>OZ026615.1:6665802-7018302 GCA_964020975.1 Hermodice carunculata | reverse complement strand
TTCCCAAGGCAACGGTTTGTGCAGTAGAGACGAATTTGTCTGTGACAACTCAATCGTATTGGAATGTGCAGTGGTCCGTTGTAATGGATACTCAGACTGTCCTAATGGAGAGGACGAGCACAGATGTACCATCCGTAAGTTGAATTTATACAAACTCTTTGAAAAATAAATGAAATAAAAATGAGGAAATACAATTAATGGTCAACAGGCGAAGGCTGCATATTGAAAGATTGAACAGAATATAGATCTCACAGAGGAAAGACCAGAACAATATTTTAGGATACTCATTTTGTTGACAAAGGTTGATTGGACAGAGGCATCCATGCACTTATGTATTTGTGCTGTAAATATATGCCCATTAAGGTTAACACATATCAAAATGTCCACTTACTTCACATCAAAGGATATTGGGCATATAAACGCGATTTACCAGTTAGATCTCTACAATAATACGTTTTACGCTGTCGGAAATAGAAGAGTGTAGTCATCATGACCTGACACTTCCCTGGTCAGCCCTAGTGACTATGACCGCGGCTGTCTTTTTCTCCTTCTCCTGTTCCTCCTCCTCTTCTTCCTCCTCATCCTCCTCCTCCTCCTCCTTCCCTCTTCTCCTTCTTCTTTTTCTTCTTCTGCTTCTGCTTCTTCATTTTCTTTTCTTTTTTCCTCTCCTTCTCCTCTTCTGACATTACTGATTCACTTTCCCTACAAGTATTCAAGTCAAAACGTAAAACTACTCTCTTAACCACAGACAGTGTTTCTGAGTTCTACCTCCATGGTGACAGACTTGCTAATATTTGTTACACGCAATTACACCTAGGATTCTCCAGATCAAACTTTGACGTCTCCAAAGGTAATATCCTGACACATCCTGTGCATGTTCTTATCCTGCTGAAGACTTTAAGCACTTTCTTCTCTTCTGTCCCACCTACATCGTTCAGAGACACAAATTACTTAATACAGTTATTCCCTTGATTGCGCCGGGGGTTAGCCCCCATGTTATAATCCATATTGGTAGTGATAGGCTAGTTGAAATATTTCTCCGTGGCAGTAACGAGCTTTCTAGCTGCCTAAATTTTCAGATCTGGCATGCACTTTAGCTGTACATCATGGAAACTAGGCACTTTAACAACTAAATATTTCCCTTATCTTATTGATCATTGGTTTGGACAATAAAAATTTATTTGTATCACCCATTTTTCCACATTGGGCAAATATTGCACCCAACTTCATTGTATCTTATATGTAACCAAATTTTGATATTCGTACGGAGTTCTCGCTTATATTATACCTTGGTAACAACTGTTTTTTCCTGTTTGTTTTGTACATAGATACTGTGTGTCTCCATGTTCTGCAGAACCCATGTATTAGTCATCTCGATGCACTATAGGGCTATCCAGATTAAATAAATATGTTTGAACTAAACAAACTCATCGTCCTTCTCCTTCTCCACCTTCTTCTTTCTCTTATTCCCCTACCTCTTCCTTCCAATCCTCTTCCTCCTTCCCCTTCCCATTCTTCTTCTTTTTCTTCTTCTTCTTCTTCTTCTTCTTCTTCTTCTTCTTCTTCTTCTTCTTTTTTCTCTCTACTGTTTTAACTAAGCTCCCAGCAGGACGCCAATAGAAGTTATTGACGGAGTCCCTTGGCCAACAAGACAAGGTCATGGTTAAACAAATCTGTCAGTCTGCCAGAGTATGTACAGGGCACGACTATTTGCACAATGCTTTCACACCGTGTTTTTTTTAACATTTTAATCATAACAGTCATAGGAGAAGCAACGTGACCTCCTTCGCAATTTCATTTTTCGTTTAACAACATGAATGTATTTTGTAGCCAGCTATATAATAAGTTTACTAATCAATCAACCAACATTTAGAAATAAAAAGCACTTTATTATTTAAGTCTGCAGTTTCTAATCAGGTCATAGTACCATTGAAGGTGCCCGCTTTTTCATATAACAACATGAATATTTGCTTCGGTGAGATTTAGCGATAGAAGATTTCATGTGGGTCTTCTGAAGAGACATTTCCAGACTCCCATCTACCTCTTCCACTGTTCTCTTGGTACCTCTGTCAACACCATGAATTTGATGCTTGGTGACGACATCTAATGTGTCCAAGTCCACCATCCCGTCCACTTCTGTTCCTGTCAAAGGGACGGTGAGCTTTAGCCAATATTGGCACATCATCAATAAACAACAAAACGCTCAACCAGGTCAATCCATGAAAGACAACATTCATAGCTCTCATGAAGGTCAACGGGGCATTACAGAGTCCAGAGGCCATTTGACAATGTTCAAACAGTCTGTACTTAATATGAACCCAATCTTGTGACAGTCTGCTGGTTCTATAGGAATTTGCCAATATGAACTGGCCATATTGAGGGGCGAGTACTACAAATTACCCCCTAGAGCATCTAAACATTCTTCAATGAGTGGTAGGGGGTAGGCGTCCTTCACTGTCACTTTATTTAACCCACAATAGTCAATACACCAGTGTACTCCACCATCTTTCTGCCATACTAAGATTGGTGTGGAAGCCCAATCTGAGGAAGAAGGTTGTATTACACCAATATCTAACATCCGTTTGGGATGATCCTTTTCTTCTTTTTCAAACCCTAAGGGTATCCGTCTCATGTGTTGCTTCATGGGTTTGGCTCCTTGGGTGTCTATTTTTTCGCTTTTGGAAAAGATATCAGCATAGTTACCGAGTAGATGAGCTACCATACCTTTCTCTTCTGTTGACAGATTATCTCCAGACCTTTCCCAAAATGTCTGAAGATGCTGGAGCACTCCACTATCATGGCCCCACTGGGTCCAAGTTTCCGAGTCCTCTCTGGAACTCAGACTTCTGACAGTGTGACTATTGGACAAACAAGTATACGTCATGATTGACAAACCCTTACTTGAGATACAGGTACTCTTTACAGTTTGTGTACTATCCATCATCAGAGATGAACAGTCCACCCACTGAACTTGTGGTGAGGAGTCATCCTTGGGGTTGCTGTCTTTGTACCCTCAGAGCAACAGATATACCTTGCAGTAAGATTCCCTCCCTCATGGTCATCATCAAGTCTGTTAGAAGAACAAATATCCATCCTTGAAGATGAACATTGTTCACTAAGCTTGACAGTGGAGTTTGAACGTCTATCTGGCTCTTGTGCCAAACTGTCACCAAAAAGATGATCAACTGGATTAAAGTTGGACAAAATTTCATCCATCTGCAGAGCACTACCCACCACTTCCCCAGGCTTGAGAGTAATGTATTGGTCACTGAGATTGACCAACACTATGGACACTGGTCCTCGGTTCCGAACAAGGACTGATGGAGACATCTAGTCTGGCTTGACCGGAATTGAAGTGATGACATAATCTCCCTTTTGGCTATTGTCTATAGAGACAATGCTGTGCACCCGACTGTTGGGTGGGACTACAAGTCAATGAACCAGTATCCCCTTTGTGATCTAGATGGACTCCCCAGGTTATAGGGGAACCTGGTCTGTGGCATCGCACTGAACAGGTTTTTTTAGAAGCTCTGCCACACTCTTTATCCCACCTTCAACCACATATTTAACTGCTTTTGAGATAGGCTTTTCTGTCAGAGCCACAATCTTCATTTCGACAGGCTTCCTGGCCCTAACATCCATAGAGGTAGTCTTCATGCTGTATTCCTTCTCGTCATCATCAGCAAAAGAAACCATCTTGACAGATTTCTTGCCGAACATCTCAAAATTTTGCTCATGCAACTTCATCTGATGCAGAGCTGTCTCCAGGTCACCTAGCTCCCTATTCTTAACCTGTAATGCAGCACCCTGGTGTGCGCACCCTTTCAAAAAAGCTTCCATGGCCATATTATTTAATATGGTGAGGGCAGGTCCATTGGCGTCAGGATAACTATCCAACACCAACTTCTGTGCCCTTTAAGCATACTCCTTCAATGATTCATTGGCATTTTGTTTTAAGGTTGACAAGTGCCTATGCTAGCAGGAGGTTCCTTGCATCCAAACCTGCGATCCATCTTGTCACACAGTTCATGGAAGCTGTCTCCAATAATCTGGTCCAGACTGCCAAAAAAGTCTAAAGCTTGTCCGCATAGACTGTCAGTGAGCAGATCCAACTTATCATCATCATTCCACTGATACCTGTCAGCTCTCTTGTTGAATTGGAGTAAAAATGGCCTCCAATCCTGCTTGCCATCATAGGTGGCCATTTTGGGTGCAGGTGGGTCACAGTGGCCATTATTCCTTCCTCGCGCTTTGTGAGGGAAGGGCTGAACCAGAAACTGATAATTCCCCACAGGTGGGCCTGCATTAAATTGTGCCTGGGGTACTTCAGGTGCAGCCATATTATATATTGGTTGAACCATGGGTTGACCTTGAACTCTGGGTTGAACCTGGTACTGTACATTTGGTTGACCTTGAATACTAGGTGCAGGAGCATGTTGGGTCCAATGCCTTACGTTCTGTTGCAGCACAGGAGAAGCTAAATCCAACCGTTACACAGGCGTTGGAGGTGTTGAAGGTCCATACTCGGCGATCTTCCTTGAATGTATGTACCTGCGTAGGGCTGGTGTGGCATCATAACAGCAGATGGTACACCATGAAATGATGGCTGAGGGGGTCTACATCCTGTATCGGCTCTTGTTGATCCCTGTCGACCCTGGCCTGGATCATCAGTATTATGTCATGACGCACCTAGCTGAAAAGCCGGTGGGGGTGCATTGAATCCTCTTGGAGGTACCGCAACACCAGGGGGCAGCGGTGGCATGGAAGAATACCACCCCTCTACCTGCATACCCATGGATACTGGGGCTTGACCCTGTGAAGTGTAAACTGGTATCTGAGATAAGACTTGCACCTGTGGCTGGTATGGAACTTGACTGTGACCTTGATAGGGTACTTGACCTTAAGGTTGCAATGATGGCTCAAACATACTGGGTGCTTTCTCTTGATTAAGCTGTGGCAGCTGACATATGCTTGATGGCTGACTATGACCTTGGACTTGAACTGGAACTTGACCTTGAGCCAATGTTACCAATCCATGACTTTGATTAAATGGGGCTCAGGGACACAGGAACTCTAGAGGTGGGCACTGAAAATGGGCACACACTAGCCGTCATAATTCCTTATGGAACTGTATGACTCGAACTGACAGTAGCTGTTCCCTGGTTACCAGTTGCCTGTGTTGTAGTGGGAAAAGCAGTTCTGGTTATGGTAGGTGGCTTGCTCAATGCCCTTACCGTTTCATCAGTATGCCTGGGTATCAAGGTTTGAATTGTGGTCATGGAGGCTGGTTGTACTGTATGGTTCACCAGAGCCTGAATGCGCTGATTCACCTGTTGTATGTTGTGTTGCACACTATCCTGCATGCTTTGCTGCATCCCCTGTAACTGCAGGGACATCTGCTGTAGAAACTGCTCAAACATATCCTGTGTCACTGTTGCACTGGATCAACCCTCGAGACACTTTGCAGCATGTTCCACTGGCCTGTCAAAACAGATCTGGTTATTCTCCAGCATTTTATCCCAGGTTTCCTCAGGTATAACATTGGCTTGAACCAGTTGCTAGTAACTCAAAAGTTTACCCTCTGTAGCAAGCTATTTACGCAAATCAATGATCTGCTGAGCCTTTGCTGTACCAATTCCGGGCAACGTTGTCAATGCCTCGGCTTGAGCTGTGTGCATGTTAACTGGAGCTGTTTGGAGTTACACTATAGTGAATTTAAACAAAGAAATTTCTTCAAAGAGTGACAAATTGATGTGTTTGATTACACCAAGAAATATATTTCAGACTGTTTTACCGTGAATGAAAATAAATTGATTTATATCCAAATAACTGAAACTTGACAATCAAATCTTAAATATTCAATTAATCCTGAATAGGCTCCTTGTTTTGACAAACCCCTATGTCAATATTCCAAGATATGGGCCGGGAAATTAAGTAACACAGGGCTAAAACAGTGTGTGTGCGACAAATGTGCAAGTATGCAATATTGTGGGCTGGGAAGTAATGTGTAACACAGGGCTTACACAATGTTGATGTATACCACAACTTCCCACTTACACACAATTCTTGCCAATTTTGAATTCAAAATCACTGGCTAAACGCAGATTAAACCAATGATCAATGAGACTCCAATTTACACTCACTGCCACCCAATCAAAAAATTATAGGAAAGAATGCCAAAGTCAAAACTTCCTAATTTTGATCAAAAATCCTTCGGATATTACAAAATTTTGTAACTTGGAATTCAAATGACTATGAAATCAAAATTTCATCCACCAAATATCTAATAGAGTAAGGAAACTCTGTGAAAACTAACAAAGCATGTCAGAAGAAAATGGCGGGAAATCTGTTTAAGTCACCTTGAGCTTTGTTGGTCCAAATTTTGAAATTGGCCAAAAGATGTGATAAATCTTTCAAAATCATACTTATCAATGTAAGGTTGGAACAAATCCACCCAAAAAATATGTGCAATCAAGATTCAAATACAATTACTCCAGCATATATTCAATACACAATCACAGTGGAGACCAAATCTCTACTCTGTTGCATACCAACAAAGAACTATCAATCATACAAACACAGCACAAATCACAAAATACTAGGCAAATTCTTACAAAAGATATCAAAGTTCAATGAAAAATTCACAGACACAGATCTCAAATGTGTCCAATATGGCAAAATGCATGCATCAAAAAGTTTAGAAAAAATCAATTCAACTGTCAATCAGAAATCAGAACATTTTGCTAGACCAAATTAGATTCAGACTAGCGCAATTCAGATCAAATTTCGGTGGTACAAAACCGAAAAACAAAATCAGGAAATATTTCCTAACTGATCCTCAGTTAAATAGTGATCTATGACTTGGATCACATATGACGTAATTGTCTACCAAAATGGTGTCTTGGCGGCAAACTTCAAAAAGGATTATGAAGGATCTCCATGCAGGTGTCCATTATCTGGTACCAAATGAAGTGCTTTACAACATACAGCCTTCAGATACATGCATTAAACATTCAAATACATTTCAACATACAACGTACCTTGATTCTTCAAGGTTCACAATCTTGGCGAACGTCAATCAATGCAACAACGATAAACAGTAGCGAAGGATCATGGTAAGTGCACTGTGCCCTGTTGTGACCGATGGTTTTGTTGTCAACCCAATGAAGTCACAGCCAGGAGGGACCATCAATTATCTTCAGCAGTACAACAGAGCAGACAGGAAGGGAGGATGGGCACAGGGTAGAGCTGGGGGGGGGGGTGAGTGGGACAACTACATACAGTGTGAGGGGTACTGTATGCAGGTCGAGTTCAGTGCTGCAGGACTAGCCTGCTCTCTGAATGAGGCAAAGGAGGAAAGTTTTCAGTTTAGGTGTGGGAAGTACAGAAGGGTGGATGTTTTGGAGGCATAGCTGGCAACCCCTCAAGATAGAATTAGAGGAGCATAGGGATGGTGTCAGGGCTGCAGCTGTAGTGAGGGAGAGGGTCCAGGATAGGGTGGAGCAGGCTGAGGATGGAACAGGGAGGGAGGTTAGGATGAGGGAAGGCAGAGAGTGGCAGTGCCTAGCGGGAGGGACCTAGAGAGGCAGTGGTAATAGGGAGCAGCATAGTTAGGAAGGTAGATTGAGTCTTTTGTAGGGCAGACAGGCAGCATAGGGTAAGAGTGTGCCTTCCTGGGGTCAAGATTAGGGATGTTGAGGAGAGGCTTGAAAGGGTAGTGAGCAGTAGTGAAGAGCATCCATGAGTCATTGTGCAGGTCGGCACAAATGATCTCTGGGACAGGGAAGGGCAGGGGAGAGAATAGGGACAGAGACTGTGTTAGGCAAGTATGGGAAGCATGTGGGGAGGTTAGCACAGTTAGACTGCAATGTTTTGATAATGGGGATATTACCAAGGCTTTGAATGAGTGGGTTGGAAGCAAGCAGGATTTGTGAGATTAATAGGAGGGTAGAGACGTTATGTAGATGGGGGGGGGAATAGCTTATAGAGATGTGTGGGAACATTTCGTAGGGAGGATGGAGATGTTTGCTGGGGATGGGTTGCACCCAAGTCAGAAGGGAGGTGATAGGCTAGGGCAGGTTTACAGTGAGTGAATGCAGCAGCAGGGAAACTAGGAACTCCAGCAATTACCACGTCAGTTCGGGAACAGGATAACAACCACAGACAAACAGGAAGTAGTAGTGGAACAAGAAGGAGATAGAGAGAAAGAAACACATGAAAATAGGATATGTCATATGTAGAGGATTCAAAGAGAAGAAAGCAGAAATAGAAGAGGTAGATGAAAGCGAAAAGATGGATATTATAGAGCTAGTAGAGACACATATTAAAAAAGAAGAGATAGGGATAGTGACAGTCCCCACAGGATATAATATGACAGGTAATGGAAGAGAGAATGGGCAAAAGAAGGGAGGAGGAGTAGGGTTTCTGATAAAGAAAGGGGTGAAATGGCATGAAATCTTGGAGGACAGATGGGAAGATGATAGCGAGATCAAAAATGAAATGCGGTGGATAGGAATAGTGTCAAGTGGAAATAAAGTAGTGACAGGTGTAGTGTATGTGGGTCATGAGGGGTTACCCGATGAATGAAATGACCAGATATATGATAGGATGAGAATGATGATCAGTGATATTCAGCAGCAGGGCTACCAGATCATGATAGCTGGGGATTTAAATGGACACATAGGAAATGGAAATAAGTGGAATTGACGAACGGGATAGTAAAATCAATGGAAATGGAATCCGGCTACTGAATTTCACAAGGGAATTTGGTCTGAGGACAGTTAATAGGGATTACAATGCAAAGGAAAGTGAACATGGACGTCTGGAGAAAGAAGGATAATAATGAATTATATTGTGGTAGAAAGTGAAGTATTTCAAATGACACAAGGATGCAAAATAGATGAGGAAGGTAGTTTGGATATAGGCAGTGACCATTACTGGCTGATAGTCTCGATTAACATGCAGTGTCAAAGAAGCAGAGGGGGGATTAAATTGGTGTGGAATATAATAGAGGAAACAGACTGGACAGAGTACCAAAAATGTCTAAAATTGGAATTGCAGGAATGGCAAAATAGATGGGAGAATGAAGGGGAAGTACAGGAAATGGATGGGGATCTGATCAGGAGGATCCTTAAGGTAGCAGAGGAAAAGATAGGCAGAAAGAAAGTCCCGGTTGAAAGTCCAGGGTATAGAATAGACCCAGAGCTGATAGGAGCCATAAAATTAAAGAGGGTTAAAAATAGAGCATGGAGATTAGCTAGGAAAAACAAATATCCCGACGGTGATACAGAAGAAGCTAAGAGAGAGTATATGGAATGTAGAAGGAACGTAGCAGACATGAAAGCAGAAAGGAGAGCCAGTAATAATGAACGAAGGACAAAGAAAATGATTGAGAATGGAGGAGAAAGGTCATCCGTCTTTTGAAAACAGGTTAATCAGCATAAACAGAATAAAGCACAGGAAATCAGACAGAGGGAAATGGACAGATAACAAGGAAGAAATATACGAAGCTTTAACGGAGCATTGGCAAGAAGTTAATAATCCACAGTGGGGTCAATGAACAATACCAGGGTGTAAAACAGAATACATACAGAATCAAGGGGATCCATAGATGTGTGGCAGAGTCAGAAGTATAGAAGTTAAAATTGCAGGTGAGCAGATGTGATTACTCAAAGCTCCAGGACTAGATGATATCAGAATTCATTAAGAGAGGGCCAGAGGAAATTGAGGATAGTTTATAGTTGCTTTCCAAAAGGGTTATTGAGAAAAGACAAGTAACAAAGGAATAGAATAAACTCAGGACTTCATATATTCCAAAGAAGGGCCCAGGAGGCCAATTGGACCAGTGTAGGAGTATTGCCATTTCATCAAATGTGGGGAAAATATTCAGTAGGATAATATACCAGGTACCAAGTAGAATAGTTGAAAGGCTTGGACTTCTGAAGGAAATTAAGGATGGACTCAGTCCAGGCAGAAGGGTTGGTGATCACATCTTCACATTGACCCAGGTGTTAGAATTGGCAAGACAGAAACAAAAGAAAGTCTTCATGGGTTTCTTAGATATGAGGAAAGCTCATGACAGGGTATGGAGATATACCCTGTTTCTAAGTGGACTAGGATTTGGTTGGAACTTTCTAGAAATTCTTAAAACGTTGTTTATAGATGTAGACTGTACACTCTCACTAGGAAAGGTAGAAGTAGAGAATGCATGCCTGGAAATAGGCCTAAAGCAGGGATGTGTGCTGTCCCCGATTTTGTTTGCCCTGTATATTAAGGAGTTGGGCGACCAGTTAATGGAGTGTAATAAGGGAATAAAGTCAGGTGACCTAATAATCTCAGGTCTATTTTGGCAGATGACATTGTACTCATAGCAGAATCCCAGAAGGAGCAACAAGAGATGCTGAACAAACGAATACGGGAATAAATGATGGTTAGAATTAGTAAGGATGAGAGTAAAGTGATGACTCTTGGGAAGAAACCAGATGGGAATAAACAATAGAGTATTGGGCAGTTCCTAATTCCAGAAGATAGGGAACAGTTAATTGAAATTGGGGAGGTTGATGAGTATGAATACCTAGGTCTTAAGATAAAAGTAACGGGTAAAGGCATGTTCAGGTATCAAGGGGAGAAGATTAAACAGAGAGTGAATCGTACAAAAGGAATGATTAACGCTACTGCACTGAACATTTTCAACAGAGCATACACAGCAAGGGTATTATGGGATAGACTTGCAATACCAGGAATGATATATGGATTAGGTGTGATTTCAATAAGTGAGGGAGATATCCAGGGAATGGAGAAAGCACAAAATGAGATGGGGAAATGGATACTGGAAGCCCCACCATGTACAGCAACAGAAGCAGTCTTAGGAGAGTGAAGATGGAATAAAATCACATACAGAATTGCCAAAGCAAGGCTTAAGTACTGAGAGTATCTACAAGCATTAAATGAAGACAGCTGGTGCAGGAAAGTTTACAATGAAGTAGTCAAGGAACAAACAAGATGGGTCAAAGACATAAATAATTTGGCAGAGAGATATGAATTGAAAGGATATGAGGAGGTTGATGACTTAAAAGTGTATGTAGGTAAGACTGTTACAGACGGCTGGAAGGAAGACTGGAAAAGAGGAGTCAGGAAAAAGAGTACATTAAAAGGATATTGGGTTCTAGAAAAGCCAAAGAAAAGTGTATGTTGGGATGGAGGGACGGGATCCAGATTTCTTTTTCAAAGTAGGACAGGAGTGATCAATCTAGAAAAGAGAAAGCAGAAGTGGACAACAAGTAGGAATGGTAAATGTAAGGTATGTAGACAATAGGCAGATGAGACAGTGGATCATTGGCTGTGTGATGCACATAGAGAGATAAGAGAAGCATTTTTCAGAAAGTAGCACAGGGAAGACTATGATAAGAAGGGTCTAGAAGGGGTTCAGTGTTTAGAGGAAGAGGAACGTGTGACATGAGTTTTAGGTGTGAAGGGTGGCTTTCTGGGTGGCAGTAAACGTACTAAAAGTGTACAGGACTACCTGGTAGGGTGCTGGGCGAAAAGAAATGAATTAATAGGGCTAGACAGGGTAAATTAGAATTGCAGAATGCAGGGAGGAAAGGGAATGGTGGTAGCCCTTATAATTAGACAGTGTGATTACCATATCCAAACCGTAGTCCTAATGAAACAAATCCAAGTCAATTCCGACCAAAGGCAATGTTCCTTGGTATGTATAGCTGAAACATATAAATTTATAGTTCGTATTTACCCAAAAGAGACCAAAACGTAAGTGCAAAGGTCCATAGGGGGGAAAAAACCTTATCTAGTTTTCACATGACAGAATGTAAAAAGTTTTGTTTGAAATTATAGGCCTATTATAAGGGCTTCCAGGGGGTCCTTCATGGGAAATTCCTGGGCCTTAGAGGCGGGGAAAGGGTTTATGAGGGAAAGGTGTTTTTTGGGGCGAGGGGAGACTGAAATCGATGAGTGTAGGGGATATATCCAGGACCAGGGGCCATCACAGCGGTGAAAGAGTGTGTGGTGGACCCTTTGCCTGGGCTCTGGTCCTGGAAAACATGGCAGCATGAGCTGATCAGCATAACCATGGTTTCCTCCACCTCATTAACTTTTCTTTTCTTTCCTTTCCTTTAATTTGTAAAATTTGAGGGGCATGTCATTCAATGGGTCTTATTTACACTTTGAGAAAGGATCACAACAACACTTTTCGCATAAAAAGCTTGAAATCAACAGTCATGTAAAGACAATAGTATGACTTAGGTAAGCTTTTTTTTCTTTCCGTTAAAAGGAATGGTTTTTATGTTATTGAATGTTGAATCATCTGCAATTAACACTGATAATTTTTTCCACTTTGGAGCTCAAAAAGTAGCATATAAAATTGGAATATTGTCAACAAAAAATGGTTACCAAAGTTATACTCTTGTCTTTACATAACCGTTAATTTCACAAAGATTCATCCATCCACTTTGGAGTGAGGGTGTCTCAAAATTACCAAATCTTGTAGAAAGTGTTTCTGAGATATTCACTACCAAAGATAACCAAGGAGATTTGCCGACTTTCATAATTCACAAATGACATCTGCTCATGCCATTAGGAAGGATACTAAATGCTAATCTCTTAAACTCTGTTATAACTTTGACCTATACACCAATATGGTGGTTCTAATCAGTCACCTGTGAAATAGTCCGTTCACCTGTAAAAACGCATCCATTGAGGCTTTGACTGTGAATGGTTATCTAAACATCACCATAAGTGACCACATCTAGCAGCCAGTTAACTGGCTGACTCTATGCAGCAGAGGCACTTTTTATCTTAAAGTTTTGCATAAAAGCGAACATGTTATAGTGAAACTTTTTGGCATAGATAAAGATTAGTACTTTATCATCTCAAAAGCAGCAAAACCTCAATTTCACTGATTTGAAGGTCTCAGGTAAGTGCCAGAGCCTTAAGGGAAATGTAAACATAGTGAAAACTACTTCTGTTCAGAGCCAAGAGTAACTTAAATATCCGTTAATAAACCTCCCTGAATGGATCTTGAGAATATGTTCATGCCAACATTAACCTCTTTGCCAGAGGCTCTGCATAAACCCGGGATATAAAATGAGAAATTAACGTGGCAAAATGAAAAAATGGGTACATACCATTTCCCAGATTTTTCTCATGTCTTATCTGTTCAAACTAAACTAAAATAACTTATCATCGATCATTTCTAATTATATCCGTTTTCAACTCACCGAAGAAGAATATTGAAACTAAAAACTCTACTTCTCCAAAAGTGCTCATGCAATTGCTCCGAAATCACACAGGAAGACTCCAAGGGTTACCAAAATCTTCATTTGTTCACCAGATGGAATCTAATTTCTTTTACTTTTGACTTTTTATGCTTTGACGCTGTTTTCAACTTCTCCAAAACCGTCACTCACAGATTGTGCTGAAATGTAGCATTTGGTAGGGTCAAATAAAGTTTCAGCAGGTGGCAGTACCGTAGATTCCTGATTTTTAACGAATTTGTCTATTAGGTGACTAACCGGTTAGTTCTTGCAATCTTATTGAATGCTATGCAATTCAATTGGGGATGGCAATTCACATTTTCGACTTCTCTAAAACCGTAAGTGAGATTCACTTCAAACTATTAAAGTGGGGATGTGCCTAGGGTGGGTCTCTACCAAAGTTGTTCTAATGGTCATGCTCCAATGATTTTTGGACTTTTAAAGAATTTCTTTCTTTCAAATCTGTGAAAAAAATCTTCTGCAAACTTTTGGATAATTGCTTTAAATTTGCATAGACACACTTCTGGTGACCCCTAGACCATAATTTGTTCACCAGGTAAGGCTGCGACTTTTTCTTCTATTTGGTAACGAATTTTTGCGTGGTTTGTTTTTTGTCTTTGTTTTGTATACTTTCAACTTCTCCAAAACGGTCTCTCCAATTGTTCTCAACCTTGGTCAAAATGTACGTTATGGAAGGATCAAGAAAACATATTCACTACGTAATGATACTCCAGATGCCTGATTTTAACGAATTTTTCAGTTCCGTTATTCGTCGGGTAATGCATACATTCCTCTTGTTTACTGTGTAATCAAAGGTGGTACCAATGGCAATTCGCATTTTAGACTTCTTCTCCAAAACTATCAACCAGATTCACTCCTAATTTGGTTGGGATGTTTTATGCGGGTTTTTTTTCATATTTTTTTTCTTGACTTCGCAACATGTACATTGGGTTGTGTTCAACCTTAATGGGAGTGTACCTGGGCTCTAGCTCCACCAAAGTTGCTCACTATATAGTGCTGCTGTCATTTTCTGAAACAAATTATCTGCATGATGAAAAATCGGAAAGGGTAAACGTACATGGTAGCATTGTTATAATGAGGATAGACGCGAATTAGACATATATATATATATATATATATATATATATATATATATATATATATATATATATATATATGTATTTATATATATATATATATATATGTATATATATATATATATATATATATATATATATATATATATATATATATATATATATATATATATATATATATATATATATCGATAATGGTGGATCCTAGGCCCATGGTTACCATTAAATACTAGTAGGAAAGTATCTACGGGGTTATTTGAGTTTGCGTGACCTTGAAACTGAAATTCTAAAATCTTATTTATTTATTTCCTTGCCTGTTTGTTACTTCGTTTGTTCGTTTATTTGTTTGTTTGTTTGCTTGCTTTCTTGCTTCTTGATTTATTTGTCTTCGCAGATTAAAAGCAGCGTATAATTTGTATTGTGGTCACAAATGTTTTATCGTTTTTGTACAGAAAGAAGCGTCACCGGGACTGTCCTTTCTCTCATTCATACCGTCTCTCAAGGCCCTCCTGTTCAACTGGAGGAGAGCAAAGGTGCAGCACAAACACCAAGATTGGAGCTCCCCCTCAGCATCATCCTCTACATAGTCGTCATAGTTTGCGTGATGATCCTTGGACAAGTATTTGTATCTTACTGTTGGCGTTGTTGTGAAACTACAGAAAACAGTAGAACGGAGGTCACCAATAATGTTGCACAAACTAGTCCTCCTGTGAGTAATAGGGAGGAAATCAATGAACAACCAAGAGAAAGTGTTACAATTAACATGCAGATTGGTGACAACAATACGCTGTTCAGCAAAAGTACGTCAGAGGGTAGTGACATCGACGATGTACATTCAGATAGTACCACGGTCCGCCGTTGTGACGAGACTGATGAGGACATCAATATACAAATAGGTAACGGCAGCTCACTGCACATTGGCCGCCGTGACCACGAAGACAACCGAACAAACGCTGTAATAGAATTAATCCCAATGAATGCCAAACACGAGTCCATCCAAACACTGCCGAGACATCCCTGTGTTTGCGTTTCATAGTATTAACTGAATTATATTTATTTCACATGCCCTTGGTAATTTTGAGCATTTAGCGAAAAGAAGATATTTGATCTGCATTTCATTACAGCCTGTCAATTTTTAAACATAACTGTTTCGTTTTATCTTATAGTGTACTCCTCTACCAACACGAGCCTCTTAAATATTTTGGCTACACGTTGCTTTGGGCGATCATAATGACCACCTTCTCCAAACTGGTTATATAAAGACACACTCAACGGTTTCTCAGTGCCCGTCTGTTTGCAAAAAAGAGACCGTGATCAAAGCTATTAACCTACATATTCTATTCCTAACTGTTCTGTCGCAGACTTGTGTTTGACTCCGAAGCAGACTAAGCTCTGTTTATCTTTTTATACTCCACTGAGGGAGTGCAAAATACATGGAATTGAGTCTGCTGAACAGACCAACATTTCCTGCACCATTAAAGAAAGATGACCGCTCAGAAAAATATCGAATTACCACTCGAAGCTTTCTAAGTAGGGCAGGCATGTGCCAAACTTTACTGTTCTTGCTTATGGCATTTACATAAAAGGAAATAAAGACAACAAAGTCATGCGGAAACATGCGATAGGCCTGGTGGAGAAGTTGCAGAAGTATGGAAAAAATGATGTCTCCGTGTAAAAGAATTACGTGTATTATCCTGCTAAAAGGGTATTCGGTGTTACTGTCTTTTTCAATATAGTGTCAAACATCTTCGTTCTTTGCATTTCTTGGAATTGTTTCTCGCGTGGAACTGTTTTCTTCCACGCTTAAAAAAGTAGACATTATTAGCAACCTGATGGTGCACATTACATGCACTATCCAAACAAAACGTAAAGCAGCCCTGAAAGCCTTTGCTTAACATAAAATTGAAAAACAAATCCTGAAAGTTGGAATTGATATTAACTCTCTCAGGGGTCTGCTATTTCCGATACAAAAAAAAATACAAAACAAAAAAAAACGTTTATTTTATGATAAGATATGACAAATTCGTATTTACTCATACAATAATGTCCATTTGAAGGGGAACTGTTTTAATGTTCTTCGCCATTCTCCTCCCTCCCACCTCTCCCAATGAATCTTCAGTTTGGTAAATGGGATCTGTTGCGGAAATCGAGATTCCCGCCCTGATAATATGTTTTTTATTCTCTTTAAAAAAAACTTCTTTTCTTGCATATTTGTGGCACTAGAGTGACATTTATTATCGTGATTTCACTATCACTGCCTCCTTGGTCAGAACAAGACTGACTCAACAAGTTTCTTTGCTTTCCAATAACGAAAATTTAAGCAAATATTATTACAGCAGACGCCGTTTTACATCAGGGCTATTTGAGAGCTAAAACAATAATCTAAATGGTTACAGTATGCAAATTTCATAAAGGTCATTCATGTTACAAACAAAAAAAAAAGAAAACCAGACTGAATGGGAAAAAATAAAATAACCTTAATGTCACGATAACGGAAACAGTTATAACAATCCATTTTAACTGCAACGAGCCTACATGTACAAGATTTTCTCATACGAAGAATGAGTAAACTAGACCTAGATATTTCAGCCTTTCAGGAGTGGGAGCTTCATCAGCACTGAGCATGAATGTGTCCCGAAGGTTCCTCTGGATTCTTTTGATCCTCCCTTTCTCTTGGGGTTTCCAAATAATGTTGTTATAAATGTGTATTAATATAACGCTACCATCTCTTTTTTATATCGGATTTGTAGGTCAGAATACAAACAGCTTTTTTAGCATATTTGACACGTTAGTCAACTGAGCTTATAGAACAGATCTGCCTCCGTCGTCCGTCGACCTTTTTTCAGATTTCACTTCTGAAAATAAGCCCCCTCAAATCTACTTCAAAGTTGGCGGGGATATACCTTGGATGGGTCTGACCGTGACGAGTTTTTTCTATTTTCCACTTCTGGGCAAAAACTTTGTGGAAATAGACTTTTTTCAAAGGTAAAACAAAGATGGTCATCTTGTGTTGTTGCTCTGAATCCCTGATTTTTAACGTTTTTTTTCAATTCGGGTATTTAACGGTTAATGGATGCATACCTATGTAAGTCGATGGGGATTGCAATGGTAATTCACTTTTTTTACTTCTCAAAAACCGTCGTCGGCCGGACTCACTTCACACTTGGTAGGGACATGGTAGGTATGTCCCTTGGATTGGTCTCTACTGATTTTGTACAGATGGTCAGTTTAGTTATTTTTTTCTTTTTCTTCATTTTTTTAATGTTTTTTTATTAATTAATTAATTTATTTATTTATTTATTATTTTCATTATTATTATTATCATCATCATCATCATCATCATCATCATCATTATTAATGTAACATCGTTAAAATCTTCCTATGCTAAACTGCTTGGAAATTGCATAAAGATACTTCTAGAGGCCACTAAAACTTAATTTATACAACAGGTGGTACTGCGAATTTTTCTAATGATTTTGTGTGGTCTTTTGCTTTTCCCTGCCTGCCTCTTCAAACCCGCATGCTCTTCAAACTTGGTGAAAATGAGATTGACTCAATCTCTGGTAATTTTATTGCGATTTTTTTTAATTGTCAACGAATTTTCAAAATAACGATTTACCGCTGAGAGTACATACAAATGTTAGCACTCTTACCATAGATACAGCAGCAAACTTGCCATATTGGCCTATATGCCAATCATAATGGATGCTAGGCCCATGGTTACTGTTAAACACTAATAGGGAAGTACATGCGGGATTCTTTCGGTGTTGTTACGGTTCATTTTCACCTTGAGGGACCTTGAAAAGTCAAACTGACATGATGGCTTATATGTTGGTAGTGATAAATCCTGTCACTGTCCACCTCACAAATGACAACACCGGAACGGTGTGAGTGGAGAGTTAGACATTTCAAACAGTGATGGTCCTCCACAAAACTTGAGAGCGCAAATGTGTGACATCGATGTCATATATTTAAGGTCACAGGATACTCCAGTTATTTCCACTATGCAGTCAGAGATGCCAACATTTAAAATGCCATTTCAGGGGCATTGAAGTCAGAAAAACAGAGCATATGTAACAAAGAAAATATAAGAAAATACTTCGTTTCAATGCGGGACAAACAATGCAAATTTGTCAAATATTTTAGCCAATTTCAGGGACTGCCCGTGATGATGAGGGACAGTGGGCATCTCTGTGCAATAAATACTGTGATAATTATTTCAGCTACAACTTTAATGTTACACATGGTGATTGTGTTCTGTAGGGGCTAAAATGAGTATCACATGTTTGATCTTAACCTGATTCAGAAGGTCACATGACTACTTTAGTGAATTTAGTGTTTTGAGTTATAACTTGATAATTATTGAACGGTTGGCAATTTTAAGCGTTTACATAAGAATTATTGACCCAATACTTACATATTCACACACGGTGCTTTGCAAAGGTTATAGGAACCACGTCAGTCTTCGCATCTAAGGTCAGTTGAGCACAGGACTGTCATAGTCCTCTAGTTTTCAGTCTTTCTTTGGAAATATCGGATATCAGTTACTGATCTCTATGGCCAAATTATAGATATCGAAAAAGAATTATAGATATCTAAAAAATTACAGGTATCCAGAAATGAATTAAAGATACCTATAACTAATTTCAGACAACTGTAATTCAATTATAGATATCCATAATTCGGTCATCTTCAAAGATATCTAAAATTTATTTATCGATAGCTTTAAAGATGACCGAATTTGACAACCCTGAAAATAGTTCATGCTCCTTTCTTGCATACACTCTATGTGCCAAAACTTCGCGAGCACTGCATCTAATATGGCAGAGAGAATTGGCTCTTCGAACACATTAGTTGGCTAACTGTTCGTATATTCCAATCAATAGCATCTGCGACCGCAACAGGACTCCTGTACGCCATTATCTCCCATTCGCGCCACAACTCAGAGGAAGATCCAGTTTCATTACATTATTTCACGTTGCATAACCACTGACATCTTTATAGATATCTATAAACATGCGGGAATCTAGGGAGCACCCAGTTTGGCGTGACAACGACGTACATATTCCTAAAATGATTTACAAATATTTAGAAAGGTGGAGGAATTACAGATATCTAAAAACATTTCTCGATATCTAGAATTGAATTATAGATATCCATATATCAATATTACAAATATGAAATCATTTGTACATATCTAGAAAAGGATTTTATCACGCTCTCCACCTTTTCTGGATGACTAATACAATAATATTAACGTATCCGTGCATATTGCATTTATAGTTTCGAAAATTCGTTAATCACCTTAGTGTGTGTGTGTGTGTGCGGCCGTCACACTGTTTACAAAGCTATCCTTCTAATCGGAAGTTCAATGATTGACAGGCGGCCGGGTAAAAGGAATGCTACGAAAAGCGATTAAAAATGATATAATTAGTCTTTAAGGCCAGTTTCACGATTATAGTCTAATAGATTAGCCATTTCACTATTTGGTAGGATGGTCACTTAGTTGTGGGAAATTTTCATTCACTCCCCTCAACGTCAAATCACTTCGGTATGTAAAGAATGTGGGTCGTCGTCAGACGTGACGCCTATATGTTAAAAATTATCGATTTTGGGTAGATTTGAAACCTTAAAATATGAAAAAAACACCCGTAGTCAGTTATATTCGGGGCGTGGCATTATAGATTTGGTCATATATAGATAGCAAAGACTGTTTGGGAGCCAGAATATGGGTCCAAGTTTCAGGGGGCCTGGCTTCATATTTTCGGGAGATTTTTAAATATGGTGTAAAAATTGATTTTTATATATCTATATTTCGCCTTATTTAAAGACATCTAAAACTGATTTACAGGTATTTCGAATTCGAATTTTATGTTTCTATAAATAATTTATAGGTATTTATAATTCGACTATCTTTTTGGATATTTAAAAATCAATTTTAAATATCTTCAAAGATGATCACCATTGTAACGTGACATGACATGACTTGCTCTCCATTGTCGTCTGGTGAGAGCCACGCTGGCTCCCTGCCCCTGCTTCGTGTGCTGGCGCTTTCTGCCTGAGGGACAAGTCCCAATAGACAATATAACACAATAAAATACATTTTGCAAATATAGTAAGATGAAATATTCAAATATGATGAAATTGCAGAGGGTAATATATTGCACCAGTTTCACCGGCATCATCTGATGTCATTTATAATGTCAAAAAATGAAGACAAATAAATACTATAGATGCCACATGACTGCAAGCCATACCTGGTCATGCAACCACATTAGAGGCAACATGAAATTTTAGGAAGCTGTGGCATTATCATTAAAAATCACTTTCTCTGCTATTACCTGTACACGTCAGAGCTTGGTCTACCGATATATGTCTACACCATACAGACATCTTTCAATTCGATCACTACTTGGCATAGGCCCTTGAGAAGTCAGCGAGAGATAGGGAGAGAACCAGGCTACCAAAATATGTTGCAATAAGAGGGCATGAATTACTTTCTAGGTTTTAAAAACTTGGCCATCTTCATATACATGTCTCGAATTTAATTTAGGTATCTTAAAAGATGGAGAGTAATAGATATCTAAAAATAAATGATAGATATCTATAAGTCAAATTATTGACATCTAAAAATCAATTTAAGATATCAAAACAGATGGCTAATTTATAAATATATCAAATTGAATTGTAGATATTGAAATCAATTACAGATAACTATAATTCATTTTTAGATATCTAATGGTTATAGATATCGAAAATTGCTTTTAGATATCTATGATTCGCCACACTTGAAGATATCTAAAATTGATTGATAGATACCTATATATCATATATGAATATCATTAAGTCCAAATTATAGATATCTGAAATTCGGATTAAATGTTAAAACGGCTCACCATGCGCGTCTCTTGATATTTTATTGTATAGGCCCCATCTGTGGCAGTTAAAAATCAAATATTGTGGCGGGGGACATAGACCCTTTACATCATCGTGCACTTGTTAAATTTGGCACCATGAGAAGTCTGTAAACGAAAAACAATGAAACGAAATATCGTTCTCATGGTGGGAGGTATATCATTAAGAATTGCATCATATCTATGTCTGTGTCCCAACACAGACATATTGTTTTTCTAGGAATTCTTTCTTTCTTTACAGGCAAATTTGTCCGACATTTCATTTGAAAAGTATTATACGTCGAAACTCCAAACCTGGCACAATTATACTTCTATACATAAAGTCTTGCCTTTTTATAATGAGAGGTAATGCTCTTCAAAATTATGCAAATGAGGGCTAATTAAAATTTTAAATCTTCAATATCTTGTACACTATAGTAGATGTGGTTCCGAGTGTACAGGAATTCGATCATAGCAAGGCAAATGTCATCTCACATGTCAAGGTCATGCCGGGGTCAAAGGTCAATTGTAGGTCGAAACGTCATTTTAAAGGTCAAGGTTCACTTCAGGTGGAGGTCATCTCAAGGTCAAGGGTCATCTCAAAAACAAAGGCCAGTTTCGATGGTGGTTTTCTTCTGGACATAAATTGGTGGTAAATTTTTATCCAATTTCGATCATGTAGAGCTCCAATTGTAGCTATTGTAACGCTGCACATTTTTGAAACTTACATGTGACCTCTAAAGGTCAAAGGTCAACATAATTTGGACCTTTGAAAGTTTCATCCAGCCATAACTCAGCCAATTTCTATCCAATTCTAATCATGTTGGACTCAAATTGTAGGTATTGCAACACTGCACATTTTTGTAAGAACATGTAACCTCAAAAGGGCAAAAATCAAGGTCATTTGGCCCTTTGAAAGTTTCATCTTGCCATTACTTAGTCAATTTTCATCTGATTTGGTTCATGTTTGGCTTAAATTTTGGGTATTATTACACTGTACATTTTTGAAATTTACATGTAACCTGTAAAGGTCAAGGTCCTTTTAACTTTGACATTTTCATCCACCCACAAGCTTAATGGAATATGAAGTACCAAAGGACAAAAGTTAGAGCATTTAATATTGACAACTTTTGAAGGCACACAGACATATTTGCTTTGAAGCAAATCTTCTTTTCTAGTTTCTAAACCTTTTTTGCATGTATTTGACAATTTAAAAGCGTGAAGTGGTATGTTTGATTTCGGAACAGTCTGATAGTTTCCAGACAGTCCTTCAGGAGGGTCCAGGTATAGAATGCAACGCCAAACAGAGTAACATTTTATAGTTAAAGTGAAACCGTAAGACATATGTGTCATTCCTTTGACTTATCATATCACCCTCAAAAGTATAATTTCCTCAGGAATGTTTACAAGCCTGAACCGGTCATTATCTTTTGTTTTGTCCTCCTGAGTGAAGCTAACATGATTAAGTCAAAAGTGTCTGCATGCAAATAAAAGAAGCACGCATTTCGCAAAGGTTTAGTCTACATCGCATATAAAAAAAATGGCCGTTTTCTCTATTCGTTAATGTCACACACAAGAGAACTGTAAAAAGACGCGTGATCCATTTGCCCAACGATAAGACAAAACTGAGTTTAAAATGAATGAAAAGTGTATAGAAAACAGGGATAATTTGCTTGGCTTGGTTGAGTGAGGAAGGATCTGATAGGACGTCAACAAATGACACTCCCAAAACAAAAAAGAAACTGTCAGAGCCGAAGCATCATCCCCAAGGAGTGCATGGCCACCACATTTCAGGAGCCACCCCCTCCCCCCCCCCTCCCCCGGCACTGTGACTATCCACAGCACAGACTGCGTCTGATTTGAGTCAGGTTCTCGCCCACAGCAGCCACTATATTATTTTCCCGAAAAGCACATACAGAGATAAAACTATAAGTTGGCATATAAAAAATGACAAGTTTATTGAAAACCCCCATTATTGCCCATATCTTGATATTGACTGCCAGCAGTCAGGTTTCATCAGCTTTTAGTTTTACAGTCGAGGCGGGCCTCTTTCCTTTTTCGTCCAGAAAGGAGAAGCAACTATTTGAAACTAATTTCGTCACCTCATCACTCACTTAATTATAACTAAACCTATATTTTTTTCATTTAGACCATTTAATGCATGTATGACAAAGTGAACAGTGTGACACAACATGATTGCCTGATCAGTGTTTTGTGGGACCATTTAAAATAAAGAAGTATAATTACCTTACTAATAAAAAAGACTTGAAATTGTACAGTGTCAATTGTGACTTTCCGCTTTTTTTTTCTTTTAATATTATGAAGCATTTCATGAAGAAATTTAAATTAATGTTTAAGTGTTAAATTGAGTATCTTTTAAGGGTTAATATTTCTACTTTAATCCACAGGTTTCGCTAATATTTACGATATATTCAATGCGTATTTAATACAGTACAAATACACATTTAAAAAATGCAAAGATAATGCTACTTTATACATTGAATGTAATAAATATGTAACATACCACCCCTACGTAAGATGATGCGCCCTTGCGTCATGCGAACGAATTGGTAAAAACGAATGCCTAAAGTAAACTTGTATGTAAATCCTCGGCCTTCAACAGACTGAGAGACGTATCAAGTTCGGCTTCTGTCATGACAGACCACTGTACTGAATTTCCGTTGTTTAAATTTTCAAATGTCTAAAATCCGTGTATTTCATTACACAATTTAACATTATGTTATAAAAAAAGATAGCTTTAAGTTAACCCAATATGAATCTTGTGGCCTCTTTTTACGGCTTTTCCTGAAAGAGAGGCCCTCTTGATTATACGAATGCGCATGGTTTTCTGCGAAAGGAGCCCAATTGACAATATGATGGCACTTATAACTAACCTTGCGATGAAGTTGCTTTGGATACTATTAGACACGTTTTGAATTACAGGAAGCTAGACAGACAGGAAGATAGCTTGTTCGTATTAGAATTTTCAAAGGGGGAAAAAAAAAGTTGCAAATAATCTTTTAATGCATTCCGGGAAGAATATTAAATCGGATCGCTCAGGATGACGGTGAAGGAAAGGTATGGTAAAAATGGTGTTGATTGTCGTATCCAGGTCCGCTAATGCTGCCTATTTGCAGCAACGAGTCGCTTTATTTCCTTCGCCAACTGTCGTCTTTTCAAGACACTGTCTCGTGCTTGCAGCTTGTGCAATATCCGACTGGAATCCTGTCCAGTGAACATTATTATATGTCATGTTCATTAATCCGAAGACGCAGGTACCGCGCAATATTCCACTCATTTGTTAGTACATGTATTACTATAAACTGCAGGCTGACCGCGAAACCCACTGACCTAATACTATGACAAACAAGAAAAGAAGATTTGCTTCACAGCGAGTCTGTGTGTATGTGTGTGTGTGTGTGTGTATGTGTGTGTGTGTGTGCGTGTGTGTGTGTGTGTGTGTGTGGGCTCAAAACTTTAATAAATTAAAATGCTGAAACTACTGTTCACTGTTCATTAGCTGTGCATATAACCAACGGAAGAATCGTTGGCATCTCTTTCTGTATTACATGCAGTTTGGGAAATGTTCAAACATTTCAAGAGTTGCTAGTTTTCCCCAATAGCATAAAGTAAAAATGTGCAATTTTGTTCACTCTTTATTTGACATGCTCTGTAACACAAATCTATGGATTGAACTTGGAATGGCAACTCAGGGTGGGGCCCATGTCTGTGCTGCTGGGTGTAATATTTATTACTGCTGACAACCTCCATTTTTAAACCATTTAAAGTCATCCTGAACACTCATTGTCTCTTTTTGTGTGGCTAGTGGGCTTGATTTCGTTCAATAGTACCTCTTAAATAACCTGATAGCATGACTGATTTTAACCCCAAAGAGATGAGTCTGGTCTTGAATCGACCTCTGACCGTGATATTGACTTCTTACCTTGACTTCTGATTCTGATATTGACCATCAACTCTGAGATTGATCTCTGACCTTGACATTGATATATGACCTTGGTATTGACGTCCGACCTTAAAAGTAGCCTATGACCTTGGTATTGACCTCTGGCCTTACCATTGACCTGGACATTGACGGGCCTCTAACCTTGACATTGACTTCTGATCTGGGCAGTCACCACTGGTCTAAACATTGACCTCCGACCTTGACATTGACCACTGGGTGTAACATTGACCTCGACCTTGATATTGACAACTGACTTTGGTGTTGACCCATGGTCTTGATATTGACCTCAGGCCTTGAGAGTGACCCCTGACATTGACAGTGGCCTATGGCCTTCACTTTGACCTATGACATTGACAGTGACCTATGTCCTGGACTTTGACTTCTGACCCCGATATTGACCTCTGATCTTGACATTGACCTCATGCCTTGATACTGACCTTTGGCGTTATCTCAATGGGCCTACGGGATTCCCTCTGGCCATCATAATAGTCAGGATGTTATACAGTGCAACATATAATTTTTAATTCCCTAATTTGCTTAAATACAACCAGTCAACTTTTTTTAACGATGTGTAGAACTTCGCTATTGGCCCATATGCGAAATTTGAAGTTTCTACGCCGAGCGGTGTCCAAGTTTAAGACACCACAAATATCGAGAGGAAAGGAAAAGGAAGAAATAAGAAACTTTTGAAGAAACAATATGTGGATGCTCACACACATAAAGATTCTATGCTTGACATCGTAGCCAACACTTAAGTCTAGGGACAGGTTTACATTAAAATCCCATTTTACTTTTTTCATAAGTCTGTATGGTACGCAACGTTTTTATCGCATATCGAGATACCCATCAATTCGACACAGATCAAAATTGCAGGAAGTGTTTGCATAAAGATCTCGAAATACATAATCATACCAGACCTGATGCATGCAATTACTTTCCAACAATTCTTCTTCATCATCATCATCATCATCATCATCATCATCATCATCATCATCATCATCATCATCATCATCATCATCATCATCATCATCTTACTGTTTGAATGAACTTAATGTTCCAGCAGATGACGCATTACCGGATCCGAACTGTTGGCTGTGCAGCTTACCGTACAGATTTATATGTGTACATGCGTTATGCGGCCTCGAGACCCATGCCTGAAGAAAATATGCCTTGGCTCGCAACCTCCAATTTTCTCTCCAAATGATTTTGGCGAAAAAATCAATTTAAGATATGGATTCTCTTGTATTGAAAAGGTCGACATAATAATAATTGCTCCTGGTCGTTAATTCTGCATGGCACGGGGCGGGCCATCGAGACTCCTTCCCTCATATCAACCGGTACCCTTGTGCCATGCAGAATTTACGAACACCCTAGGTGCGCGCGCATGAAAAAGTGGGCGGGGTTGAAAGTAGGGCGTGCACACGACCCTTCTGCACGGGTGTGAGGATCAACAATAATGCTTCACAGTGCAGAACGGCCCGTCCATGGTTACTCTGGACTGCACATGGTCATCTGTGCAGTCAGTCATTCGTGCTAATAAATGGGGGTGGACCTACAACCACCACGTCGTCAGGCGGAGCTCCTACACAGAAAGGTTTAAAGCGAGCCTCACATCTAGACCCCCACCTCACGTCACGTTTGACATGAATTCTCCGTTTCTTTACATACAAACAAAACGCAACTCAGCAGTATGTTCCGAAACTACTTTTACAGATATATCACACCGATGCCTGTAATTGTCGCAAATGTCCCACAAAACCATTTCGGGCTAAACGTCCGACATTCCGGGGCCAAATTGAAACGGGTATCCCATCCTGAATCCAGTTCGTTCTGTTGTATTAGCTGTATGACAACTGTTCTCAATTGTCAATCAGACCGTATTGTTTGATCCACTCATGTCTTTATCCTGTGTTTATTTCCACAAGTTGTGAAACCTGACCAAAATTGATTCCGTCAGTGCTTCTAGCATCCATCAAAACTGTTTGGTGGCCATAATTTTGACTGAAGCAGCTATGATATCCCAGCTGCTCTCTGATTGGCTGAAAGTTTGCGTGTTTTTATTCTTCATTTATTGGTTTAAAAGTTATGAACAGAAGAGGAAAGTAAGCAAACCACTAGAAAAGAAGATTTGCTTTACAGCAAATCTGTCTGGGTGCCTTCAAAATGAGAACAGTTTGAAATGCTACACTTTGCCATTGTTCAACATAATCAAAATTTTGTGTATTAGCTGATTTTTATAAAGGAAAGTGTTACAACTTTGGTTCTTGGTTCATTGGATGTGGCCATGTGACAAACGTATAAAATGAAGTTTTAATGAAACTAGTATCTATAATAGTTTTGAAGCTATTCAACATTTTAATTTTGTGTATTTGCCTAATTTGCATAAATTGAAAGCCTACAACTTTGGTTTATGGTTCATTGGATTGGTTTATGGTTCATTGGATGGGGCTTTACCAGAAACCCATAAATTGAAGTAGAAATGGTATCTGTATCTATAAAAGTTTTGAAGCTATTCAAGATTTTCATTTTGCATGTTTACCTAATTTGCATAAATTAAAATCCTACAAGTTTGGTTCCTGGTTCATTGGATGCCGCTTTTCCACAAGCCTATAAATTTAAGTTGAAGTGGCATGTCTATGTATAATAGTTTTGGAGATATTCAACTTTGATATTTTTCAAAGCCCCTTATTAAAATAATTTAAAATTCTATAACTTATACTGTCCATTATGTTGGCAGGTTTCACAAACCTATACATGCACTTTGAAATTTTGAGTATCTGCAATATTCTGGAAGATATGGAGCTTTTAAAATTTTAATTGCCCCTAAATTTGCATGCTTTTAAACATCATGACTATTCCAAATGAGCTGCACAATTTCACAGCTTAGGTCACTCATCATAGCAAGTTTGGTGATTTTCGAAAAAAAATAGTGCTTGAGAAAATCTCCAGGCCAACTTGGTCGTAAACAAGAAAGAAAAGAAAGAAAGAAAGAAAGAAAGAAAGAAAGAAAGAAAGAAGGAAGGAAGGAAAGAAGGAAGGAAAAAAAGAAAGAAAATAAGAAAGGAAAGAAAGAAAGAAAGAAAAAAAGAAAGAAAGAAAGAAAGAAAGAAAGAAAGAAAGAAAGAAAGAAAGAAAGAAAGAAAGAAAGAAAAATTTTAGTGTTTACTAATTCAGTGAAACCTCTCTACAGTGGGCACCCTTGGGACAAGAGAAAAGTGCCTACTCCTGAGAGGGTAAGCCCTTCTGGGAAGTATGGATGAGTATGTGTGCATGTATATGTACAATATTCATACATGCACATATATATGTACAGTTTACATATTATAATTCAAGGGGATGTGTATACATGCAATACAAAACTGTCTTTCTTCCTTTATTACATAAATAAATTTTAACAGAAGCTGTCAAGAAACTACATATACATGTACCTGTGAACCAAGACAAGCACTACACTGTCTCAGTATTGACTATGAACAACAGGCTTCATCTAACTGGTTACAAGAAAACAGAGACATGAAAGTGTCCACTCAGCTGACACGAATTCTACCCTACTTGGTCTGACTACTCAGCTCTGTATGTAGTCTATTTTTAACAGAGTGTACACTCAGGCTTGTTCTGCCTAGAAGCCTGGAGCCTGTGTTCCCTTGGGACTGATAAGCTCAGCAGACGGACATTGCCTCAGGCAAAGACAGGCCAGCTAGAACACCAGTTTCAGTCATGGTGCACTGACAGGTCTCTGCAGCTCTACTGGAAACTATAGCCTGCCTGGTACATATGGCAGCATGTAGTCGATCTGTTCTTGCATGAACAGAAAGAGATTCTCTGTATTTTATTGAGAGCCTCATGACACAGTTGTTGGCAGTTCCCCCCCCCCCCCTTTTTTTTTTTTTTTTGCTGCAAGACCCAAACCTTCCAAATATACACCTAGCATGCATGAAATAGAAAGCTGTCTGTGGGATAGGATCAGGAAAATATTCATTATGAATGCAAAATGGTTGCCTGGCACCATAGAGGTCATCAAGCAATAGGTCATACAGCAGGCAGTTGAGGGCCTGCATGTGGATTGGGAAGAAAATCGATAAATTTGGCATACATTAAAATTCTCCAAGTTTTGTTTGTGTGCAATTTAATGTTCCAGTTGTCTCGACCTATATGTGTTAGTTAGAACTTTGTTCTATCTGCAATAGTTAAGAAGATATGGAGCATTTAAAATTTTACTTGCCCCTAATTTGCATAACTTTAAACATCATGACAATTCCAACCCAGGTGCTTAATTTCACTGGTCGGTGAGTCACCATGGCAAGTTCGGTGATTGTCGGACTAATAGTGTCCGAGAGAAACTCTGGACAAATTTGGTCGCAAAGAAGAAAGACAGAAAGAATTCTTGGAAAAACCAAAATGTCTGGGTTAGCACCCAGACATAATGACAGTCACTTTCAGGCCATCCAAGAACTTACCTGCCAACCATTATGCCAAGATCCATTAACCTAGTCTCGTGTTGTAGCTTTACCTACAAAACTAGGATAGGGTTACATAATCATATATAATTACACAAAGGCTTTGCCGTTTATTTTACTTTTGCAAATCTTGAAACATCAAAAGTATGTATGATTGAAGGGAAGGGGAAGTATTGTAGTCTAAACCAAACATGGCTGGATGGATTACTTGAAGACCCTCAAGTTTCTCTGCAATGACTGTGGGAATATAAATGTAGAAGTAACATTAATATTAGAAGCACTGTAAGCAGTCCTAAGTGAGCAAGATGTGGATACAATCCAAATGACCAGGAAGGAAGTGTGCATAATATTTCAAAGTAAGGATGATACCTTTGCAGAAGGGTTGCAAGGTTTGACGTTGAACGCCAGACATGCGAGTCTAATGGATGTGGAAAAGCCAGTGTTCAGAGCAGCGGTGAAAAAAAAATTGCCTGCAAAAGTAAAAGACCAAACACTGTTCAGCACACTGTCCCAGTATGCACATCTAATGAATGAGGTACTGCGTGGGTAAGTGTACCAACAGTAAAAACGGAACTTGAGTTAAGACAGGAACAAGGTTACAGGGTTAGAGAAACTCTTACCTAATTACACAAACATAGAAAGATATCGAGTGAGGCTCTTGTATGAAAACCAGCTTTGTGGCTAATGTGGTGATACATCACATATCTTTCAGGAGTCCATTGGGCTAGTGAGTTTACAGCAGAGGCAGTCTGTTTCAGATGCAAATGAAGTGGCCACCTGGCAAAGGACTGGGAGTAGGAAAGTAGAAAAGCTAGTGGTGAAGCTGTGAAAGTAGAGAGTGGAAATGGCGCTGTGAGAGTAGAGAGTGGGAATGGCGCTGTGAGAGTAGAGAGTGGAAATGGCGCTGTGAGAGTAGAGAGTGGAAATGGCGCTGTGAGAGCAGAGAGCAGCCTGAGTCCACAGACAGTGACTGTGAAAGCTCTGAGGTGAAGGAAAAGGGGAATTAATATAGTAATGGATAGTTCATTAGTGGGAAAACATGCGGTTTCATGGAGTGCAGAAACTTTTACTGAAAGCACAAAGTGGCACAAGAATAGAGGAAATAGAAAAAAAAATACTGACAATAGTAGAGGAAAGGAGCAAAAAGTTGACACAGTTTTCATTCATGTTGGTACCAACAGTGTGGTCCATGTAAATTTATGAACGAATAAAATCAAAATATGAAGCTATACTAGCAATTGCACAAAATGACTAAGTGCATGCTCTAATTATCCTCTCGGGAATTACGCCCACTTTAAAAGATGCCAAGGCAAACACGAGGATTGACAAGGTCAGTGAAATGCTTCAAGGCAAGTATAATAAAGAGCAAAATCTGACATTTCTCAGTAACAAGGAAATTTTTTTCTGACTGTATTCAATTTTAAAAGGCAAGAGTGAAGTTAACTCAGATAATGACAAGAGCCATGCACTTACAGACCATGATGCAAATGGGATGTTAAGCAAACCGGTTTTATGTTTCTTCAGTCAAACTGTCTCGCAAGAGGGTTTGACGGTTTGGTAAACCAGGGATCGGTTTGGGAAAAAACGAATAAAAAGGTTGGTAAAACCGGTTGCGATTTGACAAATGGTTTGATCAAAAGAATGGGACCTCATGTGTGACAGCAAGGAAACCTATGATAAAAGCTTGGTGATTAATGCCTGACACGTGTCGCTAAAGCCGGTTTTACCGTGCAAGACAAAACGCATGGAATTTCTGGGTATCATTATCGATCTAAGCGCAGCAACATGCATTGGAAATATCTCAAGATAAAGTAACCATGCAACTAGCTGCCAAGATAGATGGACCAGACTTGCTGCACAAAACGTCAGTTATTGTCTATTATAGGCAAATTGGCATTCGCAGCTGAGGTCGTTCATCATGACAGGACTTTCCTGCGTGGACTGATATCGAGTTGTCCTCGAGCGCCAGTCATTTACCCCATCGCCTCCGTCTCAATAATGAGGCGTATTCAGACAAGCTGGTGGTTACGATGTCTCCTTGTGCCCCAGTCAGTGGGTTCAAAGCAATACCATGCATATATTTACAGATTCTTCAGACCTGAGAATGGCCGGCTTTTGTGAAAATGACTGGTTTCTGTTTTGTTTTGTTTTTTGTTTTTTGGTCTTTTGTTTTTTTTGTTTTTTGTCCCACTTACCGGAGATAATGCTTGGTTGGCTTCAACACCCACGGGGTATAAACAATATCCCGTTCAACCTATATTCTACCATTAACTATTTCACTGCCAGCTGCGACTGAAGTCAAAGTACTTTAAATGAACTTCTGTGGCTTATTAAATAGATACTATATTAATATTCTTCTGTAAAGGCCTTTCATTCAAGTACCAGCATGGCTATATTAAAGTCCCATAGAATACAATGGTCCAGGTCAGCAGCTTTCCTTGGCGCGCTTCGGGTGTATTGCGCTCGAAGCACGCTCAAAAAACTTGTTGACTCAGACGAAAATATGGCACTGAAAGAGTTAAACAAATCACAAACCTTCTTTTATATGCAGCAGATCCACAACGCTGAGCCAATTTTATTACAAGACGCAGAGGAGCACCAGAGCTGGTTGATATTGCAGGTAGCACATTGTCACACATTTATTGCCTGCAAGACAAAAAATTGAAAAATACTTTATACCGATATAAACAGAAACTAGAAGGGAAGATTTGCTTCAAAGCAAATCTGTCTGTGTTCCTTCAGAACTTGTAAATATTAAATGCTACAACTTTTGTCCTTTGGTACTTCACATTCCATTAAGCTTATGGCTGGATAAAAATTTCAAAGTCCAAATGACCTCGACCTTTACAGCTCACATGTAATTGCAAAAATGTACAGCGTTAAAGTACCCAGAATTTAAGCCTGACATGAACCAAATCAGATGAAAATTGACCAAGTTCTGGCAAGATGAAACTTTCAGAGGGCCAAATGACCTTGACCCTTGCGCTTTAGAGGTTACATGTTCCTACAAAAATATGCAGTGTTGCAATACCTACAATTTGAGTCCAACGTGATTAGAATTGGATGGAAATTGGCCAAGTTATGGCTGGATGAAACTTTCAAAGGTTCAAATGACCTTGACCTTTGATCCTTAGAGGTCAATGTACATTAAAAATTGTGCAGTGTTACAATAGCTACAATATGAGTCCAACATGATCAAAATTGGATAAAAATTGACAAAGTTATGGCTAGAAGAAAGCCACCATCGAAAGTGACCTTTGACCTTGAAGATGACCTTTGCCTCGATATGATCGAACTCTGGACCACATTTACTATAGTATATAAGATATTAAAGATTTAAAACTTTAATTAGCCCTCATTTACATAATTTTGAAAAGCATGACTCCTCTCCGTTTCTACTTATAATACTTTTCAAATGAAATGTCGGACAGATCTGCCTGCAAAGAAAGAAAGAAGAAAGGAAGAAAGAGAGAGAGAGAGAAAGAAAGAAAGAAAGAAAGAAAGAAAGAAAGAAAGAAAGAAAGAAAGAAAGAAAGAAAGAAAGAAAGAAAGAATTTCGTATAAGGGCCGAAAAAAATTGTTAGGGATTTTATTTTCTACCTCAAGCGTCACATGAATATGGCAAAATTACAGTCCCTTGTCATTTTATCTTTGATATTATACTTACCAAATGTAGAATTACTGCGACAACGTTCTGTTGAGTAAAAATGTGACAAACTGGGGACCAAGTATGCACAGCTATGGAGGCCGTGAGGTCACATCACACAGCATTTCGAGGTAGGCTACCCAATGCATTTTCGCAACAGATACCTTGTAGTTCGGATTTCTTTACGTAACATTGTGATTTTGTGAAGAATATACCGTAAAAATGTAAACAGTCTTAGAACTGACTCCTACACTTTGCCACAGATACCTCAGTTTTGCCTCCCCCCCCCCCCCCCCATACTCCCTTTTGGACATATCCGTTTACCCCCGTTGACGCCTATAGCTATCAGGGAACTGCAGCTGTGTTGCTTTGTTTTTTCCAAGGAGTCTGCACTTCGGGAGAAGTATTTGTGGTTGTGTGTCAGGCGTCAAAGTAATTTTGTGTCTGTGTTTCCGTTGTATGCCGAATCGATATGAAATCATGGACTGGTGTTTTACATATAAATCGTTCCGTTCTTGCTTGCGATGCACACAAAATGGAAATACCACTGCACTTGTAATGAATCAATGTTTGTCAGCTTTCTCTTGCTGAAATTGAAAGAAGCAAATCGATGTTTTCATGTTTTTATCCAAAATAAAAATATCAATGAGCAAAATATATATGTAGGTTTCTATTGACCAAAATAGCATATACAAAAGACATGCAAGGGGAAAAATAGACATGCAAAAGTTCGTGCTCGCCCCTTACTTTTATGTTTTGATCCAAAAATGAGCAATATATATATATATATATATATATAGGCTTCTATTGTCCTTCTAGTATTGCGTAGGACCTACACATCTCTCTCTCTCTCTCTCTCTCTCTCTCTCTCCCTCTCTCTCTCTCTCTCTCTCTCTCTCTCTCCCTCTCCCTCTCTCTCTCTCTCTCTCTCTCTCTCTCTCTCTCTCTCTCTCTCTCTGCCTGTCTCCATTTTTTCTTTCTTTCCCCAAGTCTAATTGACGTAATCGCTCCAAGAGCGATCTGGTATCTATAATATCAAGTGGTTAATAAATAACTGTATTGTAAAAAGAATGTCCTCATCTGTCCACAAAAAATAGCGTTACAGACGTTACCTCGTGAAGAAAGTGTATTAAACCCTCAATGTTCAAATCAATATTTATTTAAGGGCCGGCAACATGGTGATACGGTCCTCACACATACGAACACTACAGATGAATCAAAATATTAACAAAATAATCAAGTATATACAATGCCATTAAATACAATAAAATATACAATGATCGATAACGGAAAAAGAAAAAGTAATAATAATAATAATAATAATAATAATAATAATAATAATAATAATAATAATAATAATAATAATAATAATAATAATAATAATAATAATCATGATGATGATGATGATAATAATAATAATAATAATAATAATAATAATAATAATAATAATAATAATAATAATAATAATAATAATAATAATAATTCAAACCATTTAATCAAACAAAATGACAACAACATAACAATATGATGTTACAGAGCAAGTGCAAATAATTGGTTTAAACTATGTAGAAGTCCCTAGTTTGGTTTAACATGGGACATGATATAAATCGTCTTCGTCTGAATCACAATTAACATCCGATTCTTTACAGAATCTTTTTGTTTGGAGAATAAATTTCATTGAAGCATCCAATAATTTGCAGTTACACACAAAAGACAAATTATGGTGACCGAACAAACAAAGTGACACTTTGTCATTATTAGATACATTATTAAAATTCAAATTAAGATGACTGGCTTCGAGAGCTGGAGAGATTCTAGCCAAGATTTTTTTTCTGGGAATTCTGTACGATGGACAATGCGAAAGAAAATGGCGTTCAGAGAACGGATTAACCTCAGTAGTACACACGATCATTATTTCCTCAATTTTTTTTTTTTTTTTTTTTTTTTTTTTGGAGACATCGCAGGTGCGATAATACGGTGTAAATGCACCAAAAACGTGAATGAGCTGTGATGAATCCTTCTTGAGATGTTTTGGCAACATTGTTCCCTCCTGCGCCACTTAGACGGCCTTCAAATAAATACTTCTAAAGTCTCATGACAAGTTTGAAAATAATAGGAGGATATGGTTTTCAATGGGAACTTAGTCCATTGTAATGTACATATCTGATCAAAATTTGTTGAAGGCGCAATGAATTCTTGTTGAAATATTATGGTCACGTCGTCCCGTTGTGCACCACTCAAACACCTTTGAAATAATTACTTTAAAATTTCATAAACACTTTAAAAATATAAAGAGGAAGCTGGTTTTAAATAGGAACCTGGTCTATCATAAGATCATCTCTGACAAAAATTTGGTAGAACTGCGGTCAACATTTTTAAAATAAGGGCAACGTCGCCAGGGTTGACGCCTTCAGACAAATACGTTAAAAGTTTCATTTAAAAAGTTTTAAAATAATCAAAGGAAGCTGGTTTTCGATAGGAACCTAGTCTATTAGGAGGTTCTTCTACGACAAAAACTGATAAAGCTACGGTGCTTTTTTTTTTTTTTTTTTTTTTTTTGAGACATTATGGTAACGTCGTCGTCTTGTGCGCCACTCAGACGTCCTGGATATTAACACTCTAAAAGTTTCGTAAAAAGTTTTAATATGATAAGAGGAAGCTGATTTTCAATGGGAACTGGCCCATCATTAGGTGCATCTCTGATAAAAATTTGGTACAGCCACGGCGACTATTTTTTGAGATATCGCGGTAACGTCGACAAGACTGACGGACGACGCAGGAGACGACAGTACCCTCCCGTACTTTTTGTGCCGAGAGTAAAAATGATAAGTAGTTTCAAAATGATGTCCAAAATGACACATTTGCGAGTCTATCAAACGAGGAGTATGTAGATGTACATTGAGTCCACTAAAATCCACTCTCAGTCTGTTAATAAGAATGTTTAATTTACGAGGCCAATAACGTAGGTGATCGAGCCTAGCAGGAACGAGTATTTGTTTAAGGTACATTTTGAAGACGTTAAGAAACCTAGGGTCACGAACGTTTAGAGGAAGTGAGTTCCAAATTGAAGTTGTCGAGAGGATAAAGCTATGAGATAAAATATTAATCCGAGTTCTGGGCAAAAGTCCACCATTCATAATGAGTAAATTATAGTTGCGACGATCATTTTCAGGAGGCAGAAGATCGCTCAAGTGAGCCGGCCATAAGCTCTCTAGCATTTAATGTACTAACTTGAGGTGTTTTCTTCTGTTTTGCTAAGCTCGGCCACCCTAGACTTTTAAAAGCATTAACACAACTGGATGTATTCATAGCTCCTGATACAGCAAGTGCAGCTTGGAACTGAACTAATTTGAGCATATCACTACTTCTGACTGAACTACTGTGTATAATCTGAGACGCATATTCCAAAACCGGCCGAATACCTCAGGTGTAAATAGTTTCAAGAACACTCAATGGAAGCTAACGGTACATTTCTTTAACCTCCCAAGTCTTGCTGATGCTTTATTGATAACACGTGTTTATCCAAAACAAATTAATGGGTAAGAATGACACCAAGGTGTTTATTCTCTTTTACTTTTCTAGTCGCTGCAAGACTCCGTGAAAGTTACGTGTGTGTGGGGGGGGGTGTCTTATCTTGAACTTTTCTTTCTTTTTTAGAAATGACCATATCTTCAGTTTTTCTAGGAATAAAGTCCACTTTCCGTTTTACTCCACAATCCTGAATGGTCAACAGATTTTCATTTAGAGTTATTACAGTTTGGTCAGGAGGGGTAATACGTTAAATAATTTGAAGAACAAACCCTCATGCCACACAGTGTCAAAACAATTTTCAGCGTAGCTCATGAAATGACGCAGAGTATAATTGATAATTAACAACCACATTGCATTGCACCAACAAAATAGATAAATAATGCTTCGTAGACATAGAGATGTATATATCCTCGCAACGTCAAGCTCTCGGCGGAGCTAGCTACGCAGCGGCAACGCTGCGCAGGTGCCGGGAACGCAGCGGGGATGCCATGAAAATATAAGACAGGAAAATATAAGATGATACATATCAAGCTTCGTAGACAATGATATATATCCTCGCAGTGTCAAGCCCTCGCGTCAAGCCCTCGCCGGAGCTAACTGCGCAACGCAAGCGCTGCACAGCCCGCCGGGGAAGGCCCGGCGCTGCGAGGATGCCATGGAAGTACAAGAGATTATTAAATACATCTTGACAATAAAACTGCAAGGACGTGCTCCTCAGCCCATGGTTTGATAAAGTTGTCATGGCTTATTAGATAACGGAGTTAACTAGTTCAGTAGATATGTTTGTAATCCCATTTATATGATCAGACCATCTCAAACCGGACCTCAGCGTAACTCCGAGGTGTTCATGTTGAGCGACATCTTAAATAATATGACCCTGAAAGAAAACAGGGCGTGGGGTGGGTGGGTGTTGTATTGGATTAATTTTTCGAGAGATAAGCATAGATTCAGTTTCATGAGCATTAAAAGTGACAGCCACTCATCGGACCAATGACGTATAGAGGAAAGAATTTATAATTTCTGCAGATATATTAGCGTGTTCAGCATCCAGATAGAGAGTAGTGTCATCAGCAAAGAGTTTAATTTTAGATGTAACAAGATTAACAATATCGTTAATGTATATATAAAGGGAAACAAGTACGGAACCCTGTGACACACCGGCATTAATTATTCCCGAGTTTCGTGATTCGCCTTTTAAAACTACACGTTGCTAATGCTTTTCTAAATAGTTTAGAAAACCAGTCCAACAAATTTCCTGATATACCGTTTCTATTTAATTTGTGCAACAGACCAGCATGTTAAGCTCTATCAAATGCTTTGCTAATGTCGAGAAACACAACTCTTACCTCCTTCCGCTGATCAACGACAAGGTATAATTCATGGTAGATCAGAAGAACTTCATTAACCGTGGAGTCTCCAGGGATAAAATCAAATTGATGAAAAGAAATAACAATTAAACACAATTTTTAAAAGAGTTTTCTTGTGCAACTAAGGAAAGAAATGGGCCTATAACTATTACAAATATCACCAGCATCTTTTTTAGACAGGGGCGAAACATAGCCCTTTTCCACACAGGGAAAAATTTCGTCTCCAGAGAAAGATTGAAAAATCGTGAAAGCGATGAAGATATCTCAGGTGCTGCTTCTTTGAGCAGTTTTGTACTTGTATTATCAGGTCCTGTGGCTTTTGTAGTATCCAAACTAAGAAGAGTTTCAAACACTTCATTTTCGGATACCTTTATTGTACTTAAGTTGGACGCTGGAGGATCGGTAAGTGTAGGAAGAGAAGCCATAGAAGTGACTAATTCACATCGTTGAAGAAAAACAGAATTAAAAATGCCAGCTTTAGACTCACCACCCCTATTCTGTTTACCGTTGTGAAGGAGAGAAGGGATAAAAGTAGAATGATTACGTTTTAAAATGCTTCACCGTACGCCACCGGCTTTTATTTTTACGGGTAGGATTAAATTGTTCAAGTCAGCACGAAGTTTATTAATATAGTCTTGCTATGCAAATTTTTAACTGTACTTGGTAATGGTTGCGCAGCTGGCAAAAAGAATTCCGTGACTATATTTCGGACTGTTTGATTTAGTATATTGGCGGTGAACTTGACGCCTCAATCAGAGCGGATGTGAGTTGTACCAAGCCAAACCGGAGGGTCCGATATCGATATTTTATTAGGGATAGACTGAGCCGCAAAATGAAGAAACAAACTGGACCAAGAGTCACAACATGTCCACATCATTTGAGGCAAAACAGGAGTTCCAATCAGCCTCCCTCGGCTGAGATCTAAACAGGTTAAAATCCGCTTTGCTATGTTCCCAAATATGACTGTGCACAGGCTCTTTCTTTAGCCGAAATATGAGGTCAGCGCCTACAACGTAGACTTGCTCAAGTCTCATTGGACTGTCTTCTGTATTTTATTTAAAATGAAATTCATTGCAAAATAAATTTTTCAGTAAACACACGTAATAGCCTTATTCTGTTACAACACAGGTGGGCCCTTCAAGTTACCTAGCTAATTGGCGTGGAACGTGCCTATTACCAGATAACATTGACTCCAGATGATTAGCGCCGGGCGGTCTGCACTGTGTTTCTCATCACACAGACAAGCGAGCGGTCATAACGCACCCCTCTTCAAAAGCTGTTAATTGAGCTACTGTGTAATGAAGGATTAATTGCAGTGCACCGCGTCAGGCGGAGGGCGTCCTGGTGTCGGCAGCGGGAGGGAGACGGTCAGCTTTGTCTCGCTTGAGTGGCCAGTGACTAACCATGCATTCATCGAAGACCACTTTCCGCTCAGTCTTATCGCAATGATAATGGGATTAGAACTGACTAGGACTCAATAGCTGCTACTGTTGAAACCGGCACGGCGGCAGTGTCGACCAGTTAAACAAAAAGAAAAGAAAATTACAGTAGGACTTACTTAATAACACTGTTTAGTTGGCATAATATTATTCAGTTAACTTTGTGGAGGGGAAAATGTATCGCACTTCTGGGTGGGAACGCGGGATGGGAAAATAGGGACATGCACCAGGGCCTTGTGCAAGTTAACCTATACAACACAGTGATTGCAATTGGAAATTTGGCGGATTACACGCGTCTCACTGATATAATTGGGAATATTTGATATTATCTGATCAAGACAAGTTATAAAATGTTGAGAGATGCGAGTAGGCTCATTTACGTGAATGGTTAAAAACTTGCTGGACACAAACTGATAAAATTTTCCACCAGACAGTGTAATAAAGTTCCAGTTTAAGTCTCCTGAAACGATGATATTTTGGATGTCACTTTTTTTAAGCTAAATCAAGACGGAAGTTTGTTCCAAAACATGACCGATGAAGTGGGTGGTCTGTTCACAACACCAAAAAGAATTTTATTATTGTGTAATTTACTTTCGCACCATAAAGTTCTAGATCGGTTACTTTTATACCTAATCGTCTCGTCGCACGAAGTGACTGAGCAGCATACAGGGCCACACCTCCGCCTGTAACACCGAGGCGATCACGTCGAAAAATGTCATTAAAGCCCGATAAAAGAAGCTCGTCTGTTCGGCTATTCGGTGTGAGAAATGTTTCGGAAAGAGAAATTAAGTCAAATTCCGATAAAAGATCTCACTAATTAGACATCACTTTGTCTTGAGAAAGACGACGCACGTTGAAATGACAAAACGTTATGTCTCGTAACTGCGATGTAAGCGTTATGTTCATGAACGGAGTCAGGGGACCGGGCCATTCACAATAGGAGGAGGAATGGGTTTATTTCAACGCCAACTACAAGCTTGTTTTAATGTTATCCACCATTTCTAAGTTTCTGTGGATTTATTTGTTAAGATGTCAGTAACGTTTGAGGAGTAATAATACGTTGGGCGTCTCTGAGTAAAAACTTACATTATTTCTCTAAGTTGGCGATACATTTCCCAATGTAAAGCTGCATTTACATGATTATCATTTTTGCATTTTTTGGCCTTTTTATATGCCATCTCTCTCTCCCTCCCTCCCCCTCTCTCTCTCTCTCTCTCTCTCTCTCTCTCTCTCAACATCTGAAAAGTTTATGCGTTAGATTGAATGTTGAAACAGGTAAATAAAAAGTGCAATGAAATTTGTCGTACCATGTGACTATGTCGAAATGAACCAGGTCACGCTGAATGGTGTACCGAGAAATATACAAACATACAAGAACAAAGTGAAAAAAGAAGACTGTGACAATCCTGTGCTCAGATGACCCAACGTGCACACACTTAAGAAATCCTGTGAAATATGATATCAAATTTACCTGTTTCAGACCATTATCACTGTTGCCAACATGTATATATCCCCTTGCCTATCGTAAAAAAATACAGTAAAATCGCAGCACCACCTGTTGAAGAAATTAAGGTCTAGGAGTCCCCCACAAGAGTCCCCATGCAATTTGAAGCGATTGGCTGGGCAGTTTCGGAGAAGATTTTTCACCATTTTGCCACAAATCAACAACAAAATTAATTAAAAATCCAAAATTCACTGGACCGTGACCATTTGAACGGACCTGACTGAGACTCACCCAAAGTACATCCCCACCAATTTTCAAGTGAATCTGCATGATAAAGTCAAAAATGTGAATTTCAATTGCAATCCCCATTCATTTACATGAGTAAAATGCATGCATAAACCGGCAAGCACCCGAATTGAAAAAAAAAAAACGTTAAAAATCAGGCATCAAGAACAAATTCAGAACTAGGAGTCCCGAGGAGTGTTCCTGTGATATCAAAGCAATTGGGTGAGCGGTTTGAGAGACGAAAATTTTTTAAGATGTGCCCCCCCCCCAAAAAAAAAAACAACAAAAAACAACAAGAGGGCTGTGTGAACAGCCCGTGCCTCAGCTGATCTTCACATTCATCACACTTGCAGCTCTATGAACTTGGGAAAGGATCAAGGACACCATGTTCTGAGTAAATCTGACCTTTATAGAAGAACACTTACATGTGCAACATCAAAGTTCAAGTAATTCTCAAGTTATAATGAAGAGTAAAATTCATGTATGTTGCACTGTGACCCCACAAACGAGGTTAAGGTCATTCATGTACTGTCTCAGCACGACCTTCATACACAATAATTAACATGTGTAGCTAACTCAAAACAGATCTCAAGTTATCAAGTAAACAGTAAATTTCGTGTCAGTTGTCCTGTGAATTAGCATTAGAATGCCCATTGACTTACATAGTAATCAATAGGAAAGCTGCATTGAACGATAAGTACCCGAATTGAAAATCCTTAAAAATCAGGAATCCAAAGCAGTGCCACCTAGTAAACAACTGTTTGACCCTTCCACAACAATATATCCATCACATTTCAGCTTAATCTGAGGGATGGTTCTGAGAACAAGTGAAAAATAGCAAAACCATACAAAAAATTTATTTAAAAAAATTGCAGCGCCACCTGGTGAACAAATTGGGAACTAGGTGTCCCCGGGAGTGTCTATATACGATATCAAAGCAATTGGGTGAGCGGTTTCAGAGGAGAAGAATTTTGAAGGTTTGCCCCACCAAAAAACAAAAAAATTCATAAAAAATCCAAAAATCAATAGAGCGTGATCATTTGAACACACTTGGTATAAATCCACCTAAGGCACATCCCACCAAGTTTGAAGTAAATCTGGTCAATATTATTAAAGTTATGACCATTACAAGAAATTCCCATGTTAAGTTTTCCAATTAAAACTTTTGTAGAGATTTTTGAAAAAAAAATCATAAAAAAATCCAGATTCATTGGAACATGACCATTGGAACAAACATGGTAGACACCCACCCAAGGTACATTGCCACCAAGTTTGAAATAAATCTGGATGATGCTTTTGGAGAAGTCGAAAATGTAAATTACAATTAGAATGCCAATTGACTTACATGGTAATCAATAGGAAAGGTGCATTTACCCCAAAGGAGCCGACTTGAAAAAATCATTAAAAATCAGGAATCCTTAGCATTCCCACACAGTGAACAACTTTGTTTGGCCCTTCCATTAGGAACATATCCACCAAGTGTAAGCTTAATCTGAGTGACGGTTCTGGAGAAGAAGTCAAAAATATCCATAACACACAAAAATTCACCAAAAAAAAAATAGAAAAAACTGCAGCGCCACCTGGTGAACAAATTAACAACAAGGAGTCCGTAGATGTCTTACTGTGTGATATCAAAGCATTTGGGTGAGCAGTTTCGGAGAAGAAGTTTTTTAAGATTTGTCCAAAAAAAACCAACAAAAAAATTCATTAAAAATCCAAAAATCACTGGAGCATGACCACGTGAACAAAATTGGTAGAAACCCACCCAAGGTACATTGCCACCAAGTTTGAAGTAAATCTGGATGACGGTTTTGGAGAAGAAGTCAAAAGTGTGAATTATGATTAGAATGCACATTGACTTCCATAGTAATCAATAGGAAAGCTGCATTGACCGACAAGTTTTATTGAAAAAATCGTTAAAAATCAGGAATCCGCAGCATTCCCACATAGTGAACAACTTTGTTTGACCCTTCCACAAGGAACATATCCACCATGTTTCAGCTTAATTTGAGTGATGGTTCTGGAGAAGAAGTCGAAAATAGCTATAACACACAAAAATTTATAAAAAATTAGGAAAAAATTGCAGCGCCACCTGGTGTACAAATTAAGAACTACGAGTCCCAGGGAGTGTTCCTGTGTAATATCAAAGCAATTGGGTGAGCGGTTTCGGAGAAGAAGATTTTTTAAGGTTTACCCAAAAAAGAACCAAAAAATTCATTACAAATCCAAAAATCACTGGACCGTCACCATTTGAACAAACTTGGTGGAGACCCACCCAAGGCACATCTCCACCAAGTTTGAAGTGAATCTGGCTGACGGTTTTTGAGAAGAAGTCGAAATTGTGAATTGTGGACGACGGACTGACGGACGATGGACAGACGGACGGACGGACGGACGGACGACGGACCGTCAAAAAACCTCAGCTGACTGACAAGTCAGCTGAGGAAAAAAAAACCAAAACAAAAAAACAAAAAACAAAAAAACAAAAAACAAAAAAAAAAAAACCCAAGCAAAATCATAAAATAATCCATAATCATGCCTGTCACTCATGTGAAACAGGACTTATAAAATTATTAGAGTAGTGGACAAGAGCAGTAGATCAAGGGCAACTAGTTGGTACACTGATACTTGGTTTAAAGAAAGCCTTTGATGTGATTGATTACGGTATACTTTTTGACAAACTAACACTCTATGACTGTGCGCCCACTACAGCCTAATGGTTGCCATCATACCTTTCCGACATAGCCCAAAAGATTTCCATAAAGAATGAACTATCTGAGGCTCTTGGAGTAAAATTTAGTGTTCGTCAGGGATCTATTCTAGGTCCCTTGCTCTTTCGTTTACACACACACACACACACACATATATACATATATGTATGTATATATACACATATATATATGCACACACATATATGTGTATATACATATACGTATATGTACATATATGTATGTATATATATATATATATATATATATATATATATATATATATATATATATATATATATATATATATATATACATGTATATATATGACTCTGCCCTAAATGTTAAAGAGCTCCGAAACATGTTCTCAGTAGTTACCCGCTGAAGACCCTTTAATTCATTTAGGCTAATACAACCTATGTCAAACTTTTACAGAGGAACGTCTGCAATATTGAAAACAGTACTTCCATGTGTATATAGGTTAGACAGGGACAGGTTAGCTTATAGAGAGTAAAGAGTTCGGACTGCGGAATAGATTATCGAAAAGAAGTTGCAAGAATTAAGACAAGGGCAGAAATATGGTGCAAAAGTAACAAACTGTATTTGAATGAAAAGAAAAGTAAAATTTATTTGTTTAAATGTTACTCTCAACAAACGGAAACAAAATCAGATCAATGACGACAAATTAAGTGTGAAATTTAGCAACATCTCTCTGGAAAATGTCGATGAACACAAATTACTTGGGCTCCATATTGACAAATGCCTTACATGGGAAAGGCACATAGCTACAATTTGCATGTAAATTGAATATTTTAAACAAAATAAAAAACTTGCTTCCTCCCATGTAAGAAAAATTCATTATAATGCTTATATACTTCCACATTTAGATTTCTGCTGTACAATAGGGGGGGGGGGGGGTTGTAGTAGGGTTTTGCTTGCATAAATTTGCTGCGCACCAAATTCTACGCATTAATGGCTTTTCAGTTCTAAAAAATAAAAAATAATAGATAAGCTACAATGGCTAACAATTGATGAAAGAATTATTTACAGAAAGGCGATATCTATGTATAAGGTAATGAATAATTGGCACCACTTTATCTTCGGGATTTGTCCATGTATGTGAAAGACACATGTGATGTGAACTGAAGATCATCAACAATTGATCACCTCTGCTTGCCGAAACTAAGGATAAACTACTTGAAATCATTTTTTGTGTATTCTGGTGATGTGATATGGAACTCTGCCAAATAGTGTAAAAAATAACTCTTATTCCTACGACAGATTTAAGCGGGACAGTTACTATCATATAATATAAACATAAACTGATGGATAATGAAAGGAGTCACATGATTTACTACAATTATGTTGTTATTGTAGTTACTATGTAATATCAAGTCATGATTGGGTTTTCATAGCATGAGGGCCTGGGGGAGATTAGGAAAGTACACCTGCATTCCTCTGACCAGGTCACCTTCACAATATATATATATATTTCCACCAAGAATCAGCTTGGCCACGAGGATAGAAATGGGTCCTAAAACTATGCATGTGGAATCAAAACCAACTTACTCTATCATGTCTCCACTACAAGTGTTGGTGAAAATGCGCCCAACCCGTGGCAAGTAAAGCTATATTGACACAGTATCATGCTGACCACGAGAAGGGTCATAAGCATAAAAGTTTGCTTCCCGATCATCACAGGTCCTGGAACGATTTCCTCATGACCGCAAGAAGATACTCGGGTTTTTCTTCTTTTACACCCCCCCCCCCCCCCCCCACACACACACACACACATCCATAAACCGTCATTTTTATCGATGTATGGGCTAACGTTTCTCACTGTTGTCAAAGACTGGAAAATGAAATTTTCATCGGACACAAAAACCGTTGTATCGTTTCTTTTTTTACTCAAAAAAAAAAGAAAATACATACTTTAACTTCTGTGTTGGTTCGCATCCACAGCCAATATTTCAACAGAAATGATGGACAAAGGACCGAAAGAGGGCCTCCTTGTCGTATTCTTCTAAGTTCTACTAAGAGAAACAGGTTCTGAAATCAATTGTTTAGAGTGTGATTGCTAAGACCTGTACATAATATCGTAATTCGTTTGATTACAGATTAACACTCCATCAACCCAAGACCATATCATTTGTCGTTTGCGGGAACTAAATGATTAATCAGGTTTTAATGTAATGTGAATGTGATAAAAATTATTTGTGTTCAAAATCAAGCACCTCTGCTGTGTCGTTCATAAACACAAAATGAAATGGCCGCAGAAATGTGGTTAACCTTTCGCATGCATAATGTGTATGTAATACATCGTTGGGTTAACTTGCTGCACAAAGGTAGCTGGGCGTCTTAAACGTGTATGCTATATTTTTTTTAATCTCATAAATTACTGAACAAAAATGTGTTTTTCACGGATACTAATGTGGTGAAATGAATCTTTAAAATGTATCAGGAATCATTTTGAAAGTCTCCGCTTTCTTGACAGTTGTGGACAAAATTCAATATAGCCAGTGGTTTGATGTGTTGTGGAACATAGTTGCTTTTTTTTAATTCTTAAACTCCTGTGTCATCCTTAACAATGAAATTATCAGAAATAGTTGGTATATATTGTTTGCAAAGAGTTAATTACATTAACCTGCATTTTAATAGATTCTGACATTGAGAGCCCGATGAAGATGTCCGTCGCAAGTCTCCATTGTCTGCTGGCACGGCAGTTTTATTTACAAAAAATATTGCGTTGCCTTAGGACGAGCCCTGAATTTCCAAATAACACATCCAGCTTAATAAGATATCTGGAAAATGACCCGAGTTATCCTTTTTGTGTTTTACATTGGCTTACAGATACTGAAACATAAAGCTGATTCTACACTCAATTCGCTTATTTTCCCTCACACTCCCGCCCAGTTAGGCGGTGAATATGTTCCAGGAAACCCACGTGGTAAACCCTTTCCTGTCCATCCTGCGCCACGAGGAGTACTTACCGGGGGCTGGTTATCACGACAGACAGTCATTTTTTGTTCTTATTCAATGGGTTTCATTTAAACAGAAGTTGACAGCAGGCGACATTTGACAGCTGCACACTTTAAGACCAGCTTCAACAGGAACAGGTTACTGCACTTTGCATCATCTGCACTTTTCATCATCTGTACCATCTAAACAGTTCACTTACCCGTTGAATGTACGGTATGGTCGCCCTGCAGTGACATTGTCCATGTTTATATAAAATCAAGAAAACTATACCTGGTGTCATCAACATGCAAAAAACAGTGAAAAAATAAGTAAAGTACCTCGAGTCGTCTTTGCCGAACTAAATTGCCAAAGTTACAAATGTTATCAACATTTTTTCCAAACTTTCTCTTGTACGTGTACATGTGAAATAATTACGATGACAGTTCTATGCAAGAACTGACCAGCTCATGATTTTTGGATGTTGACTTGAGTGAAACTGGCCTGCCTCCCTTTCAGTAGGGTCCAAATGACCAAATTAAAGGTCCCAAAAGCCAAAAGATTTATTTTTGTTCAAAGTGAAGGACTTGGAGTGTTATAGTAGTTCTGTGAAGAAAATTGGCCATATTCGCACCGGAAAATAACTTTATTTGCAAAAGTGTTTTGTTTCCTATGACGGTCACGAAGTTGACAAGTTCACGCCTTTTTGGCCATCAAGCGGGCTCTGGGTCGTCACAGAAGGGAGTAAATATGATACCATGGTGGATAGCGACAGAAAAAGCATAAGCAGAAGCGACGCAGAGAATAAGCTGGATCTCAGTTTTAGCTGCTCCTTTTCCACAGAGGACCTCACTGAGCATATGAGGGGGGGGGGGGGGGGGGGGGGAGGAGATGTAGGGTCAGGAAGGGAGAAAGACAGAGAAACTAGAACAGACTGATTTTCCAACAGAAAATCAAATGTCTCCCGGTGGAACACTTACGTCTCTGAATAAGCTACAGGTGAAAACAAATTACAAATGACCAAGTTTGCTTGAAAATTACAATCCTATTTTAGCTCTCACCTAGATACATTACTCTAGCAATTTTCGTCAAGTTCTTCAAGACTTATTGCAGAGAAACCAATTTCACATAAGGGACCCTGTGACCTTGAAAATTAGGTCAACGTCACCCAAATACAATCCCAACCTAGGTCTTACCTTGATACATAATCCTACCAAGTTTCATCAAATTCCATCCTGTTCTTCATGACTTATCGCACGGAAACCAATTTCACATAAGTGACCCTGTAACCTTGAAAATTTGCTCAAGGTCATCCAAGTACAATGGCAACCTAGGTCTTGCCAAGATACATAATCCTACCAAGTTTCATCAAATTCCATCCAGTTCTTCAAAACTTATCGAACGGAAACCAATTTCACATAAGTGACCCTGTAACCTTGAAAATACCCTCAAGGTCATCCAAATACAATCCCAACCTAGGTCTTGCCAAGATACATAATTCTACCAAGTTTCATCAAATTCCATCCAGTTCTTCAAAACTTATCGAACGGAAACCAATTTCACATAAGTGACCCTGTGACCTTGAAAATACCCTCAAGGTCATCCAAATACAATCCCAACCTAGGTCTTGCCAAGATACATAATTCTACCAAGTTTCATCAAATTCCATCCAGTTCTTCAAGACTAATCGCACGGAAACCAATTTCACATGTGACCCTGTGACCTTGAGAATTCCCTCAAGGTCATCCAAATACAATCCCAACCTAGGTCTTGCCTAGATACATAATCCTACCAAGTTTTTTTGAAAAAAATCTGTCATGTCCTTCAAGACTTATCGCACGGAAACCAAGTGCTGAAGAACCTGAACAACAACAACAACACCAACAATATTAAGAAGAAGCGGAAGAAACGGGCACTTAAACAATATGTCCCCCGGCTTCCACTGGGAGACATAATTCTGCCTTAATGGAAGGAGCAACGGGCTACGAAGGCTCCAAACACGCAATTTCGAACTGTAGGCCAACCTCTGTGTTATGTCACATAAGCCACGTCTTTGATAAACATATCCAATTAAAATTGCTGAATTACTTAAACCAGTACAAAATCATAACCGGCGAACAGTCAGCCTTCATCGAATTCCATTCCACTTCATTGTATGGTAGATGATTGGTTAGAAAGCATTGATGCTGGCTCTCCAACTGTTGCAATCTTTCTTGATTTGCAAAAATGTTTTGACACCATTGATTTCCCCATCTTGTTGTATAAACTGGGTAAATATGGTATAAATGGGATTGAACTGAGTTGGTTTAAATCCTAATGCCCAACCACACACCAGTTGTAAACTGCAATGGGCACAAGTCTACTGAGCTAAACATAAATATTGGTATCCCACAAGGATCCTCGATTGGGCCCATTCTTTTCTTACTGTAGATAAATGACTTTCCCCAATGTTTACCATCAACTGCATATCACTTATTTTCAGATGATACAACAGTGTATGCCACAGGCAAAAACTCTTAAAGAAGCAGATTCAAATCTGCAATCTGAATTACATGATATATCTGACTGGTTCACTCGAAACACACCTTCTCTCAATGTTCCCAAATCATATGTCATCATGGCTTCCAATCAGTCTCGAAGCAAGAATGTCATAAATCTATCTGTTAATCATGTTCTTACACAATAAACTTCCACAAAATTACTGGGTGTGGTAATCGACCACAAATTAGACTGATCACAACACATAGCTTACTTGGTCTCTAAAATATGTCCTAAAGTTTCCCTCCTATCTCGCCTAAAGCATACACTGTCACCCCCATTAGGGAATAGCGTCTATAAGAGTGTAATACAACCTCTGTTTGATTACTGTGATACAGTCTGGGGAAACTCTTCCAAGTCCCAATAAATAATACTACAGCATCTCCAAAATAGAGGTGCAAGGATTTTCACTGGTTATTTCAATTTTATCCACAGTGCAACTTTACTTATTCAAAACGTAGGCTGGACCAAATTAGCTGAACGCTGTAAATTTCCTATTTCAACTTTAATGTACAAATCTCTAAATGAAGTGGCTTCAAATTACCTTCAAACCAAATTCATTAAGAGAAATACAGTTCACTCTCTCAATACCACAAATAGCCTCTCAATACCACAAATAGCCTGAATGGCCATTTTTATATCCCGCGACCACGCACTGAATAATGCAAGCAATCCCCTCGTACGGACTGCTTATTTGGAACAGTCTCCCCAGATCCACTAGACAAGCCGAAGACTTGTTAGACTTTAAAACGATATAGCTTTCCCAGACTTAAGAACCAGAGACATACATGCTTATGTTTTAAGCTGTGTTTATTGGTATCTGTATTTAAAACATATATTTATATCTGTTCTGTTTATTTCTTCTATTGTATATATATATATATATATATATATATATATATATATATATATATATATATATATATATATATATATATATATATTGGTTTAAACATATTTTTATTCAAAGAACGACAGGCTCACCAGCCTATATTAGGGCCTCTTATACATATAGAACAAGACAACAAAAAGTTGCAAGGTACTAGTACACGAATAGATATACAAACAAGACCTCAATAAGAATAGAGAGGGTAATGGGGTAATGTGTGAGCTTAATGTTTAAAAATTACTCGAGGTACAGTAGGTATAACAAAATTTATCAACATCGTGTTTTAAACCTATTTGAATTCTCAATGAATTTGTGCACAGCTTCAAAAATATGCTTATTATATTTCTTTGTATCTCCTTTCCTTTCAATACAAAATAGTTCTGTTCTCAAATTAAACTTTCAATACTGTAATATCTTTGACTGTAAGTCACCTCTCAAGAGAACATATTTGTTGCACTCAAAAAAGTGGTAAGTACTTTCTGCATTATCACCGCATGAACATAAGGGGGAATCAACAACACTTTTTTTGAAGAGGTCACCATTCAACTGGATACAGCCCATCCTCATTCTAGAATGAATAACTGCTATTAGCCTTTTACTCAAGTAGTAAAGACTGTTACGTTTTGGTTGGGTTTTGTTTAATTCCCTTTTAAATTCGTCAACATGTTCCAATTGTATTATCTTATGTTGTATTGTATTGTGCTATATTATGTTTGTAAATATTGTTTATTGTAACCTAGTCCCAATGAAAGAACAGTTTTTAACTGAATTGGCCACCCAGTATGAATGAATGAATGAATGAATAAAATAAATATATAAATGAATAAATAAATACGACAAAGCCGGTCAAGTTTGTTGGTGCAACTGGTGGAGAGTCGGTGCCCAGCACTGTCCATGCCTTGCGGTAGCTGCCAGGGAAGATCACCAAAACTGTCGCTGGGGAAGTTTAGACTGGTATTGGTAAGGGATGCTTTTCTAAAGTCATTGTGCGAAAATCCTCATAGTGACTGGTTCAATTTTACAGCACGGCGTCTTGTGCAGCCACCAATAGCCAATACCGGCTGTGTATGCTGCATGCTAAGAGAGTGTAAATGTAAACTTAAAACCAATTGAATTTGAAATGATAGGCCTGTGTGCAGCAGGCTTTTAGTTTTATTCTATTTAGTGATTTATAACAAGGCTTAGGATACGTGAAGGTAAAGGGTCGCATTGAAAAGCATATGTGAATCTGTTGCATGCCTAGACGGGATAATAATGACCACTGTAGCATGCGGCAAACTGCAAAAGAGGGGAATACACAAGCACTTGACCACAGCTTGAATACGGGAGCCACACAGCAAGAGGTGCTACTGTTTTGCCTGTCTTAGCCTGCAGCATATACTGCTGGTATTGGCAACCGCGCATGATGGCCTGCCTTCTTGGCTTAAATATATATACTTTTTTTTTGCTAAAAGAAAAATAATAATAATAATAATAAATAAAAAAAAAACAATCAAGAACAAGGACATAGAATTAACTAATATATAGTCATTTTTGCACAATGACTTTTCAAAAGCATCTCTTACCAGTTTAAACTTCCCAAGTGCCAGCTTTGGTCATCTTCCTGGCACTGCTGAGTGCAGCTGTGGCATGAGCAGTGTGAGCACAGACTTGATCAGTCCCAGCTGCACCAGCAAATACCAGCTTTGTCATAGCCCGTGGCTCCTTCCAACATCGGTTTACCATGGCATGGTGGATGAGTTCAGACTGGACAAGCAGGAACAGTTTCTTGTTTGCATCCCCATTTTAATCCAGTAAGCCATCAGCACACTGACATCCTGGTAAAACCATGTCAGTACAGTAATTCCTTTACACATCAAGTTCGTTTCATCAAACTATACACACACACACACATCTTGATCCAAAGGTTTGGCATGTAACAAAAGTGGGTCACTAGGTCAAGTATTATGTGTCTGTGTATCCGCTATTCATGCCCAGGCTGTAATTTGCTTGTCCTTCATTTCAGATTAATGAAACTTTACAAACAGGTGCATTTTGGCCTAAGGGTGTGTCATGTAACAAAAGTAGGTTACTAGGTCAAGTATCTGGGTCACAGTGACATATCTTTATAAAATTGTGTCTGGGCTATAATTTCTTTACTATCTAACTTAGTTTAATGAAACTTACCGCACAGGTATATCTTTACCTAAAGGTGTGTCATGAAACAAAAGTAGGTCACTAGGTCAAATATCTGGGTCACAGTGATAGCCTATTTTCATTGACTACAGTCATTCCAAAATGAGATCTGTGATTAGCAAGGTTATAAACGAGGTGAGGGGGGCATGGATCCAGCAATTTCTGATTGCATATTAATAATTTTATTATATTCACAGCATACAAACATTACTTGACTCGCTGTGTTACTCATCGGGGCTCCTATACCATATAACTCAGTCAAACTTCGTTAAGATGGCACTCCAATACCCAACACAAGTATGAATGACTACATGTGCATATCCTCTGTTGTATCATTGATTTATACGAAATGTTTTCAAAGGAATTGATGGTGTCACAATAACATGTCTGTAAAACAGTACAGACCGATACATATTCACTGGGTATCTGTATGTATGTATGTATGTATGTATGTATGTATGTATGTATGTATGTATGTATGTATGTATGTATGTATGTATGCAGTGAAGAAACTTACGTTGTTTCACATTCAGAATGAGGGACTCCGTCTAGCCTGGTCCCATCTAAAATCCCTATGGTTGATGTGGAACTTCACTGCACAAACCAGCAGTCTTTTCATTGTGTCAATTTTAATTCTTCAATAAAATGTCCTGTTGAAATTTTCAACACTAGTGTCAAACAGTTTTGCTAAATTGCAACTCATTTACAGTTGTATGTCCTTGTGCATGTTATGACTAGGGTTCCAATGTTTCAGGTGACAAGAATTTACTTACTCTTTTCATCACCAAAACCTTTTGTTTTCAGCTTAATATATGCTGATAATACAACATTCCATCAGATCCGCTACATCTACAGCCACATATTGCAATGTCTTTGATCTTGCTCCATCAATGTATACATGGCTTCCACGATTCCTCAGTCATTACAAAAACTATCTTTTTACACAGTATACTTCAGTCATAATATTTACATGTGAATATACTCTGATAAAGTCACTTCAGTCCACTCATGCCTTTTTCTCTGGATTGTCCAGCACAGCTGATCTGATACCAATTTTTTTCAGTTCTTCTATAAGTTCGCCATTTTTGTGCATTTCCAACATTATGTCACAGCCCCCAACAAACTCTCCGTCTACATACACCTGAGGTATGGTGGGCCAATTTGAATAGTCCTTGATTCCTGAAAACAGAAACGGCAGACTTGGAAATATGCAAAGATAAATGTCACACAATTTTTTAAACTATATAGATGAAAACATTCATGCATGTCAGTCACCAGAACCGTACATTGTATATGCCAGCATATATAAAAGACATTGTCTGTACCATATGTTATTCAATATGTCAACATACACAAATCTGAAAAAAATGGGTATAATATTTATAATATATCAATAGCTGGTACTATAGAAAGTGAGTCCAGCTTTTCATTTGACAGAAACAATTAGTAGGTCATAACTTTGTTGTTACCCTCCTCCTCCACCCCCATCCCCGGCCTTCCCTGCAGACCACCTCTCATACCCAATACTAATAATCTTTTCCATGTGCAGAAATACCAGCACAAAATGCTCAAGTTTGAGCATGCTTCCACAAACAAAACAAGAGGTTCACCAAGTGCAGAGATGCCAACTGTCCTTCATCATCAGGGACAATTCCCTGAAATTACCTGAAAATTTTGACCAATTTATGGTATGTGTCTCTCATCAAATTTATGTATTTGCTGCCATATTCTTTGTTAGTTATATTGCGTCCCTAATGGTCTTGACTACTTGTCCTTGAAATCACACTTTGAATGTTGGCATCCCTGCCAAGTGTCATTTGAATGATTCACATTTTAGAAGAGCTTGGGATGTGATCATGTTAATAATAATAATCCCATCGCACTGTGCTTATTTGCTGCGGTCCTGTATCATATCTGATACAGGCGGCAGGGAAAAATATTTCCCTCTGACCTTATCACTGCCACTGAGGCCCAGGCATTTCCCATGCCCTGCGAACACAATCCATCTTTCCCCCTCCCTCCCAAAAACCTGTTATTCCAGTCAACTCTGTTCTCTTCTAGTTCTAACATTCCATTTCTTTTCGCCCAGCACATGACCACAGAGTACTGTACAGTTCTGACCCCTTTTTTCCCCTCCTGGTAAACCCCCTGCCACACCTAAAATCCATGCCACACACTCTTTTTCCCCTAAGCACTGAACTTTCTCCGAGCCCTTACAGTTATGATCCTCATTCTGCTCTTTCCAAAACATATTTACCCTCATCTTTCTATATGCATCACACCATACTAACCATTGGTCTACTATCTCATCTGCCTACTGGGAACAAACTCTACACTTACCATTGCTACCTGCATTTCATTTCTGTTTTCTCTTTTCTAAATTGATAACTCCTTGTCAACTCTGAAGCAAAAGTTTGAATCCCTTCCCTCCATCTCAGCATGTACTTTTTTCAGCTTCTCTAAAACCTTGTACATGTATGCCTTTAGTGTACTTTTTTCTCCCACTCCTTTTTCCAATCTTTGTTCAATCCTTCTGTCACTACCTTCACTACCTATGTTTTCCAAATCTCAACCTCATCAGAACCTTTCAATTCCTACCTTTCTGCTTACTTATTCATATCTTTGATCCATCTGTGTTCTGTAACGGCTTCATTTTATATTTTCCTGCACCACCTGTCCTTGCTTACTGATTGTAAAGATCCTCACCAGTTCAACTTTGCTTTTTGGTAATATTCTTCATCTGTTATGCTATTCCATCGTGACTCCCCTAAGGTTGCTTCAGTTGCCACACAAGTTGGTGCTCCCAGAATCCATTTTTTCCATATCATTCTGTTTTCTTCATACCCTGGATATCCCCCTCATTTACTGTGATAACATCTAAACCATATAGCATTCCCAGTGTTGCTGTTCTATCCCACAGCACTCAAGCTGTGAATGTCCCGTGCTCTCAGGCAATAATTTTGTTTCAAAATACATACCAAAGAAATATAAACATAATCTCGAGAGAAATACTGGTTTCATATTATCTTGTGCTGGAACATATGTTAAGCCTCTTTTTATGGAGTTTCATATTTTACCAGTGGTCCATGACTGGTTTATCAAAGGTCATGGTATGTGTTGACCTGTCTATGGGAAATGCATATTAAAGACCACTTGCTGTTTATCGAGAAGAGAAGCTGCGTTAGCGGCAGCAGGTTTCTGTCTGTGTAAAGGACCCCACTGGAAATAAGTCAAATCGACTTTCGTGGGTTATCCCTGAACACTACGTGCTAAATGACATACATACATCCAAAACCTTAAATTTCTGGTTGTCATTTCCCCCTCAGTTTATCATGTTCTTACCATGTTTATGATATGTATTAACAGTACAAGACAACTGTGGTTGTTAATTGACTGCAGTTAATATTTTATGTACAGGTGGCACCATAAAAAGAAACCACAGCACAAGAAAATTGCACTTTATGCAATGTAAATGCTGTTCCACAAGTAACTTGTCATTTGATGAAACTAGGTTCAAGGTATTTGAAGGTTGTGATGCATTTTTGGTATATAGACTCGATCTCCCTATTTTTGATAGGCTAAGCAAACTGGGCAACATGTACCCATTCTTATGGAAGATGGGACCAATAGATAAAAACTAAAGGCAATAATTTTGAAGATAAGATAAGTTCATAAAATCTATTACAGCAAATGATCTAATACTTTCATTTTTTTCACAGCACAAATTCTCAGTTCATTTACTACCCCAGATACGATAATAGCAATGTAACACTTTTAAACCTTCTCCTATTTCTGACAGGCCTCTTTTCAGATGCTGTAAAAGTCAAAGCTTCTTTTAAAATGCAGCTGAAGATATTTTCCCAAGATGTGCACCTTTTCTTTCATGTAACTTAAAACACCAGCTGTATAAAATTTGCTTTTTGTTGGAAATTTTCATAAATTCAGGAGAAAGCTGTGCAAAATTTTCATACTGAAGACAAAAAAAAAAAAAAAAATTCAGTTGTTCTATTAAGATCCTTAAACATTCCAAATCAGGAAAAAAAAGAGGCATTCTGATGATCGTCCAGTTAGACAGTTGAATTTGTGAAGAAAAGCTCTGATGAATTAATGAAATACGAGCATATGGCCGGATCAAAAATAGGCGAATCGACCACACATTACTTCGCCAATTCAATTGTCCCTGTGCCCGCTGTGGCCCGTCAGGTGGAGATTACGGTGGAAGTATTAGCTTCTGCTCTGGTGGCATATAATTGATTCCATGGGTTGACCACTATTCTGCTTTCGGCCGGTATTCAGAATCCATCCCCGGTGTTTTATCACTTTAACCTGCAGTAGCTTAACATCTACAAATCAGTTCTTACCAGCCAAGTTGTCTACGAAGTTGGAATACAGTGTAATGGAATGAATATTATGCTGCAGAGTGTAATATTTCATCCATTTTGTACAATGGTGTACGATATCCCGCGGCAGCCATTCAAAAATATTGACTGTATTAGTTGTGCATGTGGCCGTTAGATGGCACTGCACATTCTTCAGTCGTGCATCAGTGCACGCACATTCAATGATACAATCCACTGCCTCAAGCCTAAACTGTCTCGATGGCTCAGTCAGTAGCATGTTGGGCTCAAACAGTGGGGAAAATGCAGGAGTACCTGGTTCTCTCCTAAGTTTTTTCAAGCAGTAGAAATACAGGTTGAAATATAGGTGAAGACAGGTGATGAGAGAGAAGGGTGTCGGGGGGGGGGGGGGGGGGGGAGGAACCCCCACAGTAGAAACAGCCTCTTTTGCAGGGGGGTAGGGGGTCTCCCCCCTCCCCCAAGATCCGGGATGGATTCAGAAGGACCTCCCTGCTTTCATGTGATAACTCAATCTGGCCGAGGATTTTTGTATGCAGATTGTTCACTACCAGCAGGGATGTGCTATTTCAGCAGGTCCCTGCTACCAGTGTCAGTGACCATTCAACTGGCTGTGTGTGGCTACTGGCCAGCACAACAATGTGAATTTCTGAGCAGTAAGACCTTGATAAATGTGGCATCTTCTCCCCAGTTATGATGATCAAACAAGCTTGCTTACCTTGCCTAAGATTTTCGTCTTCTAATACATTGTGAGCATCAAATTCTGTAACCCCGTGGAATTCCAGTATACGGACAACAGCATTACTGAAGCCACACATGGGTGCCTCTGGTGTGCCCTTCATGAATACGACCAACTTCTTGCCTTTCACCAACGTGTCTAAGTGCTCCTTGCCACCTGTATTTAAGCACATGGTTCGCACAGCAACATGTCTTAATACACTGGACACTGGGATCCTCGCTGTGTATCGAAATAAAGCTGACATACTCTTTTTTTATGTAAGTATTAAGTAATAAAGTGCGTCTTCGAGCAGGCGAATTTTTAAAAGGTAAAAGTACCAGATAGGAAAATAATATGTAAACCGGAAGTCGCGTGGATGAAAAACAAGTATAAAAATCAAAGCTTTTCGTCCGATGCATTTCTTAATCATACAATTAAAAATACTAAGTATTGCCTTGTGCTGTTTCTTTTACAACAAAAGTCTGCTTGGAATTATCTAATATATGTAAACAAAACTTTTTTCACTTGGGACCTGGATTTAACGGTGTCCCGAAACTTCTCTTTTCTTTAGTTTGTGTTTTTGCCGTTTGGGGGAAGCCAGGTTCCAGAAACGGAGGTCAGTGACACTGACAGTGGGGAGTGTGAATGTCAACATCACATGAACATCCTAATTCAGTGGTGGCTTGTAACTTTCGTACTTCGTAACTTCGGACGGTGATGCAAGCAGGATGACCAACGGGGAAGATAACAGCAAACTTGTATATGCTGGAAATACGATTGTTTCTCCTGTAAGTTGTGTGGCTACGACTACGTGTCATTCATGTGTTTTTCAATCGAGGAAATTGCCAACACCTGCAGCTTACGGTTTCGATTCAGTTGTCATGTGGTTTGATCAGGGACCTGCCATTCGATGGCAGTGCCCAGGTTTGATCAACTTGGAAATGTTTCGACAATTTAATGCATGGCTTGTCAGTTTTCGCCGTGCGCACAGTTGTGACTTGTGTGATCTACATCCTGTTCTTGTTTTGTGTGGTGATACTTCGGCAATCGGCAGTGCAGACATACCTTGACCAGATCCCTTTTCGCCAGTGGGCAGGGATTTCAGTCGTCTTCGGGTGCCGCGGTCACTGCTGCGTGGTTGACGGTTCAAATAATTATTGAAATTCAGTACAGAGCCCAACAGCATTTCTGTTTTGTGACAAATAGATCACTTGTGTGATTTTTCAGTCACCATAAAATAATCAAATAGAGCCACCGACTGCAATGTTTGGACAACTACTTTCATTCACAACCTGTGTTCACAACAATTGGGTTATACATGTTTTAAGTAAAAACAAATCCTAATAGTAAAAATTTTACTATTATGATTTGTCTTTTATTGCATATTTATACTTATGTCAACAAAAATATCTCCCAGCTAATGTATCATTTTGTAAAAATCAACGTTAAATAAAGATGAAATGGAACTTACCACATATACGTGCATTCTATATTCTGATTCTTTACACAGCTATCTTACACACAACTATCTATCGCAATCTATGTACAGATTTTCATTTCAGTAAGGTTTACCTTGCAACATTTCTCTTGCATAAGCTTAGTTCCATTCACATGCAACCACTTCATTCACAACAATTTATCTCAGTCTAGCTGTGCTGATTTCTTTTCACAACTATTTAATTCTATGTTCTCATTTCCATCCACAACAATTTATCTCATTCCATGTACTGATTTCCATTCAAAACTATTTATTTGATGAAATCAGCGTGCCAATTTCCATCCACCACCATGTATTCACAACAATTTCATTCACAAATATCATAATCTGTGTACCATGTATTCAATGTTTTCACCACCATTTTATTCAAAACTATTTGTTTCAATGTAAATGCTAATTTCATTCACAATGGTTTATCTTTCAACACTTCTGTTGAATAACTTTCACAACCATTTCATTCATTTATCTTAATCTATTTGCTGATTTCCACCCGTAACAATTCATCTTATTCCATGTACAGATATCTGCTCACAGCCATTTCATTCACAACTGTTTACTGTAGTTCTAGAAATTTTCGTGCGTGTTTAATTTCGGTCAAACTCATTTTTTCTGAAATTACAGAATTTTCGCGCATTTTAGTTTCGCGCAATCCAATGCCAAACAATGTAGTGAAATACAATGCAACTTATTTTTGTGCATTTCAATTTCGCGCTTTAGGTGGTAGCGCAAAAAGCGCGGAAGTAAATCGAGTGCGAAAATTTCTAGAACTACAGTATTTCATTCTATTGCTGTTTCCATTCACAACTATTTAATTGATGAAATCTACATGTATGTGCAGCTTTCCATCCACAACCGGGTATTTATGTTAATCTGTGTACCATGTATTCAATATTTTTTCACAGCCATTTGGTTCAAAAGTTTGGTTTGATCTAAATGCTAGTTTGCATTCACAGCCATTTCATTCACAACTTTTTATCTGCATCTTTGTTGTAACTTTCATTCACAACCACTTCATTCACAAGTATGTATATGCTTCCATTCATAAAAAAGTGGTTGTGAGTTGTGCAGAAAGAATCAGGGCAGAGGAAGTATTCAGGCCCTTATCTGTTGACTCAAAGGGGGAAAACACAATTACGGACATTCTGTTTTCTCAGTAGTTTATGAATGCAGTCACTAGAATAATCTAATTTGTAAATAGGGCCACATACTTACGAAGATGTGTCAAGCATCTGGTTCATCAGCTACTTCATAAATGATGATTACAAATATGATGTATTTTGTCCCAGTTTTCCATATTGAGACAGCATATTCTGTTGTTCTAGATATTTTTGCATATACATTTAGTTAACTTTACACGTTTGACAGGTATTCTTCTTTGATATGAAGCTCTGCATTTACAAGCAAAACTTCACATATTTAGCTAATTCATCAATTGCCACGTTCATATTTATTCATTATTATGTGGGTTGTCTTTGCTGAATATTTAGCTTAGGCAAGGAGCCGCTACTCAGAGAGACGTGTACGGGTAAAAGGCTCCGAAACATGTTGAGTAGTTACCCGCTGAAGACCCTTTAATTTATTTGGGCTGATACAGCCTATGTCAAAATTTTACTGAGGAACGTGTGCAATATAGACAATAGTAATTCCATATATATACAGGTTAGACAGGGACAGGTTAGCTTATGGAGAGTAAAGAGTTCGAACTGCGGAATAGGATATTGACTACTAGGAAGTGGTTCTGGGCAAAAAGACACAAATACAACATATGCCATTTTTGCCAAATTTGAAAGGTTTTGTGCATGTAGAGGCAGTGCAAAATTAAGATTGCAAGTCAAATTTTCTTGGGAAGCATACAGGTAGGAATCATGATGACCAGAGACGCTTGAACTTACTGAACCTGGCCTGTTATGCACTTGGAAAATCGCTGGTCCACAACTGAGACAACGCTTTCATATGTTCTCCACCCCAATGTTAAATTTTATTTCAATTATGTGATGAATTTTCGCGCATCACACACTAATGCAAAATCAAGTTGAGTGCAAAATTTTCTAGAACTACAGTACATCAATGAACATAACACTGTGCAACAGATCAGATGGGCTGGTCCAATCACTTTAAAGAGCCTTATCAGCCTATTAGTAATTTGTACCTCATGCTGTGTCATTCCTTGGAGTGCAGTATTAATGAAATGTCTTGCTCTTTGTGCAAAGGTGGTTCCTCCAAATTGCTTTGAAATCATTATCTTCCACATGTTCAAAATATTCTAGATAGAAGTGTCAATCCAGCTTCAATGTGTTTGTTTGTGCTACATGTGACTCCAATAAAAACCGTAAAATGAAAAAAATACTTGTTGAATATCTGTGAAATTATCTGTAGATAGAAGTATCAATCCAACTTCCATTTCATAGGTGTGTGCTCTAGGTTCATCCATTGAGCTAAAATGAAATGAAAGTGTACAATATTATTATAAGTGTAGTTTGAAATGACATTTTTGTTTCATTCCAGACGTGTGTTATAATGTACAGTGTACTTTCTTATATTTTTAACTGCATCTATCATACTTATTTATACAGTTTGATTTGTAGTTGCTTTTTAAGCAATTCAGGTGAAAGTTACGAAGTTTTATGTCAAAGCATAATATCAAATAAAAAACATGATGCCATAATTTATGAAATATTAGCAAGCAGTTTAGAAACATTGATCATGAATAAAGAATTATAAGTGATTTGAAATATGTTTGTTTTTGCAGTCCATGCCATTTATTCACAGAGTAAATGGTTTGCAGCATGGAGAGATCATCAATGTAAGAGGATTCATCCATCAAAGACCAAAAGCGTAAGGTTTCATCTGTTAGCTTCTTACTAGAGTTTTGTCAACTTATGGATGAGGGAATTCATCTAATGTGAATAAGATAGGGATGGCTGAAGTTTAACTCCTCACACCAGTCCCCAAATTTGTTGGAGTATGTACCTAGATGTCAATTATCATAAATAATGTACACATGTACATTGTATATTCATATTCTGTGCCCAAAGAGCTTTCATTTCAATGGCAACATGTTGAGCCTAATTATGTATTCGTATTGTTTACGAATACATGTAGAGCTTTCATTTAAAGTAAGTAAGTAAGTTTTATTTCGGTACTATCAGGCCACAGGCCTATGGTACAATATATATCCAGTAAATCATGATGTTTGAGTGACACATTCTCCATTATATTTCTCGATTGTAATGGAACATTTTTTCTACATTTTAAACACAAATTTGTTTCAAAATAGTCTCCCTTCTTTTGAATGCCAGGAATACATAGATAGCTAACTGCCATATGATGGAAGGATTCTGTGAAACCAACAAATTATTAAATTTCTCTCTAGAAGGATAATTGAAGTAGTATTTAGGCAAGTTTTGTCTTAAATCATAAAAACATGGGCAAGCCAACAAAAAATGATATTCGCCCTCTATTGACTGGAGGTTACAAAATTGACATAATCTATTATTTACATCAAGTCTTTCATGTCTTCCTGTTTCGATTTTTAAGCAGTGATCTGATAACCTGAATTTGATAAGGGCTATAGCATATTTTCTAATTGTTAAACATGACAAATATTCTCTGGTTCAAGTAAAGATTTGAATTGTCGATATGTTCGTAATTTATCACTTTCTAGTATATCGTTACACCAATATTGGAAATTACAGTCTTTAACTCTTTGTATAAAACTATTTAGGAAAATGTCCTCAGAACTAACCTCCTGAGACAATCAAACATGATTAAAACCATAGCGTTCTAATAACTTTCTGATTTGTGTTGCGCATGTAACACAGCCATTCTCATCAAGCTGTTTGAGCATTTTATAACAAGCCTTTGGCAATCTTGAATCCGGCATTCGAAGGATTTTTAGCCAGTACTTTTTACATCTTTTAAAATATATGACACAGAGTGGCTGCCTACCACACTCCCCAAGTACTGCTGCATTACTAGCATGTGATGATACCCCTAGCATGTATTTACAAAAATTTATCTGAACTGTTTTAATACTTTTATAATATATGTAACCCCAGACTTCAGCTCCATATGTTATTATTGGAGTTACCATTTTGTCAAAAGTTTCCATCACAACGGGTAGAGGCAAACCTTGACGTTTTCTTGAAACCCTTTTAATAAGGGTTACTGCTTTTTGACCTTGGGAGGGTAATGTACGCAATGCAGGAGACCATCCATACAAGACGTGAGGAGAACAGAACACCCAGATACTTATAATACGAGACCACTTCTAATTCATGTTCACCAAATTGCCAGGTTTCATTTTGGTTAAGTCTTCCACCATTTCTGAACACCGTTACCTTAGTTTTGTCTAAATTAACCTTTAAACCCCGTTTCTTAAAATATAGTTTCACAGTAACAAGAAGTTTTTGCAGTGGCCCTATGGTGTCTTTCATTTATACCAACATATGAGGCCTCGTTACATATTTATATTTTTTACAGAAACAGCTTTCAATAAAGTGCCAACATGCTAAGCCTCATTATATATTCAAATATTTTATGTAAAGAGCAAGCTTTCATTTGTAATGCTAACATGCTAAGCCTCATTATACATTCATGTTCTTTACAAAAAGAGGTTTCATGTAAGTGCCAACATGCTAAGCTAAACTATCCGTAATTTGATAGAAAGAGCTTTCATGTAAGTGCTACCATGCTACGCCTCCTTATATTTTTAGAATCTTTACAAAAAGAGCCTTCAATCAAATGCCAACATGCTAACCCCCATTATATATTCCATGTTACAAAAAGAGCGGTCTTTTGAAGTACTAGCATGCTGAACCTCGTTATATATCCACAGTCTATGCAAAAAGAGCTTTCATGTAAATTGCTAAGCTTCAACATAGCCTCATTTTACATTTCACAAAATACTCTGCATTCTTCTTTATGAAAAGAGCTTTCAAGTAAGTGCCAACATGCTAAGCCTCATTACATATCCATGTTCTTTACAAAAGGAGTGTTCATTCCAGTGCCAACATGCTAAGCCTCAGATGTATTCATATTCTAAAGTTACAAAAAGATACAAGTGGCCAAGATGCTCAGCCACAAGTAGCAGGTTTTTATTAAGTGATATGGCCAGTCTGCTGTGCAAGATCAGCTCTAGTGTGAGTGACCTGAGACAATGCAAAAACCAATGCCCCAAGTCTTGAGACATTAGCACTGAACGAGATGAAAGTATGCAAAGGCTGCGCAGAGCATACATATCATAGATATATGATAAAGATCGCGACATTATTCTCACAGCCTGTGACTAAATAATGAAGCGTTTGTGAGTGGGCTCTCAGATCTAAACCACCATACATCATTTATACATCATTAAGGAAAGCAGATGCTATCACAGAAAAAAAAAGTACAACATGTCTTGGAATTTAAGGCTGCAAAACACGCCTGATGGTTTTCCACTGATGACCCATTTATAGGGAAAGGGTTAATTAGCCACCATCTGGCTTCCCTCTTCTCATGCATAGTTACCCTTCAGGAGTGCGGAGTCAGTGGCCTACACTCTACCCTCAAGTTTCCATAAAGCCAAAATACATATGGTCATGTAATCAGCAATATGAACAGGTTTTGATGTGGGACCAAGGTGTGGTCCAGTGGCATTGATATCAGCCCCCCCCCCTCCCCCCCCAACCTTCACTTTAAGTGGCAGCCTGTGCAGTTTGCAGGGTGTCAATCATTGACCAATTATATGATAGTGTAATGACTGAGATAAATTTTATTGGAGTGTAATTTGAACTGATGAGTAAGTGAGCCCACACATTCACTGCAGGGCTGCAGTGCTTGTTTTATCATGCCTTTTTAATGAATAGAAAAAAAATCTTATTTACATGTAGATGGATTCACAGTTCATGTAAGCCGAGGAGTCATGCATTCTATGCATTAAGATATAAAGATACATGTAGATTTGCCGGGTTATTTGAGTAATCTACATTTATGTTTGTTTTCTAGACCAGTATCTTTATTAGAATTTATTACATCAACTTTTTCAACAACAACAACAACAACAACAACAAAAAAAAAAAATATATATATATATATATATATATATATATATATATATATATATATATATATATATATATATATATATATATGTATATATATATGTATATATATATGTATATATATATATATATATATATATATATATATATATATATATATATATATATAAAGATGAAGAAATCTCTGTGAAATTTGAGACTTTGACCATGAAACTTTTAAGAAAAACAGGCCAAAGACATTTCAGAATATTCAGTGTGGTCAATAAGAGGTTAGAATTGATAGCACATGGACCAGGCGTTATAGTTTGCTACAAAATGCTATTTGGAATCAGAGTGTTACACATAAAGAACAATATTTCAAATTTTAATCTGTTATCAATAATTTTTGTGACTTGTTTTAGTTGTGTTAATGATTGATACTTCAGTGCTATCTAAAATGGATTATTTATTCTATGTTTGAGGGTGAATTATCATTTTCGTAGTGCACTACTATCAAAAGTAGTGACTCACTGAAGATCACATGACCTAAACATTGTTACCAGTAAATTGTGACATGCCTGCACCAATGACTTGATGTATTGACATTTAGACAAAATCAAATACGCAAGCGATGTTTGATTATATGTCACGTATGACGTGGAATAACTGTGATGAACGTGAACAGAGCACACCAGGTTAGCATTGAAAATAGGCCTAGGACATATTTTTTTGCGATGAATACACCAATTAAACATAAAATAAACAAAATCTTACATGGTTGGAGAGTGAGTTACTATTTTTTTCTCGCTCGGAGTCATTGTTGGTGTGGAAAATCCCTGGTGACCTGCTGTTACTCGTGATTTTCCCCACCAACAACCATCGCTTGTGAGAGAAAAATGGTAACTCACTGTCAGTCATGTAAGATTCTCTATTTAATGCTAAAATGGCCTCAGAGAGCATCAGCAACAAGTAAAACACACACGAAAATGTCCTTGTCAAGAGGGCAACACCCCCTCTCCTGCACACCATCCCCTCAGTCCTGCCATACCTGTAAGAAATGAAAGCCTGGCTGTTATTTTCGCTTGTGGGAGAACCCTGGCGAAGGAATCGCAGAAGCTTGATACACGAAGTTCTGCTGTACGAGGGTTGTAAAGGGTGTTTTTTTGGTATACTACTATACCAGGGCATTTAATTTTTCATACTGGTGCATTGGAAGCCCTTTTATTTTCTGTACTTTGCACTGGCCATTATTTTTTGGAGTTAAATTCTAATTTTCCATACGCTGTACTGGAGCAAATTTATATCCTGTGCCAGTGTACTGCCCCCCCCCCCCCCCGGCCCCCTTCTGTGTGGGATGGGGTTTGCTTCTAAATTAAAAAAAAAAGAAGAGAAAGAAAAATTTGTTGTAAGTTACTGTGATACTGGAACTGCTATACATGAACAGCAGGTCTCTGTCACAGTAGTTTTTTTTTTTCCTCATGAGATAATAGCTGGGAACTTTTGTTGAGAATGATGTTTAAAACACATTATATGCATGAAATAATTACCATCGTTGAATGTGAAATTACCTCTTTGTACTTGATTTTGGTAAGCCAGCCTTTTTTTCTGCTTCTAATCTGGCACTTTGACATTGAACAAGTGGAGCCTGATTAAGAGGGGAGGTTCGACTGTGTGTATATGTGTCATGTATATTGTGCTACTTCAGCTGTAGATATTCCATATTCATATGTGTTTGTCTTATGTATGCCTTACATTCTAACATTTGGAGTCAGTACTTGTGTTTCAGAAGTTCATGTATGAAATGACACACAATTTACAGAAATCTGTCATGCTAATGTTGTAAAGTAAAGTTGAATGCCAAATATTCCCAGGACAGAGGGATTGACTGCCTTCAGTGTCTGGCAGAAAAAAGGCTACACTTTAATTTCTATTAAATGTAGCCCTCTCTGTCTGGCTCTTTCTGTGTCTGTCTGTCTGTCTGTCTGTCTGTCTGTCTGTCTGTCTGTCTGTCTGTGTCTCTCTCTCTCTCTCTCTCTCTCTCTCTCTCTCTCTCTCTCTCTCTCTCTCTCCCTCCCTCCCTCTGTCCTTCCCTGTCTCATGTTATTAGTTGCATATACAATTTGTATACAAGTATGATTTTTCTGTGACAAAATCACATCTCACAAGGATGGACAAACATGTACCTTTTCCAGACCTTGTACATTGAAGCAAAGCTCTGGACATGATTTGATTGTACATATATAGGTATTAAAGGGACATCTGTTGCTGAGTTTTGTTTCAATACTTGCAGGTTCTCAATTTCCCTGATATCAGACTTAAAGTCAGAGGACAATGCGGCATCAGATTATGCGATGCGACTACATGCCAAATTTGATGGAAGAGGTGCAATCGTGTTAAACAACACATTGTCAGCAAGATGGGGACCAGAAGAAATGAAACCTGGCTTGCCCGTCCAAGTGGGAAGTCCTTTTGAATGTATGATTCTAGTTCACTATGATCATTTCAGAGTAAGTATATATGCTATGCTGACCTATACTGAACCAAACAAATAACACAACCCTTAAACTTTTTAACTTAAATATTTATTGTTACTTTCATATCACAAAAACAAATTAGATCCATATTCTGCAGTCTTTTTGGCATAACATGTGAAAAACAAAAACTTGAAACTGTCAACGAGGGCGCGACCAGCTGGCAATAAACAGGGCAACATTGATTTGTAAAGTTCACAAATTGGCATGTCCACTAATACTGTGTGTGACCACCATCAGCATCTGTAACTGCTATGCAACGTCGGCGCATGGATGACACTAGCCGCTGCACCATCTGCCGGGGCACACGATCCCACTCTTCTTGAAGAGCCTGGCGAAGCTGCTGGCGGTTGGCGGGCGCTGGATCCCGTCTCCGAACACGCTGGTCAAGTAGTCCCAAAGATGCTCAATGGGATTGATATCAGGTGAGAAGGCTGGCCATGGCAAAACGTTAATTCCTTCTCCTTGCAGAAAATCCATCGTCAGTCTAGCGGCATGGGGCCGAGCATTGTCCTGTTGCAGCAAGTGGAGTAGTTGGTGTCTAATGAAAGGGACAGCAACAGGCTGAAGGATCTCATCCCTGTAACGGACAGTGTTAAGATTGCCTTCAATGAAGATTAGCTGGGTTTTGGCTGTGAATGAAATTCCACCCCACACCATCACTGATGCACCTCCAAATCAATCTGTTTCCAGCACACAGGCATCTGAGTAGCGTTCTCGCCTTCGTCGCCAAACACGTGTCCTACCATCTGCATGATACAGGGTGAAGCGGGATTCATCGGTGAATAGCACATCCCTCCACTGTTGATGGGTCCAGCGAGTATGGGCAGTAGCCCATTGTCGTCGGGCTTGCCTTCTTGCCTGTGTCAAAATTTGATCCCTGTAAGGACATCTGGCGTGTAGATGGTGTTCTTGTAGTCTATTACGGACTGTCTGGGCAGATATTCTGTTATTGGTTCTGCCAGGTGTCTGTTGTGCAGTTCTAGTGGCTGGTCGAGTTCTGTTCCGGAGATGTGACACCCTGATGTGTCTGTCTTGTGCAGGTGTGGTTTCTCTTGGTCTCCCAGGATGCTGTCTATCAGCTGTGGCCCCAGTCTCCTGGAATCTTGTAGCAAGTCTGGATATAGTGGATTTGTGGACTTGCAGTCTTCTTGCCACCTCTGCTGCAGATAAACCAGCCTGTAGCATGCCAATTCCTCTCTCCCAATCTACTGTTGATAATCGACCCATAGTTCTTGGAATACTGTGCCAAATGAATCCCATGCTGCCCTTTTATTGTCCGTGAGGGGCTACACCCAACCAGTAAAGGTGCGAATGTTTTAGTCATGTGGGTAACACTGAATCCTGCAGTTGTCCTTGATTCAGCACAACCACCAAACTTTGAAAGCCTCATATCCTCGCACACAGTTACGCTTGGGCTGATTTCAATGTGGCCTTTTCCTGTCCCAGAATCAAAGACTTGGCAACCTTAATTTCAGGTGTCAGAGACTTGCGTAAAATAGCCTGCTGTAGTCACTCTTGATTCATGACAATGACCCCATGGCAAGGTCAGGGTACTCGACCTTGAGGTCTCACTACTTGGTGCATTATTTTAGGCTGATTTAACAACGGTTCATATATTTCTGAACTTTAAATACAGTTCCAATGTGAAAATAAACCCAAATGAAAAAGTTGCGTTATTTGTTTGGTTCAGTATAGTTACCTAGTTTGACACACGTCTTTGCTGAAACAGAATATCTGTGTTATTTAATACTACATACATGTACTTTAATAGCTTGATTTCTTTTTTTTTTTTTTTTGAAAAATCTAGTGTACATATATTTATTTGATGATTTCACATTTTTGTCACTGGTTGGCATTTGTCTGCTACATGACAAATGGTCCAAACAGGTGGCCAGATGAAAGGTTCCACTGCAGCAGCTACCTGTGTAGATTTCCTACAGTGTGGAGAGACCCACATATCTTTCAGTTCTAAAGATAGTCTAAAGGCCAAAAATGATCAAGCTGACATGTAGTCTGAGATTTTTTGCTGACAAAAGTTACACCAATTTTTCCTGGGTGGGGGTGCGAAGGAGGGGTGGAATGCTTACTCTCATTTAGAATGATTTTTAGCTCTGCTGACTTGTCAGTCAACAGAGCTTATAGAATCTGTTTGCGTCCGTCTGTCGTGAGACTTTTTATATTTTGCGACTTCGTCTCAAAAACCGCTACATAGAATGTTTTGATTTTGCACATGGATGATCCCCAGGTGGACCTCTACCAAGTTTGCAAAGGAGATGATGATGCAATAATTTTTCTATTTTTTATGAATTTTTTAATTTATTTTTTGAAAAAAATTAAAATTTCTTCATCTTAAGAACTACGAGGCCAATTGCTTTGATATTGCACATAGGGTCATCTGGGGTCAACTAGTTCTTACTTTGGCCACCAGGTGGCATTGTGATTTTTTCCTATTTTTTTATGAATTATTGCCTGTTAAGGCTATTTTCGACTTCTTCTCCAGAACGGCTGAACAGAATTGCTTAAAATTTTATCAGAATATAGTTGGACATTAGACAATGAAAGTTTGCGAAAATAATATGGATATGGTAATTTTAGGCAAAGTTATGGGATGCCAAACTTCGCAACTGTAAGTAAGTGCTGCATATGTGTGTATATATATATATATATATAAATATAAATATATATATATATAAATATATATATATATATATAAATATATATATATATATATATATATATATATATATATATATATATATATATATATATATATATATGGCAATACAGTGCGTATATTACACTATTGTATTTACCCTTTTGACTTCTCAAAAACCGCTGTATGGAATGTTTTAATTTTGCTCATGGATGTTGCCCAGGTGAACCTCTACCAAGTTTGCGAAGGAGATGATGCAATAATTTTTCTATTTTTAATGAATTTTTTAATTTATTTTTTGAAAAAAAAAAAATTCTTCATCTTAAAAACTACCTGGCCAATTGCTTTGATATTGCACATAGGGTCACCTGGGGTCAACTAGTTCTCATTTTGGCCACCAGGTGGTGCTGTGATTTTTTCCTATTTTTTTATGAATTTTTGCGTGTTAAGGCTATTTTCGACTTCTTCTCTAGAACAGCATGATAGAATTGCTTAAAATTTTATCAAAATATAGTTGGACATTAGACAATGAAAGTTTGCGAAAATAATGTGGATATATTAATTTTTGACAAAGTTATGCGATATCAGACTTTGTGACTGTAAGTGAGTGCTGCCACTGTACAGCGGCAGCCATTGAAACAACAAGGTATGTCCATCGATAATACATGTACTACCATCAGCAGAGCTTATAGAATCCATTTGCGTCCGTTGTCCGTCCTTCCGTCCTTCCGCAAAATTTATTTTAAGGACAAACTTTGCTACCACTCTTCATACATGTATATAGCTGTACAAATCTAGACTGTAGTCCATGTGTTCCAATACTGTAAAAGCAGATGCCAGTCAGCAGAGCACAGGATCATCATGATCCTCTTGTTTTTCTCTCCTTTGCCACACGCAGTAATTGCAGAGCTAATATATGGTAAATTTATCAGCTACTCCAGAATCAACCAATGGACCTGCAGCTGTTATGTGGATGGCAAGGTTCAGTTAGTCATCAACTAATTAAAATAAGTGGCAGGCATTGTAAGTGTATGTGACCATAGTGAAAGTAATTTATGAAAACTCCAGCAGATGTAGAACAATACGAGACGTGCATATCAATATGCCACCAAAATAATCGGCCCTATCAGTCGGTAATGGTGACCATCAAGCTGCCATCATACTGATGGAAAACTAAGAGTGTTTTTAAATTAAGTTGTGATAAAGAACACTTATTCAAAAACATGATGACACCATGATTTCACATCAAGCTTAGTTTGTGTTTGTTGGCCCATTTACTACTTTGGCAACATATATGATACAGGGATCTGCCTCTTCATACATGAACTTCCTTGTTAAATTGTTCAAGCCAACGCAGCACTGCAGCTAATATGAATTTTCCATATTGACTGTTTACTCTGATTAAGGACAGGTAAAACACCAAAAACCTTTGCATGGGCGATTTTGAGATTTTAATAGTTTTTACAAAATGAAAGTCCTTTCTATAATTTGTCAAAATTTCAATCTTTTAACTAAGTAGAAATATGTGAAAAACGCAAAAAACACACAGGCATGTGGACATCCGAATGTCCAAGTGTCATTGTTTGGGTTTTCAGCCGCCAAGCGGAACAATGCCACTTGCCAATCATACTTAACAATAACAGCCTGTCATGTGGCTACAGGTAGCAACAGCCCATTCCAAAAGGAGAGTGGTATCACGGCATCACCGCGAAATCAGGCGCCATGCTGAAAGTACATTTGTGGGCAGTGAAAAGATGCAAACATGCTAACATATCAGAGCCTTAGTGGTTTACTTTATAGTTGTCTTGCTTGTTTTGCACTCTAATGAAGGGAGACTTTACATGTTCAGGAGGAGCAGGCATGGTCAGACGATGTCCCTTTAAAGGCCATGCCTCAATGGATTACCCCAGTGGTCCTGCACACCAAAGACAGGCGTGAAAAAAAATGACACTTTGATCAACAATACCCACACACATAATATTTTATGAAAACCCAGGTACAAGGAAATAAAAGTGCAACTAAAAACATTGAAATAAGCATTTAAACGTGAACTTAAGAGAAAACACACAAAATAGGGATACAAAAGTCAGGTTAGAAAGAGAAATGAAACTTACTGGAAAAAATAACTACAAAATAATGACCAGCTAAGTACGTAAAGTGTACAGACAAGTCTAACAAGCTAACTGCATAAAGTATACAGATAGGAGTAAATACAATAAAACACTATCCATAAAAACGGGATGAAGAGGTAGGGGGAGGAAAACCAAACCCGCTGCCCATCCACGGACCACGAGCGACCGTAGGCCTCGCCACTAAAGCAGGGCAACAACTTTCGTTGCCAGGCTTGAGGTCACGGGGCCCGAACGGCCGCCTCCATGATGTCACACTTTGAAACCAGATTGTCGCTGTCACCATTTGACAGATCTCTGAATAATGTTTTCCTTACTTCAAAGGCTCTTTTATTCATGTGATTGGCCAATAATTGATTGACAAACTCGTCAAATGTTAAGGGATGATGTTTATTATGTTTTATACAAATATCAGCTCCACTTGAGAGAGCGGTATTGTTTCAGAGGCAAATGATCAACATCAAAGGCCTTTGAAGCTTATTCTCTCAGAAAGGATAATAGGAGGAGAACCCCACCTGAGAATGGTTATTCCAAGAAAACGGCTGGGCGAAATTTATTTCAGTTAACGGCTTTTGATTCTGTAATATCTGAACTGCAAAAAGTATTCAGCGATTTTCAAAATTTTGCTTCGCTCTTTGTCTGTTAAATGAAGAAAATGAACATCCTGGAAATCAAAGGGAAAATTGAAATGTCAAACTTTGAGGCTGGATAACAGAAAAATATACCAAACATAAAAAATCGCAGGATCGTTTTTTGTTGCCAGTATGTCAGGATTAAGATGCAAGTGTAATTATGATTTTATCACAGAAAATTAGTGACTTATATGGACATTTATGGGGTGGGTGCTTTGCGATCAACTTTCAATTGTTTATTCAACAATTAACATCACAGACACCCAAATATGGGACATCTAAATTTATTTAGAGTATGATGATTACACACATATATGATTTGTTATCCAAACGCAAATACATTTTGAGCTAGGATTGATTAAAGTGGGGTTTATTTTTGGTGTCTTAGCTGTCCTTAAGAATGGGAAATATACATCTTGCCACACTAAACAAAACTGTGGTTGATGAAAATTAGTCACCCACATGATGGTCAACCACATAATGGGCAGCTATTTGGTATCCTGTGGGTGACTGCATGTGTCACCATCAGTGACAGTTCTTTTAAATAACTTGGACATATAACTGGGCAAAAGTGTCACCTGCATGACAAAGTGAATAATTCACACTGATCTATCTAGCCAGTCAATGCCTATTCAAGTCTGTTTGACATGCTAGCAGTGTGCTTGCGCATCAAACTCGTGAATAAGGACAAAAAAAGATGTCCATGTAATTCGAAATACTGTACTAAGTAAATTGAAAAAAAAAAAAAAAGGCTAAACTTATAGAAATCTTTCTTAAGTGAATGTATATTGTATGTGGTGTGTATAATTGAGGAATCATGATATGTAATTTTGAAAAAGCTTCCCATAGACAGAACAAATGTATAGAAAATAGGGAGATTTTTATACTGCTGCAGGAGTATATTGGAATCCCTATGTCCATCCTTTCGGCCGGCCGTCCAGCCGGCTGTCTGACTGAATGAGTCAAAAAGGGTGGGGGAATTGGCAAAAACAAACTTTACAGCTGCTAGAAGATCATATTCTCACACAAGAAGATTTATAGATGACCTGGGTGCTTTAAAGAATGGAGATGCAATAAAGGGAAATTGGAAAAACTTATATCCAAAAGAACTAATATTAAATCTGGAACATGAAAGTGATACAAAAGCTACTTTCCTTGATCTAGATATAGAAATAAAGAACAACCAGTATGTAACAAAAATATTTGACAAGAGAGACCAGTTCAAATTTAATATTATCTCCTACCCTGATCTGACAGGAAATATTCCAGAGAAACAGGCACATGGAGTTTGTATCGGACAAGTGATACGTCTTGCTGGAAACACCACACTTTTTAGCGATTTTGTCAATAGAGTCAGAACTTTGTTGCAAAAACTACAACGCAAAGCTTATAAAAAACAACAACTACACAAAACTATGTTGAAATGTTTCCAGAGATATAACCAAATACCTAAGAAATACAACACTAACTGAAGAACATTAGTCAAACAATGTCAAGATAGGGCTTTGAAATGACAAAGTGTAGTCTTCAAAGTGTTTAGAGTGGTAAGAGGGAAAGTACCCGGGGAAAAGTATACTTAACCCACCTAGAGAATTTTCTCTAGTCAGTCTTAAGTCGGAAAATCGTGATCATACTCACTTTTTGCAGGAATTCTTTCATTTTAACCGTCATCCAGTATAGTGGAAGAGGTGGCTTTCAGCTAATACTTTAGTACACTTTACTTCATAACACCTCTAGTCAACTTTATGGCACTAAAAATTGTATTACTATTTACCTGTTTGTACCAGTGTCGGTATGGTGGAGTAGTGTGTGAAGCTTTTAATTTTCAAAGGAGATGTCTGTAACACTGAACTTGTATCCGTAACTGGTCCCAGGATTTTCATTGAATCCCCTTCATACTTTGCACACTTAACTCACATGATGTGGGCCAGTGCATATGACATTTCCATGTCACTGCTTTCATTTACTGATTTTTATGATTCATTTCAATTTTACAGATCCAAGGTAAATATACATGTTCATATTTATGAATGGAGTTGAACTTGTATCTGCAACTAGTCCCTCGTTTTTCATTGGATCCCTTTCAAATTTGGCACACTTCATTGGCATGGTCTAGGCCAGTGCATATTACATTGACATGATACTGCTTTCATTTTCTGATCTTTTTTTTTAAATGATAGGTAAACATACATGTTAATATTTATGGAGGGGGCTGAACTTGTATGGTCGACTAGTCTCAGGTTTTCCAGCAGAAGTCTTTGAAATTTGGTAGACTTTACTGACATGATGTGTGTTAGTGCATTTTACATTGGCATGGTGTTGCTATCATTTTCTGATTTTTAATGCATTTTTAAAAAATAATAAATAAATTTACAAATTAGGATTATGTGCAGAGCTGAACTCAGGGTTTATATGTGCTCCCCATTTTCAAACCATGCCAAATGTCTTGGGGATACACTCTTCAGGGAGGCTCATATAAAATGAGTTATCTCGAGCGCAGGAGTATATTATTGTGTCATTGCTAGATGAGACTTCACTCCCGTTATTTATCTGACCACAGGATTCTATTGACATCTTGTTTCCTTGGCATGTTGTGGATTGTTAGCACCTTATTCACCCCAAAAAATCAGTTGACCTGGACCATATTATCTTCTTAGGAGGTGTTTTCATTGCTGCAGGAAAATTATTCAAAGACATTGAAGCAGACGACATTTTACCACCAGTTGGTTTTGACCAGTTTAAGGTGGATAGGGTTAACAAACACATAATGTATTGCATATACAGTAAAACCTCCCTATACCGAACACCCTTGGGACCGGGAGAAAGTGTTCAGTATAGTGAGGTGTTTGGTATAGTGAGGTTTGATAACATTAAAAATATATATTTGGGACCAAGAAATGGTGTTCAGTATAGAGATGTATTTGGTATATGGAGCTTTTCGGTTAGAGAGGATTTGATGTGTTATACATTCGGTGCATTTTGATGCTTCTTCTGCTATTTGAAAATGAAAGAGTCAAAATGAGAGTATAGGATATGGTGCATACATGTACTGGTATTTTATTATTATTTAAATTTTTTTATTATTAATATTATTATTTTTATTTATTTATTTATTTATTTATTTATCTATCTATCTATCTATCTATCTATCTATCTATCTATCTATCTATCTATCTATCTATCTATCTATCTATCTATCTATATCTATCTATCTATTTATATCTATCTATCTATCTCTATCTATCTATATCTATCTATCTATCTATCTATCTATCTATCTATCTATTTTTTAGGAAACAGACTCCTGTGCAAGGTACTATCTCTGTAGGTCAACCCATTCTCTGTGAAATTGATCAAAACCAGCGAGATGACATATGTTGTTTGTGGTATTAAGTTTCTCATAATTTTTTTTTTTCAAAGTTGATTGAGAATTGGGGATAATATTCATTGAGAAATTGCGATAATTGAGCCAACAATTTTTTTATTCATAAAAAAGGCCAACGACTCCTTGCAATAAATTTATTGGATAGAGCTCTACGCATGTGAAGGTATAATCAATGATGTTGACTTGCTTTCTGAGTCAAAGGAGGAAGGGTTAGCTGTAGCCTTAGTTCATTTAAATTGGTCATAAAGGGGCTAACTGTGGCCTTAGTTGCTGGTAGACAGGTCATAAAATTTTCCCACCTTGCCAACATCTATCATCATTTGTGCTGTCAGGTGTTCATTGTTGTCAATATAGAATAAAGTTTAGCTTTACAGTTTACATACATTATTGACATGCATACATCCTGTATGCATGACAAAACTCTGAACAGCTGTTCTGAGATATGATTTTTATGTAAATGGAATCAATATTCTATTTTCAATATACCCTATTTACATAGCGAGTCATTTCATGTTTGTCTGTCCCCCCCCCCCCACACACACACACACCTCCCTGATGTTGTGTACATTACCAATGGTTGTTATGTTTACAGGTGTGTAATAAAGCATTTATTTCCTGTCGAAATCTTTGACCCTATCACTAAGCTATGAGAACAATCAGCTGCCATTGATGGGGACGTAATGACGGAAAACTGAAGATGTTACCAACATTTGTGGGAATAAACAAAACTTACTCCAAGCATATATATATGATGACTCCTTGGACTCGCTGTTTGTTAGGACAGGGGCGTGCCATATGGTTCGGCTTGTCCCTGATGTGGAAAGGATGACCACGACTTTTTAACCTGTCAGTTTTATCCATTCTGCTAATGTGGAACTTCATAGTTTCGCCATGCTGAAAGGTTGTAAAAGTCCGATCACAGTTCTTCAAAGGCCAGTGAGGGTGTAGATAACATGTTTGTTCCAAAAGTTAGTCCCTTGTGTTTACCAATGCTAATTACTCCAATAAGGAGTCATTTTCCAACTGGGAGCCTCTTGGTTGCTGTGAATCATATGGTGCACAATCAAAATACAGTCGTATTCAGTTCATCATAAACCTGGTTAGTTAAATAATTTGTCACTGATACGAGGGTTCCACAATTTTCTTGATCCAAGTTCTATTTAGGAACATCACCAGCATTCGAGATCAACTTGTACATGTGTATTTTGCCATCTTTGATGCAAGGAATCTGTGTATACATACAGCATGTAAAGGTACTACCACCTTGTGAAATGATACGGGCCACAGCAGTACCGCAGCTAATATGTGTGTCCCATATTAACATCAGTGTCAACCCCATGCTCTCTCATAATCAAACCAAGTTGATTTGCTGGGTGCAGTACCAAGCACCCTGCAGTGTGTGGAAGGAAGTTATGATGTTGTTGTTGAAGGTTGTGTCACCCTGAGGTGGTCTACTTTGAGTTCACAGAACATTCTACTTGTTGTTTGAAAGTGACAAAGCACAAAATGAAAATTCTAGCAAAGGTATTTTTCTACATAAACACCATCTTATAATAGTTTAGGACGGCCCTGAAGAAGATATACTATTGTTTATCAGGTCACCCTCATGAAGTTTAATTTATCTACAACATACCGTGTTGAGCACCATAACTTTTGCATAAAATATTTCTGGAATGTTAAGAAAGGATGGGACCTTTACAACACATGATTGTGACCTCAGAAAGTCCACATATATTTATAATATATATTTCCTTCAAAAAAGTTAAGGATATACCACAAATGAGTATCACATAGAAGTTTGATTATTATACACAATATGGATGACCTTGACCAACTTTGTGATGGTCATTACATATATTTTTCAATCTAGTTTTGAGTAGTTATCGTGTGCGTCAGGCATTAGATCCACAGGCCTCTTGTTTAACATAATCCAATGGGGATATCAGTAAAATAGCGGATACGAAAATTTGCTGATAAAAAGACTTCAGAGACAAAAATTGATACACTTTATTGTGTAAATTAATACATAACACGTGCAGAGATACAGTAAAAACTGTCTGTTTACTCTTATGTGATTTTTATTTGTCTTGTATTTTCCTTTCTGTCAGATTGCCTTCAATGGGAAGCACTACAGCAACTTCCGTCACAGATTCCACTATGGGTCTGTGAGAAGAATAACAGTAGAGGGGGATGTGACCTTACAGAGTGTCAGGGTCATTCCGTCTCCAGCAGGTGCTAGAACTGAAGTCAAGGGTATTCCTGCATTCCAGGGGGCCAGGCCTATTCCAGTGAGTTACAAAGGAAGTCCGCATGTTATTATTGGCTGCTGTTCAGGCACATCGTGGCAGTTATCTTGATCTTTTATACAAACTGTTTTTTTTTTTAATGCATATTAAAGAAACAAAAGATCATGTTTGGGCTACTGCAAACATGCATATACATACACATGTATGTGACAATTCATTGATAATGATATATCAATGCATCATAATACATTGTATTGATATGGAAAAGTATAATCCTGATATATTTATCGTAATGGGAATTTTTGGACAAGAACACAAAAATTTAAAATATATTTCTTGAAAAAGATGAAAGTTTCATTATTGGACTGAATCTGAAAGGGGAGGGGGATACAGTAAATAGTTTTGAGAAAGGTTTTTTTTAAAATGATTTGTATACTTTTACATGTTTCTTATTTAACAGAAAACAGGAGCTTAAACCCAAAAATTAATGAGGATTGTCTTGTGGAAAGTGAAGACAAAAAGCAAGCAGTTAACTTAAAACTCTCTACAAATGTATTTAATGTGCATGAATGTGTGGGTGTTTATGCATGTGACATTGAAACATGCATAGTACAAATAAAGCTAAATTAACAGAAGATAATTTATCTATAGACACTAATTGTGGTCTTGAGAAATGTGCTGCCCACTTTTTTCAATATTTCAACTTTATTCGGAAAACAATCACAGTAAAAATTAAGTTTATGGGTAATATCTCTGTTACACAATCAAGGCTAATTTTCATACCTGTTTTACAATTTTTTTGTGAATGAGCTTGCACTTACTGGATTGAAAATTATTTCTTGCTCTGTGGCATTTTTAGAAGCAATATGTATGTACGGTAACCTATAGTGAAAAACTGTTCATTAATTTTAAACAATGCTCTCTCTCTCTCTCTCTCTCTGTATATATATATATATATATATATATATATATATATATATATATATATATATATATATATATATATATATATATATATATATATATATATATATATATATATATATTATATATATATATATATATATATATATATATATATATATATATATATATATATATATATATATATATATATATATATAATACATATATTTTTTTTTTTTCTTTTTTTAATATCCATAGGCACCAGGAGAGACATCGCCGAAACCTATTGTCCCAGCCATGCCAGGTGGATACAACCTTGTAAGGATATTCTCTTATTGCAACCCCCTAATATGGTTAGGAGTCATGGATTATGAACATTTAATATTCCACACGTATAAGCTTATTACACTGTTTTGAGGCAAGGCTGACATTGATTTTGCTGGAAAAATACACATGGTTTGATTTGAAAGCAATTTGGGGCTTAAAAAAATTTACAGATGTAGCCTGAGTATGAATCAGGAGTCAACGATGGTCTCTGTTAGATATGCTTAACCATCTCTCCTTTAAGCCAGCGGATAACAGCTGGTGGTTAAATGACTTCTATCTCAATTGGGCTTTTTTCTCATTTCAATATCAATGAAAAAATATTTTTTGAGTAACGATTGTGTATTGATCACAATGACATGTTGTAGGTCAGTTGCTTTCTTTGCTTTGGGTGCCTGGTTTTCAAGCCACACCAAGGAAAGCTATTGACTTAGTCTCAATTCATGGGATAAAGGTTAAAAGTGTGTGTCTGACAGATGGTTGTGACTGTTGGTCTGTCAAATCATTGGATCACAGGATAATAACAATAAATGTTGTGTTGCAGGATTCATAATGACATGCAGGTACTGGTAGCAGATTGGCTTTTGTCTGCCTGTAAGCCTTCAGGGCTTTTCCAGTTGAAATGACATTGTGGTGATGGAACACTCATCAAAATTTAGGGTAGAGCCAACACAAAAAAGTTCCTTCTTATTGTGTTTGCAATAATGACCAAACACATAAACACTCATCCCGCTAAGCCCAATATATGTAAAATTCAGCATTCCTTCTCCTTCCACCCCAATTTCCCCAAGGTACACTTAACTGGAAAAGCCCTTGGTGACAGTCTGTGTCAAATTATTTATGCCACATGTGAGCACATTACACGCTATCTTTAATAGTCTAGTGGAGGTTAAAAAAAATTCTTATTGTTTAAATTTTCACTTTTATATAAAGTGTTTCAGAAAATGCCTATAAAACAATGTATATTTTTGTATTGAAAAGTAAAAGTATTTGAAGTAAACATCTTAAAAAATATAGACAATAAGATGTGTAAATCGTAAATGTTGCTGCATACAGGGCTCACTTTTTCACTACTTGCGTAACAGCATTTTGTCATAGTTTGGAACAAGTTTAAGCTGCATGCAACCCAAAATTTTACTTGTCCTTGCTGAGAATTTGCTTGTCCCAAACAAGGGGAGTTCACCTTAGTAATGCCAGGACCTGCACTGTGCCCTGTTACATGGTCCATTGTTTTCTTAACCCTTTCCTCCTTAAACCGGCCAAAACTGGCTGGTGGTCAAATGTCGTCTGCTCCAGCGTTTTCAACTGATTTCAACAGCAATGAAAAACAATCTGACTGAGAATTCAAGATGAGACCTGTCAAGACAACATGACCCAGTCAACAGCTTTCCTCGGCATGGGTTGGGCACTTAGTGCCCAACCCATGCCAAGGAAAGCTGTTGACTCAGCCTTAATTCAAGGGGAAAAGGGTTAATGTACTGCTGAGGACACACAACCAAAAGTTATCCTGTTTGGAATGTTGTGTTTTGAGAGGAATGCATGCCTCATGGTTGATTGTGACGTTGTCGTATTATGCAGTGGATGCCCTACAAGGTGGAAGTGCCAGGTGGAATGACGACTGGCCGTGTCATATACTTGTGCTTGGTGCCTGACAACACGTGGACAGGAAGGCATGTACACACCATGTCTGATTAGACTACCTAAGCTGCACACCTGTCATTTATGCAGTGGGCCCTGTCTTGTGAGACACTCCCATGTGAGACCACCTGTCTGTAGGGACCACCTATTTTTGGATACTTGACCTCATGATTTTCATGTTATTTATGATGCCTTCTTGAGAAAAAAAAAACACGTTTTCAAAAAAATGCACTTGGTGATTCTGACAGGTGGTATATATATTATACATTATATTTTGTATTGTATTGTTGTTTTATTTATTTGCCTGAAATCATACAAAAGGCAGCAATGTATGTAAAGTTGGGTCAATACAAGCGTTAACATATTCATGATTCACATACGATTAAATCTAAACTGCTCTAGAATGCAGGAGGAAAGAAACCCCTTAGGGCTGATAAAACCTCTTAGCAGGGTGAACACCTTACATATTCCAGTGTGGTCTCTGGTGACAGGGACCACTCCACTTACTTTTGGACCTTGTTATTTCAATAACTGCAAAATGTACAAAAATAGCACATAGCAAACTAAATATTGGAGGTTAAACTTAACTTTTCATCAATAAAGAAAATATGTATGGTTTCTAGTATTTTCACCATAGCATTTTAATCAATTGTTATAAAAGTTTGTTGAAATATTTCATATGAGAGTAAAAGTTTATCACAGCACTTTTTTTTTAATCAAGTGCAACCGAGAACACAGTGACCTATTTCCATCTGGAGTAATTTCTGTTAATACTTTGACAGGTTTTCCATCAATTTGAATTGCGGGACTGCTGCAAAATGTAACATTGCATTCCATCTCACTGCCCTGTTTGATAAACAAGTTGTGGTGAGAAACAGCTTAGTCAATGGAAAATGGGGACAAGAAGAAACCGTGCAGACACACTTTCCATTCGCTCCAGGATTTACCACTGACATCGTAATTTGGTGTGAAAAAACACATTACAATGTAAGGTTTTGATATTGTATTCTTATTCTTATGACACTTTTAGCCGCGTGTATTTGGTAACAGTTTTGTCAGACCAGAAAATTGGTAGCACAACTGTGTTGGTTGTGACGACAACTTGTGATTATCATTATTTTTTTTTTAATCATGAACCCACACCCCTAAAGTATATGTAAAGAGTACTGTGCAGAAACTCTTAGGGCCAGATCAGAACTCGTATCATTTGACGGTTGGATGTGAAATGTGAGAGCACAATTTGCCACAAATTTAGATAATAAAATGCATGTATAATGATATATAGGTTTTAATATCGATTTAGGTACATTCATGCATGATATATATTTTCACCATTTATAAAACATTATTAAAAATCAGTTATAAAATTTAAATATACAGCTATTGTATTTTGGTAGAATGTATATTACAAAATGCTGCGGTTATCAAAAGAAAATATAGGTTTTCATATCTTAAATACATGCATGCACAATACAAATTGTCTCCATGGTATATTTTCACCATTCATTAAGCATTATTCAAAATCTGTCATGAATTGTGAATGTTGAGAGTCGTTTTGTTAAACAGATGTACCAGAAAAAATGTGAATGAATGTGTATTTCAAGATGCTGTTGTTTCTTTTTATTATCAACATCTAATCATCACTTGCATCTTTCTTGCAGATTTCTGTGAATAACCTACACTTCACAGCATTCCAGCATCGTGTTAAAACAATGGACCAGATTAACGTGCTTCAGGTGACAGGGGATGTTAGGGTTGTCCATGTCCGCATCAAGCCATAATGACACGGTTATCCTTGTGAACCCTGGGAACAATGAGAAATTCTATATTGTGCTGACTGTGAAGCCACACAGTGCTGTGTGAAATATGATGTGATTTATGTGTCTGTCACAGTTCCTCACACTGTATTTTCAAAGAGTTGTGCGTCTGTTCTCGTACAAAATTGTTCACATTTTTAGTTACCTTTCCTGTACACAAAGATGATCCAGGAGTATAGGATTCAGAAATCAATGTGTTGAAACAAAAATGTACAGTCGGTAATCTTTCGAGCCAACCCGAACGGTGGTATTTCAAGACCCAGAAAGTGTCTAGTTTTGGTGCTTATGCAGAATGGCATCTTTTAAATTGGAATTAAAGATAGCCAAGGAGGCATTTGCATCAAGTAATGTCCTTGTGAATTTACCTTAAGCTTTCCTTAACTCATTCCATACTATGGTCCCAGGCCTTGGTCAATGCCAGAGCCACTGACTTAAGACTATAGGCATGTTGGTACTTGAATGAAAGCTCTTTTCATGAAGAATTTAAATATGCAATTGTCATCTTAAATCTAGGTAAATATACAGTAATATCAGGGACTGGTATGGAATGAGTTAATGTTTTCAGGCAGTGTATCTAATGTGTCCACTGAAATTGCCAGGAAAAGAAAAGTAACAAATGGGATCAACAAGGTCAATTCCTACCAATGCTGAACTGCCACATACAAGAAGTATCTGTGATGTAGTTGTTTTTCAGTGCTGTCAACTTGCAAAACTGAAAATCTGGGAGATGGACAGTAAAATTCAGGGCGATTGATGTGAACTATAGAAAGAACATACTGATGAAATACAGGGAGTTGGCTAGAAATTGTCCAAAATCTACAAATTTTGAAGAATGAGCAGCATGAAAATCCAGGGAGCCTTCCGGGTAATCAGGGAGGGTTGGAAACACTGGTTTTAGAAATGCTGGCTTCATGATTTGTACAGTCAGTGTTTTCATTGCCTGGCAAGCCATGCTCGAGTTGCTATAGAGGCAGCTGGAGCATGGCTTGCCAGCCAATGCTAAAACCACTAACCAGTAACAAGAGCCTGTCACCACGTAGCTGGGAGCATTTATGGGATTTTGCTGGGAAAGAATATCAGAAATCATGGTGGAATGGAGTTTTTTCATGAGACCAGTGTGAGTAATGTAATCAAACCTGAGTAAGTGGACAGTGAAATTAGAAGGAAAGACTTTAAGCTTTTAACATGGGAGCATATGCGTGGTTCATGATTTAATCATTCAAGTTCTAATATTTTGTGTGTAATGTATGACATTTTATTCCCTTGTATATGCACTGAAAAAAACACTTGATCATTGTTTGCATATGCACAGAGATGTATGTACATTTGAAAGGCTGTGCCTTATTTGACAAGACTTTATAACCAGGGCTACTATATGTGTAATTCATCAGCGGGTGATTTTCATCTTTTTAATCATACTTTTCAATTTTTTTAAATGCACGCAACATTAAATTGAATTTCAATCATAAATTAAAGAATTATATTGAAAAAAGTTTATCTTTTTATAGTTTGCTTGGATCATTGGTCAAAGGGATTTTGAAAGATAAAACAATAAAATGTATTTTTGTCTAATTATTTTTTTAAATGAGGCTTAAGGAGCCTGGATACAACAAGGAGGCTTTAATTTACCAATCAAGCACGGTATATACACAGCACATCTGTGTTTCCTTGGTGTTTGTCTGAGCAACTGGTATGTGTGTATTGTAATCTGATAAAGTGATGGTTCATGTAATGAAAATTGGTGCTTGCGTTCGGCTTGCCATGAGGATAAAAACTGTCCTCTTTTACTGCTGAATTGAAACATTCCTCAAAACAGCATCTTCCAAGGTATGATGTTGCTGACATGCTGCAAAAAATATTCCTGTATGTTTGACCATGTGTACCCCCTTACAAATACACATACACACACAAGGGGGTTAAGAGGGGAGTCCTAGTACACCAGTACAAATAATTTTGAACTTTTACAAGGTACAGAAAGTAAGTAAATTATGGCGAGTATAAAATATAGAATATAAAGGGGCTTCCAGTAAGCTAGCATGGTAAATAAAAATGCCCAGTACCTCCAGTACAAAAGACCCCTTTACCCCCTGTATATACTGCAGCCACTGGTAACATGGTCACTCAAAACACTGTGAAACATGTGCAGCTTCATAAATTTTCTGTTAATAAAATCTTGACTTGGATACCATGGTGTTTATCTCTGTCTTACACTTTCATTTTGTTTGTTATATACCACAAAGATGTATTTTAATGTCAGACATTTAGCAAGTATCTTCAACAGAGTTAGAGATGCAGTGAAGACTATGTGAATGGAACATATTATTTTTGAATCAAATACCTGCTTGGTGTAATGAAGCTACCATACTTTCCTGGTAAATTTTATGATGGCTGTTGCATATGAATCCATTTACAAATTTGAATTGAATGAACAGTGGAATCAAATGATGGCTACTCGTGTATGCATATGTATGTACGTGTGTGTGCATGTGTGTTTATGTATGTAATATACATACATACATCCTCATATGTACATAATCTGCATGTACATCTATTTATTTATACACAGAGTGAGGGGGGATATACAACATGTTTACGTAACTTGATGTGATAAATTAAAAACTTGTGAACTGTTAGGATATGGGACCAGTCCCATCTGGTGAACAACTTCCATAAAGGATCACCTTAGGTATATTCCCCCTTCCTCCCCAAGTTTGAAGATAATCCAGCCACTAGTTTTACACAATAGATTCAAAAAAAAAAAAAAAAAAAAAGGCCCACATCCCCACATCATCCATGCTTCAATGCCAACATACCACTATCAATCATAACTTAATCTGAAATTCAGTAAAAGTCGGAAAGCGGCCGGTTGATGTTGACACTCTGTTAATCTGATTCTTCTTTATAGTGCATAAATAAAGAGGAAGGTATTTAAAGTCCTTCCAAAAGGGAAACAAAACTCGCCAGTTTGAAAGTCTACACACACACACGCACGCACGCACACACACATGTTGGTGAAGTAGGAAACAATGAAGTCCTCCACTTTTCAGCACATACCAAGAACTAGAGTGAAATCCCATTGTCATGAGAGGCCACACTTTGGCAATATTAGTCAGCAGCTCTTGAAGAATTGGGTAGACTAGACGACTATGAATAGGTGACTGATCTTGCAAATGTTATACCAATGAAGTGGTTTTCATATCTTTCATATCCTGCAAATTTGTAGCACTGATTAAATTAGCTATGTTGAATCAAAGAGCAGCAACAAGTTGAAGATTTTATTGGTCAACTGAAATACATCATTCTTTCTTTTTGTTACTGTATAAATTGCCCCCAGAGCAGACCCACATGCTCCCTATTATCTTTACTGCACTTTAAGTGGAATAAAGAAACCACAGAAATTTCATTTAGCAGGCAAGTTACAGCTGCAAGGTACAATAGAAAAAGGTAATTATTACAAACCAAGCATTTAGATTATCAAGTAATTTTTGTCAAAAGGGCATTTAAAATGCACGTTCTATTCTGTTTTACTTTCACTTTTACATTTTACTTCATGATATGGAAAGCACATTGTGTAGATGATAAAGTCAGACAGCATTGGTTCTTGATGTATATCACTTTTATTATGGCATGTTTCTATCAGTCCAGAAAATGGGTCCAGTGGTGATGCAGTGGTGCAAGATTCTCATTCTCTCTCTCTCTCTCTCTCTCTCTCTCTCTCTCTCTCTCTCTCTCTCTCTCTCTCTCTCTCTCTCTCTCTCTCTCTCTCTCTCTCTCTCTCTCTCTCTCTCTCTCTCTCGCTCTCTCGCTCTCGTTGGGGGAGGGGGAGAGTTTTGCCAATTCCCATTTGCATGAACAGTTTTGTGGACACCCGAATGCTCCCTCACAGTGTCGTTACAACTGGTATGGAAAAGTAGCGGGTGTAATATTTTACACGAAAGTAAAGTGGTGGCGCGAAAATAGAAGGGGCATGGCCATCTAGATGGAAGGCGAGAATAATTTTACGGTAATTTTGCTGACCACAGCAAACCCATTTATTCTTTCGATATTCTAAATAGGGTTCAACAAAATTTTATAGCAATTGGGGTTACGGGCACGTGTGGCACTGTAATTTAGTGTAAATCACCACGGGCAAAGTTGCCCACCATGAATTATTAGACTATTTGGAACTCTAAGAGACCGGCTGTTTGTAGAGTGGAGAACAAGAGATGGGCAGTGTAAAAGCTTAGAGGAAGTAAGGGACATGGCAGAGAAAGATAGGTTAGCATGGATACTAGGATTGAAGGGCGATTTTCCAGGAAGTAGAGTAGGTTTAGAGTCAGTGAAAGGCTTCTTGGACTTGGTGCAGTGCTGGGAGAGTAGGAATAATATCTTAGGATTAGTCGCCTGAAGAGAATAGAGGGCGAACTTAGAAGGGAAAGGAGAAGGGAGCCCTTATTAGGGCTCCCATGACCCTGCCAGGTGGCAACATCAGCAAGGGCTGTGGGCATGCCAAGCGCAAAGTTGCGACAGTGGAATAGGGCTGAGTGGTGGGTTTTTTTGTTTTTTTTTTTGTTTTTTGTTTTTTGTTAATAAAGGCCACCTGACTAGTTACTAAGCTAGTCAGGACAACGACAAAGAAGCAGCGTGCCACAGAATATAATTATGAATAATTTCTGGCATAAATTATCCCCCATAAATTTTTGAGGAATTGTCACAGATCATGACTCTCACCATTTCAGATCGAACCTCTAAACATTTTGGAGCAAACTCAACATGATGAAGTTGTCCAAATTCTACAGGATCTGTGCACGTTATCTGCGTGTTCTTTTGAGCCCAGTTAAACTTTAAAGAGTGCATGCTTTGATAAGGAACGCGCAGTACTCGCTAGCCTAAGTCAGGGTTTCTGCCAAAGTGAAATTTTAGGGTACTCAAATATTCATATTCTCAAGAAAAAATTCTAATAAGGAAGACTTTATGGGGTATCTATGGGTAATATATGCTAAAATTGTTCTTTTCTGCTAAAATCGAGGGGAAGCAAAAGTACCCTTGAGATTTATTAGGGTATGCTATTTTACCCTGTTTACCCTCTGGCGGAAACCCTGGCCTTAAATCTCCGACCCTGTCCCTTTGTAATATTTCTGTGGACTACAACTTTATAACTAGGTTTTACATCAATAAAGCTTTGAACCACCGTTGAAAGACTTGAAGCAATGCAATCCAATTTATAGAGAAGAAATGCTTAAGTGGTCAGGTAGCACCTGGTCCTAGCTCCAGGGACCTTCTTAGTCTTCTACTCCCCCATGAAGCCCACTGCCCTGAGTAGAACTTTCTCTGTTGCCACCATGCACTGTATTGGGCCGATTATATAATTGAGAAAGCAAAAAAAAAAAAAAAGCAAAAGTGATTATCAATTTCAAATGGGAGCTACGTTTCAGAAATACTAGGGGGAAAGAGCCCTCAACTTCTGCTGAGGTATCCAAATTTTGTGTTGCAGATGTGGTCCTCAATTTCAAATGAGAAGAGCAATGAATTAATTACTCAGGAGTTGAGTGGCTATTAACTTCTGATGTGGTCAATTAAATTACGCCTTGCATTTAGAGATTCTAAGCACCCTTGTACAAAGTGATTACTAAATTAACTGGAATTTTGATGACTCCTGCTGATGTGTACTGTGTACAGAAGTTTCCTGCTTTGCAACCCTTTCCTTAAACCAGCCAGAACTGGCCGGTAGTCAAATGTCGTCTGCTTCAATTTTTTGGCTTATTTCAACAGTGATGAACTACAGTTTGAATGAGAATTACATGTGAGACCTGCCAAGATAACATAATGAAGGTCAACAACTTTCCTTGGCATAGGTTGTGTGCTAAGAAGCACCCAACTCACACCAAGGAAAGCTGTTCATTTGCCTGTAATTCAAGTGGGAAAAGGGTTAATTTCTAATTGAGAGTACCTTTCAATTACTGACAGGAAAATACATAGACTGAGATATTATCCAGATTACTGAGACAACACTAGTGAATTGCATTCAGATACATGTATATGCAATTTTGTGTATTGATGTCATGTTGACAGTGATATCTTGCTTACTATTACAGACTACGACAAAATGAGTAACCACACAGAGAGACTAAGACCCCACAATCTTCATGCTGCCATCAAAGCACACAACCTGCCACTTGTACAGAAGTGTATAGAGCAGGGAGTGGACGTCAACTTCGCCTACTACTGTGATAAGCCTCCAATATGCGTGGCTGTCCAGGAAAGACAGATCGGCATCACCCAGGCCCTGCTTAAGGCTGGTGCCAACCCAAACAAATACTACAAACGGGAACGATGCAATCCAAATGATGTGGGTGCATGTAGAGTACGTCCTCTGGATTTGTGTGTCTACATTGATAACAAAAAGCAACAGATTGCAAAGTTAATTCTGTCCTCTGACGCTCTGTTGAACAAAGACTTGCAGATGAAAGCAGCATTGCACAAAGCAGCATGTGCAAACAACGTGGCATTCATTAAAGTGCTTCTGAGCAACAGCGTTGACATCAACGGAGTGGACAAAGACAACGAAGTGGCCATGTGCCGTGCCTGTGAGTACGGTAATATTGAAGTGGTCCAACTGCTGTTGTCCCGTGGAGCTTGCTGGTATGGATACAGGCCCAAAGCGGAGACCATTGAAAAAGGGTCTTCAACTCAACATTTGACACCAATGTTCTGGGCTGTGCATAGCAGTCGTGCAGATATAGTGGAGCTCCTCCTTCAACATGGACTGGAAAAGAATGAATCGAAATTCTTTCATGAAAGGCTACTTCAAAATGCTATTTTCCAGAATGAAGATGTAGGGATGATCAAGACCATTGTAGAGGTTGGCGGATACCCAGTAAATGGCACTGATGAAGAACATGATGATAAAATCTGCCTTCATGTTTTGGCTGAAAGGAAACCAAATAGAGGTGTTCTAAAGTTCCTATGGAACAAAGGAGCTGACATGTATGCAAAAGATAAACTTGGCAGAATGCCAATAGACTGCGCATGCGCTTTTGTAAATCCTGAATTTATTGAAGCCCTACTTGAATTAGGTTTGGATTTAAAGAAATGTGACCCTGATAATTCAGCTAAATGTATATTAGCTACAACTAAGAATTTAGTTGGGAAGAAAATGAAACACTATGACAAAATAAAAACAACCCTGCACTTGCTGTTGGCTGCTGGAGCTCCAGCGCCATCTTTGGATCAAGTGAAAGACATTGAGGAAGCCATCCTTGGCTACAAGGACTGTACAAGACCAGGCAAAGACACCATCAGCAGTGCTTTGGGTCTTACAGCTTGGTTAAGAGGTTTTCTCTCAAAACCTGCAAGACTGACAGACCTGTGTCGTCTGCAGATTCACCAGCAGCTAAGAAGCATGCTGTTGAAAGGAACAAGTGTCAGTGAGTTAATTGAAACAATACCCAGGCTTTCTGCCTCTCTAAAGCAGGTCCTCAAATTTGAAGACTTAGTGAATATTGATGAAAAGATACAGAATTCTGGAGGAGTTTGTGGGTTTAAAGTTCTTGGATGTTGGGAATACAAAAATGAATGCACCTGTAAACTGTGGGATAAAGCTAACACATCCACAGATGAGGAGGACTCCCTGAATGATCCTTCTTCTTTTGATGATGATGATGATGATGATGATGAAGATGAATATACCGAAGAGAAAACTCCAGGACATTGGGGTCATCAGTCATTTGAGTCTGACCCAGATAAAGATGATAAAGAGAGTGATGATATGGAATCTGACTCCGACTCTAGTTGCAATGATAACTATGACTCCTCCCCTGATGATCTTTATGAGTGGTGTCCAGATAAATCAAAGGAAAGGGCTAAAAGTCCAGAGGGAACTTTTAAGATTAATTTTTGGATCTGGGAATCAGATTCAGAATAATGAGCTGCGTCAGCTCCTCAAAAGTGTAAGAAATTATTGGCTGTTATGGGCAGCCCAGATGGAGGAATGTGGAATGTCAACAAGAAACACAGATGAAGATAATTTTAACATTTTTCATGGTAAACCAGACAAAAAGCGGCTGGCAATCAAAATGTCAAAATTAATGAATGGCAATAGTAGTGGAATTTGTAGATGAAACATTGTACAATGCCCCAGGTGGAAGCTTTCCTTGAGGAAGGTTGAGTGCCTACTGCCCAACTCACATTGAGGAAGCTGTTGACTGGGTCTTTAACTCAAGGGGAGAAGACGGACAATTGTGTTAGACGTATAATAACGTAATGGTTGGTAATGCTCTGTATCCATTCATTCTGAAGGTACCTCAGGAGTCTGATTCTGAGGCAAATAAAAACCATGCAAGTGTAAGCATGACCTGCATGTATGTGTACATACCCAGGCTGCCAATTTGACTGACATCACTATTAAGTTACAAAGTCGCAGACTATGTTTCTGTTTGATCCAAGGTGCTGCTTGCAACAGTCACGAGACCTGCTTGTGCCATCAGTCTTAAGCAGCTATTCTGTTGGTGGCACATGCTGTAAACCTGTTGCCCTTTAATTAAGAGTCAACAGCCTTCCTTGACAAGGGTTGAACACTATGCACCCAATCCTTGCCAAGGAAAGCTGTTGACCTGGGTCATGTTATCTTGATAGGTCTCGTCTACAGTTCTTATTTGAATTGTTTTTTATTACTGTTGAAATTAGTTTAAAACAGAATAAATGACATTTGACCACCAGCTGCTTTTAGGTGGTCTAGGGTGGAAGAGTTAACTTATTGCAATTAACAGTGACTGTGTTTTTCACTTATCTGGCCAGCCTGTCGCAATTACATGCCATTACAACACGTCTGCCAAGTATTATTTTGGTTTGAAGTGTTTCACACCCTTTAAGCTGTTTCTTGAACATGAATGAGCACTTTTTTCATCTCTGTTTTTATGAGATATATGGTTGGAGATTAATTTTCATATTGACAAAAATTAATGTGTTGTTTAGACATTTTTTTTTTTAAATAACAAAATGAACCTTATGCAAGAGTCAATGACTCATGGAAACTTTATTTTGACAAAAATGCTTCATCACAGACAGGGTTGTATGTTTTTCATTGTGTGATCTTATACCTTTAATTAGACACATGGTTTCACATTATAGATATTTGGAAACATACCTTAAATATATTTACAATAATACAAAATAACTAAAATGTATGTTATAATGCTTAATATGGCCCACAATATTAACCTGTGTTCTGTTTGCACTTCACTTTTTATCTGTCGTCCTTTTCATAAATGTTGATGATACAGTGCATGGGTCTCATATGATACAATGCATTACTTATTACATGGAATACATTATACATGTACACATAAATTTTTGTGCTAGTTTGACTTTGCAATATATGAATTTTGCTGTTCAAATGATTTACAAAATTTATCACATTCTCGAGGTAAGTGACATATTTTCACCCTTTGGTTAAGATATACATGTATTGGAACAATATCTTTCATTAATAATTCTGTGCCAAAACTTTAAATGAAAGAAGCACTAACAATTTTTTTCTTAAAGTAATTGGAAGATATGAAAACAAACAGTCATTTAATTTGATTATTTCATCAGAATCTTTGACAGATTATCTTTTCCATGTTTGATGGAAAAAAAAAGCTGCAGTATGTAAATCATATATTGCATGAAAAGAAAAATCTGGTACCCACTGTATAGTCACATAACATCAATGTGTGTGGCTTGGGAAAAAAAAGAAAAGAAAAGTCTGGTAGCTGCTGTTTCAGATAGTATTACTGCAATCAGCTAAAGTACATTGATATCTTGTTTGTCTCTATTCGGGCATTGTTCATTCAATATCTCAGACCCCCAGTACCATATGTAATGTTCATTGGAAAATAAATACATTTATTGTTAAATCCAAAGCACAAGAGATGCGAGATCTGTATTTTATAAGTAGGACCTGTTTGCTTGCATGAATATCTGTCTGGTCCCTCTATATTCTCAAAGATTTGTGGGGAAATTTTTGTTCAAATTTGGCAATGGGGTCATGTTATCCATAGAATCTCTATTTGTGAGCAATGAAAATAAGTAACAACTTGCAAAACATTCAAATTAGACCTTCTGCAAAAGTCTATATTTCTGTGATAAAAATTTGAATTTCCTACTTCCGTGATGTATATTTAATCTTTATGCCATGGCTAATGAGAATAAATATAGATTTATATGTCTTAACTTAAATTGAGACACTGAAAAGATTTGGAGATGACGATCTGTGGGGCACTGGGCTTTGTGCCACCTTTAAATATGTCATTGCTAAAGGTATTGAATAGGAGTGCCCTTATAATTGAGGCCTGTGGTTCTGCTTTTTAAAAAAATCCTTTGTCACATTGTCCTTAGGTAGTTTTCTGGAAAGATAATGGCACTGTCTTTAAGTCCAAAGGACCATAGTTTTTTCCAGAACAAGTGTGGGGCAAACAGCGAAAACACCATAAACATGCTGGGTAAATTCATAAATGTGGCCTCACATGCTTTTAGCATTTAATCCATAATTATACATATGTGTGTTGGTACAAAATAATTTATACATGATAGGTGAAAAGAATTACTTAAGTGGATATGAACATTTCTCATCTTTGACCAGGCGATCAGTGCTAAAGGTTGCTGGTTGAAGACAAGCTGTCCAGTTGTCAAAAAACAAAAACTACACATACATGGGATAAAAAAACTAAAATCTATGCAAATCTATTACATGCATTTGAAAACTTTTCTTTTACATTTGTAAGATAATCATTCATTGTACATGTATGAAATGAAGTAGATTACACATGTGCATATCGTGCTCAGCTGAGATGCCTAACTGGCTAGTGTCATTAAAGGACTGGTCCCCCAAAAAATTAGATATAACGGGTAAGTAAAAGCACCGCATACTTTCGCCATTTCTAGAAACCTGTCGTCGTGTGGAAATATGAAATGTGTGCTGTGCGAGACTTGTTCAGCAGTAATTTTTGGATTATTTTGAGATGACAGTACTTGGGCTGTTTCCTATATTTTCATAAGTGGTTGAAGGTCGTACAACTTTCCTGATTTTCTCCAGGAAGTAAGCCTGGTAATGACACTTTTAACATGTTCTGAGTAGGCGTAGTTAATGTCACATGCAGCTTTGTGGGGATGGGAATTATCCTGCTATTTTTCTTTGATATGTCAGACACTTAAATTTTAGCGTTTTCTGGCGCATTTCAGACTCTTGAGTTTTCCACATTAGAGTCTAATTTAGACCATTCTCATCCCTGCAAATGGTCATGTGGTCATTGAAAGTTGACCTGGCATGCCTATCAACGCTTCAGCGCAGTTTTCAATTTCTTTGACTTGTTCTTTTCTTTTGTTTATGACCCCGCTTGAATCAATCATTTTCAGGAAAAAACAGAGTAACACTTCATTGCCCTGGCATGAAAGAATCAATATGATTATGTAAAATATACATGACTGCAAAAGTCTGCATGTGGAACTATAAAGAGTTGTGTGTGAAATTGAAACAAGGATGCTGTTTGGCACTGATGAAGCCTTGAAGGGGGGTAAGGGGGGCTTTCAGTACGTTGGTACAGGCAATTATTTTTCTAGAGTACGCAGTATGGAAAATAAAAATCTTTCAAAATTTTGGATAGTACGAAGTACATAAAATAAGAGGGCTTCCAGTACGCCAGTATGGTAAATAAAAAGCCCTAGTACGCCAGTATGAGAAACCCCTTACCGACCCTCACTAATTGGGAATCTGTGCCAATTCAGAATTGGAGCAGCACCATCTGGGAATTCTCAAATGGTGCCTAAGTGTTCATGCGTGTACATTGGTGTGATATACATGGCATGCATCTGACAGATGAATGTGTACTGACCACGTTTTAGACCAATTTTTTTATTATATTAGTGGTGTACCTGGCATGCCCATGAAGTGGTTAAACCAAGGCCAACAGCACACAGAAGAAGAATTTATCCATAGTTGTATATGCCAAAGTGGTGCAGGCCCACACAACTTGAAAAATATCAATATCTGACTTGGTCCCAAACCATTCAGGAATATGATATCCCCATATTTTCATGTGGTATGGTTCTGCACCACTGGAATATACAACCACCGGTATTCATAAATAATTCTTCCATGTTATGCTGGTCCTGGTTTAACCACTTTCATCTGCCAGGTAGGCATTAATGAAAAAATATAATTCTTAAACGGGCAGGTACACATTCATCAATCCAATGCACACTGTGTATATAGCATCACTGTACAGGCATTCTCACTTGGGCATGCCGTTTGAGAATTCCCAGATGGCACTGCACCAAATGAAGATTGTTCCCAAATGGACAAGCTTCTCAACTGGTGCATAACAGTTCTATTTTATTTGTTCTTGGCAGTTACCTAATGCTTATAGGGTCCTGGCAATTTTAAGGGCAATACAGGATCAACATGGCAAAATATGTCTTTGTTGCCAAACTTGCAACGTAAACAAAATTAAGGTTGTAGTCATGTTCTCAAAGCACGCACCTAGCTTCTTGAAAGAAAGAGTCCTTAAATGTCTGGAATGAGTATTCATTATTCTAAAAAATGTGACAACCTTGTTTTTTCATCAGTAAACCTGTATCGTGCCTAATTGTCTGCATTACTGAGAGCAAATTGAGATTTTGGTAGGAAATTAGTATATATGTCCTGTATATACAAAATGTAAGATATGTCATCAAAATATCTGCCTAAGAAAGAAGTATGTGTACAGTGATTCCTCTGTAACAAGTTCCTTCTCACTTTTGTTATTTCCATTTCTCCCTTTACTGAGACCATTCTCTCAGAAGGCCACTGTCTGGTTGCATTTTAGGTCACAGCCTTGAAAGTGACCACTGTTGCATTTAGACATGTTGGATGTGGCAACCGAGTGCTAGTGTAAAAGGAGAGGATTGTGTGAAACGGAGGTTTGAGTCACTTGTTTCTCTAGCCATGAAACCAATGTTCTTAACCTGGTTCCCTATAAAATACTTTCACATGGATGAAACCTGTAGCTTCCAGCAGGCATAGTATTTCTGTCAGTCAGTAGAGTCACTTATGTCAAGCTGCTGACAATATAGTCAACAAACACCTTGGCCATGGTTGTTATGACTACGTCTAGATGTTTCAGTTGACTTGAGGACCAGTTCTATTCACTGCATATCATGCCATATTTAAATAGTGGGCAATTTTATTTTATTCCTTAACCAAACATGTTGGAAATATTGCATGGTTCCTTTCTGCCAGGAAAGTAGGTGTAGCACAATGTTATGCTATGTTCTGACATATCATCTGAAAATCATCAATCCACATTTGATTTGTTTTGGTAAAGCAATATATACATGAAGTTAAATGTTGTATTAGTTTCAGAAGTAAAAAATAATTATGAACCAAGAGATTGAGACAAAGGTGTAGTCTTCAATTGTTGACATTCAATGGTTTCCGATTTTCCTTTTTCTATGGAAGGTCATTAGCTTGTATTCATGTAAATGTGCAATACTGGAATGCTGTTTGCATGTGTCTTGTTCATTTTGATCTTGCAGGTTATATTCAAGTCATGAGGCCAGATGAACACAAGAAGAAACGTAGTGCACAGTACAAGAAAAAGCATGCTGGGAAGGGTGGTAAGGAAGCCCAGGGACAAGGAGGGAGTGCTGATGGTAACAAGAAGACTGGTAAACAGCAGCATCAGGCCAAAGGTGAAGAACAGAAGCAAGCTGTTCCAGCAATGGAGCACACCCAAGAGGCAGGAGCAGCCAGCGTCAAACAGGTTGGGATATTATACATGCATATGTAGTTGTGTACTAAATATGAAGATCGATATAGAAGGTAATTTGCATAGGGCACATCAAACAAAATGTTATTGTGCAGTCAGTCAGGAACATGCATACATTTATATCCTTCTGTTACCAAAAACAATAGGACAGGCCTTGACAGTATTGATATTCAATGACTATATGCCTGTACCAGTGATGCAGGTTATATTCAAGTCATCCCTTTGAGCTAAATGAGCCGTGTGATTGGTATAACAGCGTATGAGCCAATTTCCTCCAGAATGGAAAGGCAAATTTCCACTCCCACTTCAACTAATATGTGAACATGTACAACGATCTTCTGGTACTTGGCTATTATAAACAAAATTTTAGTTCGTTGCTATTTGATGTGCTTCCATGCTTTCTACTCAGGCTGAGTCAGCTGCCAGTGAGCCCAGCTACAGAAAGAGGGTAGTAGTCAGCAACTGGGACAGATATGAAGGTCTAGATGATAAAGAAGATGGTACCACAGAAGCTTTGAGAGGAGCAGACTTTACAACGCTGCTCAGTGATGCAAGTATGTGTGCTCCTTGATCATGCCACTTACACAAATGCAAACTTGCTAGTGCTGCCATCTAGTGTTCTAAATTGCCAGCCGTTCACTTTTTTCCACACAAACTTTTTCATTCTCAATCAAAAGGTGCATGTCAATTGCTATCAAAATAATATGACATATATATATATATATATATATATTTGTGTGTGTGTTTTGTTAACACAACATAGGTAATGGATAAACAACAAAATTTAAGATTTAATTGTCAGGAAAACTGGCATGCTTAGAAACAAACTTGTAAATACATGTATCCTCAAAAGTTCACAGTGGTTTTTGTTTCTGTGCATTTTTTTCGCCAAGTTTGACCTTGGTTACTCTTCCTTGCTATTGACAGGTTCAGCAGCCTCCCAGTTCCGCTTTCAAGGTGAGACTGAGTGGGAAGCGGAAGAGATTGAGGCCGCGGCAAGCATGCTGTCTGCCCAATATCTGTCTGTGGACTTCAGAGACCTGGCTGCAGCAATGCAGTGTGTGCCTCTGCACCACAGACTTGGTGTGGAGGAGGAAGCTTTTGATGTGAGTTACTGAGGGGCTGCCATGTTAAATGTTAACTCTCGCTGCCAGTCAGAATCACGAGTCCTCTCCTCTTGGGACTTTAGACTCTCAGCAGCTTCCTTTGCTGTTGATATGTTTGGCTGCCCAACCCACACCCAAATAACTGCTGGCCTAAGGTATGATAATTCTTCTAGGGTGTGTGTGATTCTTATTCAAAGTGCTCTCCATTAATGATGAGAACAAAATAGACTGAAACAGGCAACATTTTATATACAGTCAATCACTGGGTAAGGGTTTGGAGAATATGGTTCAGAGAAAATGACACCTTATGAGTGAGTTTCACCAATTGTCCAACAAGACAAAGAATCAGAAGGTAAAGTGCTACAAAGTACAGTGAAACCTGTCATTGTGGACAGTTTTGTCCAGGACTGAAAGGTCAATTTTCCTGTTAAAAACACCTGTCTGTTGTGGACAGTGGCCAACTGTGGACACTTCTTGCCATTCCCAGAGGTGTCCACAAAAGACAGGTTTCACTGTATGCATTTTCTGAAAACTTCCAAACTTTGGGTCCCATATTTTGACATGCCAACAATGTAACTTGTTTGTTCTTTATACAACGACAGTGTGAAACTGTCATTGTAGTTTCGTTTTTACTATTTCATCTATTTATCAATTTGAAGAAAAGGGGATTAAATATGCATATCATAAAAAAAAAATATATTTTTGTCAGTAGGTGTTGGTGGTCTTGGCTTACAAAAGTTTAAAACTGAAAAAATGGGAAACTATGCAAACATCAAAAGCTGTATGATGTGTGAGTGGCAAAAAAAAAAATGCCAAACATGCAAGATAAAAGACCTCTATTTTCATTTTTCATATAACAATGAGTAGGTGACCAGTCTTAAGTCTTCATCAGAGCTGAGAGAGTTGAATATTTGCTGTTTGTTTATTGGATAATCTGGGGTGGGGGTGGGGTGGAATGAGTTCAAAGGCTTGGTATGATGGGATTTATAGAATGTCCCTTAGGGATGGTTCAACATTATCATCATTTTTGAATTAGTACTTAGGGTACTAAATTTCATGACCCCCACCCTCCCCCCAAATTAGTACTTTAAAAATGATGATTTTCTCCCAAAGTCATAGCAAAATTGCACAAAACAGCCCAAAAATCTACCATCATTTTCCATATTCTGTGAAAGTGTACAGACCCATTTAACCCCCTCCCCCCTTGCGTACTGTAAGTACTAATTCAAAAATGATGAAAATGTTGAACCATCCCTTAACTGTTGAGTAGGTTTGTCGCTAATACTTGTTTTCAAAGTTTGTTGGCCAAAAAGGTCACACACAGCTGGTCTCCTGTCATCATGCCTCATTGAGAGGCCATATGTGTCACCCTCAATTGGTCCGAAAACAAAATACGATTGGCACTTTTTTTTTGGATGGTGTACTTTCTGTGCCAGTTTGGCTCTCTTTGGGTTGGATGCATTTAATGCAGGCAAGTTTTGCACATAAAATGAGGCCAGGCAGTTTTTTGCAGGTGCAGTTTATTAAATTAAGTAAACGCGCCATGAAACTACAAAAAAAAAAAAAGAGACATGAAGTCAAAAGTCACGGTTTGCATTTATACTTTGTGAAATTTGAATCTTCCTTTTGTAAATTACATTTGAGAAAATTTCACTAATGTCAATTTTAGGTTGTTTTACTTGTCATCATTACATGTCATAACTGCTAACTGTCCATGGTCTGCATGGACTTCTTGCAGTGTTCCAGGTGCTAAGAACAGTTATTGTCCAAGAGTCTTATCATTAACGACAAGAAGACAAGGAAGGGTCTATGGAAACTGGCATGTCAAAGAAGTGTTTATGTAAAACTTTTTGTAATGGCAAGCACTCAGTGTAAATAGCTCTTTAGGCAGGTTAGGAACTTTATATGGACTGTAAAATTTGCAGTTTATGTCAATTTTGTTAATATTTTCACAGTATTTTACCCAGTGCGTTTTTTCTTGTGCACAGTCATACATAAAAATGCATGTATTCATTTCCTCTAAATATGAGGCCGCCTGTTTCCATAAGACCTTGAAAGTTCCAGCTGTAATCAGTGTTGACAAATCTGGGTGTTGGAACCAATATTTCTTTCACTTATATTTTACAGCCAAAAATGATCAATAGTTTTAATTCCGAAGCCGCCAAGCACAAATCTACTTACAAACCTTCCACTAGGACACAAATTTACCAGACTTTACCAGACCAAACAGACGATGAACCTCTGGATACTTTGAAAGAATTTGATGCCCCAGTGCCACAAAAATGTCAATCTAAAGTGGAGTTAGACTCAGAAACACAACAGGTGAAGAGCAGAGAAAGATCAAGACGCACCATACCGAAAGGCATCAACATATTCCAAGAGGATGAACCAGAAGTAGCAAAAATTAAAGCACACACAAATGAACTGGTCCAAAGTGAACAGGGAGATGGATCAAGTGATCAAACTGATGATCAAGATGTGATGCAAAGTTGTAGTCCACAAGAGAAGGAAACAACTGATAAAAATCTTGATGTCGGTGCTAACACAGAGGAGATTTCCATTGCTGTGGAAAAGGACAGTGCCTCTCCACCGGTCACCATGGTTACAGCAACCATGGACCCAGCGCTGATGGAGCAGCAGGAGGATGAACTGGACTTTTTGTTGGGTTTGGCCACACCCTCCAGAGAATCTGCTCAGTCAGCTGACCAGCAAATAGCCAATAAAGAAATGGAAGAGTCCACACAATGTACAGGTGAGGGGATGTACTGTAATTGTTGAAAGAGAGTCTGTGTTACGAACATCAGTGGTGATGAAGACTCTGTAGTTCTGGTGTACGAAAGGCGATTGTAAGATGTACAGGAAGATAAAATGCATGCAATATACTGCAATAGTTACTGCCTTTGGTGGTAAATACTGCATTTGTGTGGTGTTGAGCTGTCACTGCCAATTTCCACCAAAGTTGATATACCCTGAATTGATGTAACGGATCCATGTCCGTTGTAAAGCAACCTTAAGTTCAAGTACCAGCATGCCTGCAGTCCCAGAGAGCAGGAGGATGGTGTAGGTCAACAGCTTTCCTCACCCAAAGCATGCCAAGAAAGCTGTTGACTCAGCCAGAACCTTGCCCTGACAGAGTTGACCACTGGGTACTGCCAGCTGCCACTCTCTGTGAATGGCTTCTTCTCTTTAACCCTTTCCCCCTTTAACTGGCCAAAACCGGCTGGTGGTCAAATGTTGTCTACTTCAGTGTTTTCAACTAATTTCAACAGTAATGAAAAACAATTTTGACAGAGAATTGTACATGGGCTCTGTCAAGATCACATGCCCCAGGTCAACAACTTTCCTTGGCATAAGTTGGGCACTTAGTGCCTAACTCATGCCAACAAAAGTTGTTGACTCAATTCAACAGAGAAAGGGTAAATGTCACACTCCTTAAAATACGTGCTAAATATAATTCTATTGAAGTGGAAGAAAAAGAATCCATATAAATCTGCCATTAAATTATTGTACCTAACACCTCATAATAATGAAATAATATGGTAGTGGTGTTTGACGGATATTTCTTTTGTTATTATCGATCTCTTTGGATGCCTAAATTTGGTTTTAAAAAGGAGTAAAGGCAAACAATCGATGTTTATTCCAGATCCTTCATTTAAGGTATTTGTGACCATGTACTTACACTTTTCACACTTCCATTTAAGTTTGCCATTTTTGTTCTTTTTTTTTTTTTTTTTTCCATGTACTTACCCATTAAATTATATACATGTATTGTTGTGTTTGTTCAAATGTACAGTTTTGTAACCAGTAGTAACATGTTAAATAAAATTTGTGACTTTTTATGCAGGAGGATGAACCTCGGTTTAGTAAAGGAGCCTCATTTGAGTTTTGTGCAAGGGTTCCAGGAAATCTGTTAATCATAGAACTTTCTAAATTTGTGAAATTATGCTCTCAATACATGTAGTTAAACTTAGGACCAGATTTTTGTCTTAAACTTCAGCTCAAGTTGTTTTCATTTCACAAACTATTTCTGCATTAAATATGGTCTCAGTAACTCAGTGCATTAAGAATATGCAATAAAAGATAAACACACACATACATGTATATACCCACATATACATCTATATATATATTACAGTGGATTTGACTATGATAGGGACACAAGCCAGATCTGCTCAATGCGATATGCACTGTGTGATGTACATTAATATTTTACTTCAATTTTTTCATAAGTAAAAATATGTTTCTGTAAAACGGGTTTGCATGAAGGAAGCTTGCTGCAGCATCTTTCTGATGGGTATGAAATTTCAATTTCACTCAATTGAAACCATTGGGGCAAATTGCAGAAGTCACAGATACCTTTATGAACACATCCTGGGGAGTAGCCCCAAAAGTATTGTAAAGATGTTAAGTTAGGCAGGTTCTTGGTGTAATCATCAGGCCTGGAGGCTGCGACACTTGAGGACAAAGGACTGTCTTGATTCTGGCTGTTTTTTCGGTGTCAAAGTTTACTGTTTGTCTGATCTTGTAGACTCGGAGGAGGAGGAAGAAACAGAGCTACAAGTAAATCAAACTGACACAAAACAAACAGAGAAAGCTGCAGAAGAACCGAAGCCAGAGACTGCCAGAGGTAAGTCAAATGAAGTTCTAAGTAACACATTCATTATTCAAAATTGTGCTCTTTTTTTTATCTTGTCTAACGTCAGCTGTGATGCACATAAATGTGAATCAAGGTATGCCAAAGGACTTTTATTTTTTTGGAAGGAAAACTAAATGATCACAAAATGTTGATGCTGATTACTGTACATATATTTGTATCTGATTAATAAAGAAATACTGTCGTTCTTTACCTGTAATAGAATGTAATAGAATAAGTGCCTTCTTGGGCAGCTCACATAAACAATAATCCTTGCAGTTTGAGCTACATACTTTAACATGCCCAGCAAATAAGTTTATATAACTGTAACTGTTTGTGACTCGACTCCTGGCAATTAGATTGTTGTTATACCGAAATCAATGTCGCTATATAAATATGGGTTCAGTCTTTCACAGCTTTATCAAAATTTCAGAACCGAAAGCCACAGCAAGCAATCTGGAAGACTGGCTCGACAGTCTGCTTGAAGACTGATGCTTTGGAAAGTTAACAAATGCATTCACACATGTGAGCTATGATGATAAGGAACAGTGCTTCCCATGGAATAAGTGGAACTGTGTCTGCACTAAGTGTTGGTACCTCATACAATGCAATGCCTACATGTACTGTGAACAGGATGGCAAATACAACACACACACATACCTTCTAGGGTGAAAAAATGGAGCATGTGGGGCCTCTGAGCAATTGTATGAAAAGTGACAAAAATCGTGAACAAATAGTATAAATATACAAAGCTCTGTCTATCTGACTGTGATCATGTTGGTTCTTGTGGTTCCAGCTTGTTGGATTTCTGCTCTGCTTGCATATCATCAAATATCGTCATGGAGCTGAGACAGCATTCAAAATTGTTTATACATTATATACACGTGTGTGTGTGTGTGTGTGTGTGTGAGAGAGAGAGAGAGAGAGAGAGAGAGAGAGAGAGAGAGAGAGAGAGAGAGAGAGAGAGAGAGAGAGAGAGAGAGAGAGAGAGAGAGAGAGAGAGAGAGAGAGAGAGAGAGAGAGAGAGAGAGAGATTGAGAGAGAGAGAGAGAGAGAGAGAGAGAGAGAGAGAGAGAGAGAGAGAGAGAGAGAGAGAGAGAGAGAGAGAGAGAGAGAGAGAGAGAGAGAGAGAGAGAGAGAGACGAGAGAGAGAGAGTCCTGAACATTCGGATCTCAACTTTCTTTTTTTCTCAGTACACAATTTTCCAGATGGGCAGTCATTAACAATAAGACGTCATCTGTGTGCCAAAGGTGCATGGTTGTTTTTTCACATTGGATACTGTCTGTGGGTATGTCAGGGTCAAGGTGCCCGACCATATTTAGATACAATATCAATAAACAATTCACTTTGGGGCTCCCAGAGTGAACAGTCTCGTCAACTTACACAGATGCAGGATAACCGTGGTGTTGATAGGGTTTGAATCATGCATTAGAGGTGTTGCATTACTACCTAGGTAACAGAAAAGTCACATTAAAAAAAGGATAAAAGAAGCAAATCATGAGTCTGAATGGGAGATTTAAACCATTATTTCTTATATACTGTATAACAGCAGTATTATGTGTTCATATTGATTCTTGTTAAACTGTCATGGCAATAAAATAAAGTTGCATGTATTAAACAGATACGTTGGATTTTGTTGTTGATAAGTCATCATATCTGAGGCTCTGAGTACAAGTGCCTTGAAAGTCCGCACAGAATAAACAGAAACTGGCCACGAGTCAGGAGTCTAGATTCTTTCACATGGACAGCAAAAGCAGGGAGTTTGGGCTATGTTGATACCATATTATCCTTTTAAGCACCCCTGCCCTGTTCAACTATGATCCATTTATTTGGCATAAAATTTTTGAAATATTTGAAAATCTATATATTGACTCAGTCAACAGTTTTTCTTGGTGTGCATTGTGCCCAATGCCCACCCAGAATAACTGTTGACCTCGGGTATACTCTCTGGGACTATAGGCAGACTGTTACTTCAATGAAAGGTCTTTTTATGAAAAATACGAATCCGGGATCCTGATGATAATTCAGACTAGTTTGACTTAGGTAGATCAACTTTAGTTATGATTGGCACTGAAAGAGTTTAATTTTCTAGGTGCCATGGACATTTGAAAGAGACAGTACATGTATATGTGTATATGGCCAATTTTGAAGCTCCAGAAATGTTACAGATCTTGCAGTGTATCTGGAAATTGGTATCCTTTGTATTTTGTCTTCTATTTTGAATATAAATTAGTAATATTGACACATCAAATTATATTTTCAGACATCATGATTTATGGAATAGCTGCAAACAAATCCGCAAAATATAAGATTGTAAAAAAGGTATAATTTGTATTATAACGGTCACTTTCCGCTGGGTTTTTTTTTTTTGGTCTCGCTTCCATTTGATCAACAGTTGTGTAGAGTAGCATTTTGTGAACTTGCTCTTCATGATGTCCTGCTGTTGCTGTTGAACAGTGGAAACAGGATAGAACTGAAAAAATTCTCACTCACAAACAAACAACTTATGGAGGACAGGTCCTTTTCTTTTCCCTCTTCAAAACATTTAGCCAAAAAAAAGGATAAATTTTGTGTGCGTAGCTCAAATCTAAAGATTTTAGGAAAGTAGATGCTATTTGTTCCCTTTCTGTCATTGACAAATATTTCACTGTTTTTTGTATGCAGAAAATTGTTGGATACTTTTTGAGCTCAATATTATGGAAACAAACTCACTGACGAAAAAAAAAAAGTGTTGATTATGTTTGTCTCTTGTGTCAACATTTTGTGCCGTCAGTAAAATGAGAATCGGGGAAAACTCTGCGCAGTGCACACCCTTGGAACCAGCAGAAAGCGTTTTTAATCAGTAGGTGCCCGCAAGGTTGAGCCCCAACCCATGTGGGTATCATGAACAAGAATTCTGAACTGGAAAGCTGCTAGCTATGTTTCAGGGATTATACTGCAATGTACAGAACACATAAATGCTTATAATTCTTCGAAAAAATTATAACCAGGATGTGAATGCATCATCATTTTGACATGATTGCCAAGTAAAGATGTGAAACTGATTTGTGTTTCTCTGAAGTTTGGTGTAAAATGACAAACTTACCACGTCCATTATATCAGATTTGATATACAAATGCCCACAGTAGGTTTACCTCCAAAGCAGACCAAGCTCTGTATTATCACTACAGTGGTAACCATCACCAAAGACCACCCATAGGGAGGATCAAGATGTGGCCTAATGAGACAGGTGGTCTCTTATGAGAGGTACAAATAACAACAAAAGTACAAAATTAAGTATGTTCAAAAGTGGACTAAAATGGCAGGTGGTCTGTCATTGGAGTGGTCTTTGGTGAGGGTACCACTACTACATGAACATTCATGGAGATTGGTCTGCTTATCAGGCAAACAGTTGGGAGGTGCCTCCTTCATTGATTAGTTAACAAAGTTTATTAAGCAGCCTCAGACCTTTATTAACCCTTAAAGCGCTGATTTAAGACTTGAGTAAACAGTTTTCCTCAGGGCGCTTTGTGCAATATATATATCACTTATAGTAATATACATGTCAAAATGTGAAAATCTAGTGACAGTCCAGCATCCTTAATTTTTGATGGATCGTCATGAAATTTAGTGGGATTATAGAAGAAGTCAAAATCTCAATGGCTTATGATACTAGTGGCACCACCTGTTATGTAATATCAGTGACCTTGTCCTATTTTTGTGAGGTCACCAGACCTGTTAAGTTGGAAGAAGTGATTCTGTAATGGCAGGGTGTAGTTTGGACATGAATGGCCAAGAGAATTGAGCCTCCAGATCAAAATTGCGCTTGATTGTATTGTGTCACACTCTACTTGGTGACCTACTTCTCAGTATCACCATGACCCAATGACTGTGTGACATTGACCTTTTCTTTAAGGTCATTAAGCACTTCAGAACAGGACATGTTAATAACTTGATAAAGAATAAGGGAAATAATACCAAATGTACAAAATGTGTATCATGAATTTTTATATGGATGACCTTGATTAATTTTTCAAGGTCGTGGAGGGAATATATTTCAGGAAATTATTATTTGGTGGTGGTGGTGGTGAACAGAGCATTAGGCACATGGGCCTCTTGTTCATAAACTAGAGTCTGTAAGTGTCCATTGGCATTGCTGTATTTGACTAATTGTCATTCAATTAATTGGCAAGATTTATTTAGCAGCTTCAGAACAGTTTGAGACCTGTGAGTGGGGGATGCAGCTGGCATGTTGTAGTGACTTTGTATGTCTGCTGTGGATTACTTACAGTTTTGTTTGAAAATAATAAATATCTGTTATAAAAAAAAATACAAAAAAGTTAGATTTTGCAGTCAATTGCTTAATAGATGGTGGATTCATCCTGTTGCGGCTAACTTCAATAAAGGAACACTTTGTGAAACTAAGCAACAATCCCACACACTCATGCAAATTACATTTACACAATCGCCCAATGTTTGCAAGTATGCAACATTTGTATCAGCTTTTTATTGTTTGAGGACAGAAATAGCCAAGCGTGTTGTCATCCCGGTGTTGCCCCTGTATGCTCATCAAATTGACTTTTCATGCCGCCGTGATGCTTGTCAAGTCATCCAAATAACGAACACCAAGGAGCATGCAGCAGCAGTATTTGAAGATGGGGTGAGGTGGTCAAACTTCTCTGTGAGATAAGAAAGCATAAGTCAGTGAAGTGAAGACATTTGCCAAAAGAAGTATTTTTCTCAACCTGCACCAGAACTCGGCCCACTGATGAGGACAATTAGTGTTGGCTAGCCGCAGAGTAACAACTTTCCATACATTCCTATTCAGGAGTCCTGTTTGTGGTATCCATGATCTATTGTCAGTCAACAGTTGGTGAGTTTTCGAGGAGGAAAATACTGTAAAGATGACTGCTGTCCAGTGGATATGTCCAGCCATTCTGGTCACATTGAGTGTTGGGGTGAGTTTGCATTGATCAGATTATCGTTCATCAATATTCGCAGGAAATATAGCCAAATATCGTAGCCTTGATTATACCAACAAAAAAAAAGGGGGGGGGGGGGGAATAGTCACATTCTGTTTACACTTTACTTGTAATTTCTGGAAAAATGACCAAAATATTTAGAAGTTTATTGTCACTTTATCCTATAACTCTCTTTATATGTAAAAAAGATGTACACGTATTACCATAATTACATTTTTATGCTGACATTATTGCACATAGACTAAGTTCCTCAAATTATATTTGTATCGATAAGGTTGTAGCAAACACAATATCTCAAATTGTGAGTACTGAAAATTCAAACATATTTCCAGTCCATGGATAAATTTAGAAATTTTCATCATGTACTGTAGTTGCATATGTATGCAGAGAAACTTCTTAAACAGACATCCATACAGATTGCTAAGTTGGGGACTGTACATAATTGATAGCATTTTTGTGTGTGTATATGGCAAGCCATTTTGACATTTAGTCCCATGTGGCAATAACAGTAAATCTTCTAGTGATATCACTAAATCATTTGGCAATATTACCAAATCATTTACATGAATCAGTGATGTCATTCAATATTAAGTAATATTGCTAAATATTTAGGGATATTCATAAATATTCAGCAATATCTCTCAATCATTTAGGGATATCACTTTAATACTGATTTAGACATATCACTACATATCACTTAATCTGAGTGACATTCCCAAATGTGTATGATTTAGTGACATCTCCAAATGATTAAGTGATATGGCCAAATGATTTAGGGATCTTGCTAAATGATTAAGTGATATCGCTAAATCATTTAGCAATATCGCTTAATAACAAATTTAGTGATATTGCAAATCATTTGGCAATATCGCTAGATAACATATTAAGTGATATCGCTCCATGTATTTTCGCTTCGTGTCCTATTTTTGACCAATATGGCTGCCAATTTGGAGGGAAGTGTGATGGCTTCATCGTCCCAAAGTGTTCTGTTGAGAATTAGTCATCCTCTGCCATATTTGCGATGGGTTTATGATCATGCTGCAAAGAAACTGAATGCTGACCATTAATTTTGTTATCACACTTACCAGTTGGGTCTACAGGTCAAAATGTTCTGCCCTTCACACCAATCACATCAGTACAATTACCTAGCACGCGCTGATTCACTTATTGCTGAATTATTTGGCGATATCGCTAAATGCATCATATTTGGCAATATCTTAAAAATCATTTAGCGATGTCGCTAAATCAGTGAGGAATATCTCTAAATCATTTAGGTATATCACAAAATGATTTAGGGATAACAGTAAATGAGACCATTTGAGATATCGCAAAATAGGACTTAATTTCGAAACAGCTTGCTGTGGATGTGCACAATGGCCATGGAGTGGGATGGAGTCCAACATAGCTTGATGTAACTTGAGTGAAAAAATTGTGGACTTTCACCAAAACACCTTCAATATTCTCTTCAGCTTTTTGATCTGCAAGTAGATTCTCAAGCTTCAAAATCACTGAATGTGTGTGTATCGTGTCAAACATTTTTCTTTTTCCCAAGATTAACGTAGTTGAGAAGTTAAGTTGAATGAATGTCGTTACTGTAGTTTTTACCCCATTGGCTGACTAAACCAAAGGGTTATTGTTGTCATGGGTATGTGCACATATGTGAATCTCTGCACATTGAAAACCGGTAACTTCTCTCCAAATCAAAGTACCATCATCAAATGTCCACAGCTAAAGCATCTTATGAGGGCTTTGGATGAGTTTGCCTTCTGGTGTATCTTTGACCTTTGTTCTTTCTGGTGTGACCTTGACCCCTTTTCAAGGTCACTGGCTGCAAGATAAAAAATTCTTGGGAGTGCTACATGTGTGTATATCTTCAGAACAAGTGAATCTACACCCATCAAACTTCATAGGTGAAGTACATTATGAGGCCCTTGGATGAGTTTGCACCCTGGTTACCTTGACCTCTTTTTCAAGGTCACAGGCATCAGCATAGAAAATCCGTCAAAACTCTTTATAGATACCAACAGTCAAAATGGCAGGGTTGCAAAATTGATTTTTTTCATACCATATCCTATATAAACTACTGGAATCAGTATGTTAAATTTCCTATACACATATACATATATATCACATTGCATATTCTTTTCAAATTACAACTTATCATTAACTTCAGGTTCTCATTTACCAATCTTATATTATATTACAGGCAGCTGAATGTCATTGTGCACCCGGAAAGAGATTGTGAACTCCCAAATATTATGTAACTCAATTCCGTATGCTTCTAGCAAGCGCACACTTTATGATTCATACTTTTTAGTGTACTTCACGCCAGACAGACTCACTGGCTGAGAGTGTCTAAAGGTCATTCCAACCATTATATTTTAATTGAATCTCTAATTATTGTTATTTATATTTACCTGTATAGTTAAACATAAAAGCATTTAAAAATAATAAGTCAGAGCTGAATTTTGCCACTAACAGGGATCAAAGCTAGGTGTCAGAAAATTACTACTATTTGGGATATAAGGGAAAATATCAAAAATTACAGACAGGCCCATGATGTACACGTACATGTTAAGTTGAAGAAATACTGTTTGCATATGGGTGTTGCTACTTTCCCTCCCTGTAAGAAAGCACCTTAATCAAATAGTCCTTCATCAGACAATGCAGGGTGGCAAGTGGAACCTCACTGATTTAACAGGGAAAGTGGGCAAAATTTCTTTTTGGGACAGTAAATTAACTCAACCTGGTCCAGTTGTACAAGTGTGTGAATTGAATCAGTTTTGCCTGTAGATCACTACTGTACTGCTGACATTGCAGACAAGATCTGAAGGGGAAAAATAGGAGGTAAATGAGATAAAAAGAAGTAAAGTCCACTTGTTAACCAAATTTTATGTTTGGCTCATGAAACAGAACATGGGTCAAAATACAATTTTCTTAAAAAAGCAGCTTTTGCCTTCCAGTAAGAGAAGATTGAGGGATTTTTTTTGGGGGGGAGGGGGGGATTCAAAATTATCTTGACACATTTTCGCTGTTTTTGATGCACATTAAAGATCAATTGCCAACATACCTTAAAATTAAGCTCCTCAGAGAGGAAACCTTATTGAAGGCACTGGTATACTTTGGTAGCAGAAACAAAAATGTACATTTCTAAAAAGAAATTCTATATATACATGTACAATCATTTTATGATTATATGTGACATAAAGTACACAAACATTATCTTGGCATTTGATTTCTAAAAACAAGTGAAGCTTTATGTATTTATTTCTTGCAGCTTGTGTCAGCAGACACAATATTCGAAGTGGAAATTGCAAATTTCACCAACAGCAGGAGGGAACTAGTTGGAGGGGGTAACTGTGATGGGACGCCAACCGACCCCTGTGAAATCTTCATGGTGGTGTGTCTGTCAGCATTACCCATGGGTTCAGACACAAGTACAGCTTCCTGTACCAAAGGCTGGACTAAGACAGGACTACTGGGTGAGCTTTTCTCTCTTAATAGGTCTAACCTAGGCCTAATGCATTTACATGTTAAAATTGCGACATACGCTGGCTCATTTCTCCAATTTGATACATAAACTCACAACTTCCTTTGCATTCTAGGTCAAGTTTATACCAATAACAACAATTTAAAACCAAGAAAATGGGGGATCATTTGATTAGATTTTTTTTCCGCGTACATTTGTGCATCTTACTTCCATGATTGACTGTGCTGTGCCAAATGTGTCTCCAAAAATTCACAAAGTTATCATCGCCATGTGGATTTCCTGTCTATCAGCAGTTCATTGTCAGTATTTAGCTTTTTTGCCTGGTGGGGCGACCTCAGTGTCCAGACCAAAGGGGCAGGCGATCCCCCATAGGAACCCAAGTAAAACGGGATTAATAACAGGTAAAATTACCAACAAGGTGTAGACAATCAGTAAAGAGGTAGATCTTGCTGGGGTTTTATATGAACAGGAGATGAGCAGCAGTTTTTAGAATTCAAAAAAATTGATCATGTGACCTGATTGATCAGATGACTTGATTTCTTGATGCTCATTGGTCTCTGGTTGCCATTTTTGCACAATCATATGAGTATCAGAATTTCAAGCGGCAGCCATTGTGTTGAATTCAGGTAAATAAATGGGATTATTTTGGGCTGATTCGGAACAAGTTAAAAGTAAACAGGGGGAAAAAAGTAGGCTACTTTTAGTTCTTGGATGAGCTCTTCAGCTGTGATGTCATTTTACAATAGTCCTTTCTTTTTTAGCTTTTCTGTCCTCTTTTTTTTTCTAGCTCTACTGGCCAAAGGTCACCGAGCTAATGCAACCGCTGATGTCTGTCTGTCCGTCCGTAAACTTTTGCTGGTTTGCGCGATATCATCCACAGTTTTCAAGTTATCCCAATATAACTTTCAGGACTTAGGGATGGTTCAACATTATCATCATTTTTGAGTTAGTACTTAGGGTACTAAATTTCATGACCCCCTCCCCCCAAATTAGTATTTTGAAAATGATGATTTTCAAAAAAATCATACCAAAATTACACAAAAAAGGCCATAAATTGAACATCCTTTTCCATATTCTGTGAAAGTGTGCAGATCCATTTAACCCCCCCCCCCTTGCATACTGTAAGTACTAGTTAAAAATGATGAAAATGTTGAACCATCCCTTAAAGGGTGTATGAAAATGTAGGCCCCTTTAGATATTGGTGGCACCGCCTACATTATTATGTAATATTGGGGTCAAAATGTGAAAATCTTGTGAACACTCTAGCATCTTTAATTTTGGGGGGATCTTCCATCAAATTTGGTGGGATTGTGGTTGAGGTCAAAGTTTAAGCTGCTAATGATACTAGTGGCTCCACCTACAATTTGACAGAAATTATGAGCCAAAATGTGTTTTAAGAGGCAAAATTCTATATTTGAAAAAGTAATTGGATTAGACTTGACAAACTTATAGGATATATAGACTATTTCCAAAGGTAGAATGTAATAAAATATCAGTGACCTTGACGTATTTTTGTAAGATCACCATGCCTGAAAAGTTCAAAAGGTGATTTTGTAATGGCAAGGTGTAGCTTGGACATCAATGGCAAAGAGAATTGAGCCTCCGGATCAAAGTTGCACTTGATAACATAATACATAAAACTGTACTTGGTGACCTGCTATTTGGGTCACTGTGACACAGTAATTATGGAGTTTGGCGCTTCTCCAAGCTTATTGTTTTTTGTCAATAACTCGCAAAATTATTACCCATTTTGAACAAAGAGACTATATGTGAAAAAATGGATGTGGGGCACATTTTTTTTTGTTTGTAAATCTGAGTTGAAGGTCAAGGTCAAATGGCCAGTTTGAATATAAGGGATCATCTCGTGAACGCTCTGCACCCCACAATTTTTTAGATAGGCCCACATGATGTTTAGGAGTTATGAAGTACATGTATATAAAAATCTTTGTCTACATCAATGTTGTTGGCGCCACCTATAGTATTATGTAATGTACAGGTCAAATGTGAAAGTTTTGTTACCACAATACCATCCACAGACACTAATTTTGTGAGAAGGAGGAGTCTAGCACTGTCTGTGACAGTGATATGCCAGTGTGTCCTCTGTGATTGACTGACATGAACCCCGTGCTTTGTGGTGGGAAATTAATATACATGTCTCGTATTGCCTGCTAAAGTAGTCATTGTCACAAAGCTTTGATGGGGAAATTAGTACGTATTGATGGAAAAAGAAATGTAAGATTCATGTTCAAGTTTTTCTGGCCACAAGATACATGCTAAAGGACTGATTAGTATACAAAATGAGCATTTATCTGTTTGTTGAAAAAATGGTGTGAAAAAGATTCTGATGACTGAAGTATCAGCAGTCTGATTTACGTCATCTGCTATTAGCACCCATGATGTGCAGAAAATATGTAATTTGGGACAATCAACTTGTAGTAAGGAATAGAGTGTATATTCAGTCGTAGCATATAAATGTGGCAAAATGGGGTGGGTGGGGGGAGGTTAAAGATCAAAAGTTTGTTAAAGGGTAGTGGTACAGTGGGTGCCGGTCAAAGACGATACAGCAGATTGACAGTATGAGCTTTCCCTTCGTGGTCTTCAACAAAAAGTAGCTAGTTATATGTATTTCAGGTTATTCTCACTGATCCGAAACTTTAAAAATATCAAACTTCAAAGCATGGGTTTAGTGTGTCAAAGAGTGAATATATATATATATGTATATATATATATATATATATATATATATATATATATATATATATATATATATATACACACATATATATATACATATATATACATACACACACATATATATATATACACACACATATATATATATATATATATATATACATATATGTTATATAAATATATTCACTCTTTGACACACTATAGACCCTATCTACTGTCACCTTCACTTGGGTCTTTATACGCACACAAAACACCTATTTTCTATATATACATATTTTTTTTTAGCACATGTTATTTTTTGTCTAGTTTGATCAGTTGCCCATACAGAGTACCGTATTAAGTATATATATTTAGGGTGTTTGTGATAGTGATTAGGGCGTGGAAGGCAGGGGTGACCACAGACAGTATACCATGAGGGTGGGCCAGAGCACCACACTTCCCATCCCACACATTCCAGCCTATGTTTGTCTGCTTGCCCATTCCAAATACACAGGCCCTGTGTGTATTTGTCAAGACATGGCGTTGCAGCAGAGGGGTGTAACTGTTTAGTCGCAGAGGCAAACAACAGTCATAGATTGCAAATATCACCTTTTGGCGCTGTTTGACAAGTTCTCACAGAAGGGGAAGGGTGTTTTGAAACCTTAGTCATCGACTGAGAGTTGATGAGTGTAGCCATATGAACTGATTGGGATGTATGAGAAACTTACTGACTGGGACTGTGTATAAGCAGTTATATCTGTCAAGAAAAAGAAAATGCTTTTTCATCTGCAGAATACATGAGACAATTTACAAATCAGTCATGGAGAACGTGAACAGCCTACCAAAACATGGGACATTTACATTATTTATCCTACTCCAAACTAATATATGTGACTGTTATGTATAAGGGGTAGTATAAACAGAGAATTTGGAGTTTACCCTTTTAATGCCCCCACCCCCCCATACAGACCACCACCACTCACCCACCCACCCTGGAAATCTGTTGCATTAGAGAATTAATCTCTGGTTTATGTGGTGCTTATAATGGCTAAGTTGACCAAAAAATAAATAGATAGATAGATAAAATACATATACCAGTAATGAGTATGCACAGAGATATACTGTTATTTCTGTTTGTAGACACAAATTTTTCAGTCCATACAAAACCAGTGCAGTCTTATGACAGTAAAATTTGCCCAGAATGACACGTAAATGTGCTTACTTTCCACTCCACACAGATGTTTTCAATCTAAAGTATAACACAACAAACTGTGGGTAAGTCCATGTAACAAAAGTTGATCCGGACCTTGAAAGGTGGTACTGTTCTAAAATTTTTAGTGATGGTATACCCCCAGGTGGGGGGGGAGTACTTTTCCAATTTTTTGTGGGGTGTGCGGCTTGACCTTTCAAAAATCCACCCTACGTTAGGGCACTTTTTCACAAAAATGATACCTTTGTTAGGGAATTTTTTAACCAAAATAGTAGAAAATATGGTCCCAAATAGGCATGGAAAGTTCTCCAGGAAGACAGTTTTGACCTTATTTGGGGAAATTTTTCACAGCTTTTGGGCCATAAAAGAGAAAAAATTGCCCATTTTAGGGAATTTTTGACAAAATAGTAGACCTTTGTTGGGGAAATTTCGCTGAAAAGAGGGGCTTTCACAGCAGCACATACCCAGCATGATCACATAATGGGAGTGTAACACAGATTCTCCAGACAGGCTGACTAACGTATTGGTGGAACCGGTCTTTCAGGTTGTATCCGCGACACAAAAAGGATCAAATTATCATAGATAAACATGCACGCTTGGGTTGGACAACCATTGCGTGGACATCCAGCAGTGGCACAACCACATCTGTCTTAAGAAAGTTACTGTGGAATAAACCTTTTGAATGTTTACTAAGTTTAATTGAAGCTGATGAGTTCATGATGAAGAGTGCCCAGGTAGTGTTAGGATTGGCCATGTTTAACCCTGTCCTTGTTAAAACTGGCCAAAACCAGTCGTTGGTCAAATGTTTTCTGCTTCAATGTTTTGACCAATGTTAACAACAACAAATGAGAATTGTAGTCGAGACTGATCAAGATAACAGGACACAGGTCAACAGCTTTCCTTGGCATGGGTTTAGCACTGAACCCACACCCAGAAGGTCTATTGACTCAGTCTTAACTTAAGGGGGAAGGGTTAATTGGCTCTCTCATTTTCACATTTGCATTAGGAACTGCACAAATTCCAAACAGATCTTGCCATATTTTTACATGAAAGTGCCTATAATGTCCAAAATATTTTCCACAGAAAAAAGTTCCTCATTTTCTTTTCAGACTTATCCATACTGAAATCATATTTTAAGCAGAAAATCGAAGAATGTTTTCATGTTTATTGTGTTTTTTTTAACCTGATAACAAAATACTGTCTCAATGCAACCGAGTAAATTGGAAAATATAAGGAAGTATTGAAAGAAAATCTTGTTGTTTTAAGAGGTTTCTCTCAACTCTTTCAGTGCCAAATTATGACTTGGGTCAACAGCTTTCCTCACTGCACGACGGGTGCATTGGACCCAAAGTGTGCCAAGGAAAGCTGTTGACTTGGACCGTTTTAATGCCTCTGCAACTGGAGGCATATGCTGGTACTTGAATGAAAGGCCATTTTGCAAAGAGTTTGAATTTGGTGTTCTCATGTTAATTCAGAGCGAGCGGCCTTTTTGTCAAAATTGGGAAGGAAAGTGTTAAAGGCCTGGGACTTTGATGTTAAATTGATCATTCGTTGAAGCTGGTATCATCAAAGTGTAACTGTTACAACAAGGATGATAAGCATGACAACAAAGTGATTCAGCTCTGGTGAATGGCTTTGTTGGCTCCTGCTGATAACCCAACCTGTTCCCAACAGAATAATGATAACCACTTCTAACACAGGAATAGGCCGGCAAGTAATTAGGGGACTGCCGAAGGCGAGACCACTATAGTGGTGGCAGGTTCAGTGCGACCGTCCAGATTGTTTCTGCATGATAACTTGAGAAGTTTTTGAGTTAGGGCTTTCATATTGGACAGGATTTTAGTCCTTTTTAAGGGCTAGGATAAGGATGGATGACCTTGACCCAATTGCCAAGGTCACAGAGCCACATAAGTGAATTTGGTGTCCGCATAATAACTTAAGAAGTTTTTGAGCTGGGCCTTCATATTGCACAGGATTATTGTCCTCTTTGAGGGCTAGGTCATGTCCAAAGTTGGGTGACTTCGACCCAACTTCCAAGGTCATAGAGCCTCAGTAGTGAAGTTGGTGTCTGCATGATAACTTCAGAAGCTTCTGAGGTAGGGCTTTGATATTGCACAAGATTATAGCCTCCTGTAAGGGCTAAGTCATATTTGAAGAGGGGTGACCTTGACCTAATTCTGAAGGGCACAGAGCCACATTAGTGAATATGGTATTGGCATGATTTTCTGCATGATAAGTTGAGAAGTTTTTGAGCTAGGGCTTTCATATTGCACGTCATTATAGTTTTCTATTGGACCAAGGTGAAGTTCAAACATGAGTGACCTTGACCCAATTCCCAATGTCACACAGCCACTTTTGTGAAATTCAGTGTCCGCACAATAATTATAAACTTTTTCATTTATGGGTTTTATATTATACATGATTATAGTCCTCTATAGGGCCAAGGTTAAATTTGAATCGAGAGGGCCAAGGTTAAATTTGAAGGAAGAGAGAGAGAGAGAGAGAGAGAGAGAGAGAGAGAGAGAGAGAGAGAGAGAGAGAGAGAGAGAGAGAGAGAGAGAGAGAGAGAGAGAGAGAGAGAGAGAGAGAGAGAGAGAGAGAGAGAGAGAGAGAGAGAGAGAGAGAGAGAGAGAGAGAGAGAGAGAGAGAGAGAGAGAGAGAGAGAGAGAGCTGATTGTCAGGTTGTCTTGCGCTTGGGTTCTTATTCTCACATTTCTGTGTTTACAGGCGACACTCCAATAGAAAAAGCCCACAGTCAGAGGCTTGGTGTCTTAAGCACAGATCCAATGAATCCACTCATGTACCAGATGAGAGGAGCACTGTCTGTAAGTTGAACACACGCCTAATACGAAAAAAAAAAAAAAAAAGATAATATAAAGTGCACACATAGTTTTTGGTTTTGCTCCAAGTGTTGGTTATTCGCCACCTAAAATGACTGTACTCTAAATTAGCAGCTCCAGTCAATCTGGTGATATATTTCTACAGCATACATTGTTACAGTGATGTTAGAGACCACATTGTATGTTCGAAAATGAAAAATATAAAAGTATAACATTCACGTAGATGTATTTTCACCAGTGTTTAGTTGTGTATGTATGGTACACCGTATATGCTACTGTGTATGACAGCAGCATGGATAGTTTTTTTTATTTTGGAGAGACTACATTTGTTTCGACAGATGGCCCTTTCTGACTTTATATCGTGTTATTTTATTTTAAAGCCGTTTGGATTGAAAATCATGGTGTACGACTTTGATGGGGTTGGTCAGTCTACCAACACTCAGAATGCTCAGCTGATCAACATGTATGGGCACGAGGTGCGTGGCCTCAAGCCAGCCCTGCGGGCTCGGACTGCTACCTTCATAAGGATCGTGCCAAATGCTATTGGCAGGGAGACCAGCGCGAAACTTAATTATCAGATAAGGGTGAGTGTCGTGATTTTGTGTGTCACCAAAAGTGGAATGGTCTGTGTCAGAACCCAGTTCAGTGACGTAAGGGAATAATACTACTGGCACATAATACATGTTTGAAATCTTGAAAACCATTAGCAAACTTGATGGGAATATACATGTACCCTGGGGGGGGGGGGGGTAGGTTGTTTTTTACCAGATTAGTCAAATGGACAAAAATGATTTTGGGCTATTTATGTAACTATTTATTTACTTATTTGGTCATTCATTCATTCTTTTATTTATTTACATATTTTATTTTATTACATTTTATTTAATATTTAGTTTGATTAAACTTTTAGGGAAATCTTGAAAATCTTCCCTAAAAGCATTAAGCCAATCATGTCAAAAATGCATTGGATATTTCTGACTTTTGCTTAGACTTTATTGTGCTCAACAGGTTGGCCCTGCATTTTCTTTCTTTCTTTCTTTCTTTCTTTCTTTTTTTTCTTTTTTTTTTTTTTTTGGTACTTATCTTTCCAAATTTTTGTGTGTATTTATAACTTTCAACTCCTCCCAAACTGCTGGTTGGATTCTCTTCAAACTGGGGTGGTAGAAATGTAGGTTGACTCAGGTTCCACCAATTTGTTCACTAGCTTTTGCTTCAATGGTCATTTCCTGATTTAAAAGAAATTCAAAATAATATGATGCTAGGTAGGAGTATGTGTTAGTGTGGTTAATAAGGGACATTGTGGCCTTTTGTACTTCTTTTCTAAAGTTTCTGGCTGGATTCTTGTCAAACCTTGTGAGAGTGTACCTCCAATAAACTTCTTTCATAGGTGTTCACTGGAAGGGACCACCTCGATTACCTGATTTTTAATACCTTTTTATTTGCATCACATAAAAAGTATATACATTACTGTTGACCACTGCACATTAATTTTCCACATCAATGGGTAAGACAGTGCTAGTGCACAAGCGCAGGCTTTAACTCCCTTGAACTTTGACTTAATTTCATGAAATTCACGTCCAATGAATGTGTATCAAAACCCACGATGGTACGTCTCTCTGTCCAGATGTACTGCAGCCCAGATTACTATGGCAGTTCATGTAGCATCTACTGCAAGCCCGGACCAGGAGAGAACTTTATCTGCAATGACGAAGGCCAAATTGTATGCAATCTGGGCTGGATCGGCACTCGCTGCACTGTGGGTAAGTTGTATCACCAGTTACAGTTAACCCTTTCCCCTTGAACTGAGACTGAATCAACAGCTTTCCTTGGCATGGAACACTTTATATTGATAGGCCTTGTTTTTCCTCAACACTGTTGAAATAAGTCAAGAATATTTAAGCAGATGGCATTTGACCACCTGCCAGATTTTGGTCAGTTTAAAGTGGAAAATGATAATTGAGTGCACTGCTACAGTACATGTGGGTCACCAGTCACTAGTAACTGGTTCTGTAGAATGCTTAATGCACAGGTGAAATGAATAAAGTGCAATTAACTGTGTTGTCAGAAAAATCTTATGACCAGGGCAACATCACCATGTAGTCTGTGGCTGGCAATTCTAATCTCAGCTTGCATCAAGAGAGATGCATGTATTTAAATATTATGTTATACAGGTTTACTGGGTTCTGTAATTTGTGTGCAAAATTAATATGGGTCGACATGGGTTAAAACTTCAAGAGGAGACTTTTCGTTTCAGGTTCACAAGTTCTACAAGTATAGGGCATGTTAGTTGCATGCACCCTGTAATGTAACTTTTGACTTACGTTTTTGAATTTTTAATTCCCAAAAAAACGAGAAGAAATTGAAAAAAAAAAAAGTATTTTCTGCCTGCAAGTTTCAACATTTGATGGCCCTCAAAATTGCTTATGTATCTTGTTTTAAGTGCCAGAGTGATCAGTTTTCCGGAGCTGTCTATTCCTGGTGCACAAAGAACATCTCATCCTTTCCCCCCCTTGAACGGGCCAACACCAGTCAGTGGTCAAATGTCGTCTGCTTCATTTTTTCACACCAATTTCAATGTTAATGGAAAATAATTTGAGAATGGGTAATGAAACCTGAATGACTAATGTGACCCAGGTCAACAGCTTTTCTTTATGTGGGTTAGGTTAAATCCATGCCAAATATTGTTATGGCGTAAGCCAAGAGGTAATAGGTACAGTGCAGCACTGGTAAAAAAAAAAGAGGTCACCTGACCTATTCTGACCAATGCTTTAGTCAGGGTGGGTCACATGACACCTCTTGACCAGTGGTATCATCTGCTACTTCCTGCTCCTGGGCAATATGCCGTTGTAGCCTTAGTCTGAACCCAAGGGGAAGGGGTAAAATATTTAAGTGTCGTGTACATGTGTGTATAAGAGATTTAACAAATATTGAAGTTTGATGGTACCTTCATCAGTGGCTTACTTTGACTATAAAGCCGGCTGCACACTATACGACCCGACTGTCAGCAACAGGTCTGCGACTGTTTCGTCATCCTGTGTGCAACGCCTGACAATGTGACAAGATCCATTTTCAATCGCCGCGACAGGCGTCGTGAGAGTTGAACAAGTTTAATTATAAAACTTTCTACAGCATGAAACATAGCTTGAGCCTCTAGGCCTACATTGGCTCATGAAACACACTGAATCTTGTTCCATTCTTGGGCTATTTTCACATGCAACAGACTCATGATGAAAGCATGCAAGACTTTGTCGGCCTAGACATCGTCATCTTGAGGCCTATTTAGAAATAGCCTATAAGGTAAACTAATGATCAAGTTTGTGCGTATGTCACAACCAAATCACGCGAATCGTCATGTAGTGTGCGGCGATTAGTTTTTAGTCAGGAAGCAGTCGGGAGTTCTCCCTATGCACAACTGCTTGTCGCCGACAGTCAGGTGGTATAGTGTGCGGTCGGCTTCAAGCTCAGTAGGTTCATGCATCAATAGGCCAGGTTGATATCTGAGGAAAAGGAAAGTACCCATTGGGTTTCTTTTTGTTTTCTTCATTTTGAGCTTGAGTGACCTTGAAAGTTCAAACTGACATATTTGCTTATATCTTGGTTATAGTGGATCCTATTGCTTTTAATCATGTTAATTAAACAACAACAAACAATGACTGCTGAACTATATTAGTGAATAGGGACTGATATTCAAAACAGTAATGATGGTTTTAAACAAATGCTACTTTGATATTATTGTGTACAGGGTCAGTTGAGCACAGGGCTGTCACAGTCGTCTTCTTCTAAGTTGAGGCCATTCCCAAAACATGATTCATGCTGGTTTTTAGTTAGGCCATTGTAATTTTATACTGTAAATTATTGATTTTATCCCCAATTACATACATGTGACTTAATTGGGGCTCAAACTGTGACTGAGCATGCTTATAATCTGCAAGTGAAATGTAAATGTGCATTCAAAAGTTTGTATGTTTCTAAAAGCACATACACACTTGTAAGCTTGGGTATGAATTAGAGAAACATCATCATAATGTTCATATTTATATTGTCTTTGCTTGCAGCTGTCTGTAAAGAAGGCTGTGTCCATGGAAACTGTTCTATACCATACACTTGTGTGTAAGTTGTTTTCTTTATAGCTAAGGGATGGTTCAACGAATCCATTATTTAAGGTCTCAAAGTTAGTAGGATTGATGCTCATGGTCAGAAAATTTCTCCTATTGATGTTGGGGTCAACAGGTCAAAGGTCATGCTCCTGATGACCTTGCTAATGAAAAGCAGCATCCAATCCATAACTTGACAACAGTTGTACACCTACATTCCTAAAAAAAAATCTAAATACTGTTGGCTGTTGTATCATGGCCAGTATGACCCCTGTTGACCTTGGGGTTATCAAGTCAAAAGGCAAAGTCATGGTGACGTCTAGATCTATCAACCAGCGTCCAATACTCATTGACTTAAAAATCATCATCATTCAAAACATACAGGCCCATGTACTCCCTCATACTTTTTGTGCTAAACAATGATGAAAATGTTGAACCACCCCTGAACATTATTATATCATACATGTATATGTGCATACATGTGTGTCATTCGTCAATTGCAGGCATTTTCAAGAGATCTGCCCATTTGTTGGTCACATTGTCACACCATATTAAAGTCAACTATACAATTCGCTTGTTTGCCTGTTTTGCCCACTGAGAAATCAACTACGGCGTGGTTTTCCCAAATGCATGTATACACAGAAATGAATAAAGACATAAAACGGCATGTGACTGCGTCATGATCAAGCCATCACTTGGTCGGTCATCTTGCCATGCTGTTGATCTGTAGCAGACACATGCCGAAAAAGTTGTGTCACTTGGACCGTCTGTTCAGTTCTGGGGTAAGGAAGCTCATAGAACCAGACAGTTGCTGTTCTTGGTGTGCGAGGGTTACAACTTTCTAAAATTTATGGCAGTGATTTGATAGCTATGATAAGATTCTCCCCCCCCCCCCCCCGCACAAAGAGAAAACTACTCTCTTTTTGGGACAAGAGCAAGGCCTCGACTAGGCACCCCAGAGGGAGAAGCTAGTCTTATCTGGTTAATTAGCACATGTACACAGCAGGTAGCACATTGTCAAAGTCTGCATCTGTGCCACAGGTTTGCCTTGAAACACCATGTTAAGAGTCACTTAAATTTTCTAGGGACTGAAACCATCAGGTAAAAGTGATTGTTTGATTCTTTGATAAGTAACTGTCAAGAGGTGATACTGTAAATCGCTTTAATTTCGCTGTACTCTTATTTTCACTCATTTCGCTGATGGCACAAAAACGTGATAATAAAATTCCAGTGAAATAGTATTTTAACACAATGTTGGACTACGTCCAAAACTGAAATTAAAAGCTACTATGAAATGTCAAAAATATGAACACTGTGAAAATTTACATATATATAAAAATAAAGCAATTTACAGTACATAATTCCTAATAACACACACACACACACATATATGTACATATATATATTTGTTAGTCCTGTTGAAATCTGTTTTAAATACAATTGGTACATACAATGCATCACCTCAAGTACAATGTATCATATCAAGTGTGTTATCATTCTTAGTGATGGATTGAATTTAAGCTTACACTAGTGCTGTCACCATATGTGGATGTTTGACAGTCAGCTAAGCACAGAACCATCATGGTCCCTCAATTTTTTATGTGTGGTTTTGTAATTTTTTACTTCTTCTAAATTGCAGCCTGGATTCCTGGTGCCAGACAACGTATCTTGACTTGATCTCTGTCAGATTTCCATCATTGCCAGCATTTTTCTGATTTTGAACCGAAAAAAATAGAAAGAAAACATTTTGGATGATGAGCAAGAGTATATGCTGGTTATATATGTACTTTTTAAAGGTTTCCATAAATATTTTTTAATCTAGATGCCTTGATTTTATGTACCCCCAAAATGTTTATGGTGCATCTCTTGTGAGGCTCAAACATTTCAGGGTGTAGATGACCCTATTGTTGTGTTATAAGGGTCCAAAATGATTTTTAGGGGCCTTAAAACCTACAGTAGGGGTTAGCATGGTTAGGTAGAAGCCACAGTAATACCTGTTCATATCTATCAAATGGCCCTGAATAAATGTGTATAATTTGTGTTTACAGGTGTGAGCCAGGATGGACTGGACCAAAGTGCGACCAATGTGTACGCAGAACTGGCTGTGGTAAGTACAGCTACAGAACTCAGAACTCGGAACTTTTTTATTTATTACCAACAAATGGTATAATACATAAATTGGGCCTGTAATTTTCCGTTTCAAAAAACTAGAAATTGCGTTTCACCAGCCAAAAATTTCCAAATTCTGTTTCAGTAGTTCTCTTTGTTTGTAAAATACATTGAGGCAAAACAGCAAATGCCGTTGCAGAGGTGACAAAAATTCATTATTCCGTTCCGTTTCGGTTAAAAACGGAAAAATACAGGCCCTACATAAATATTGATACAACAAAAAACTGTCTAAGTTGGTCAAGGGAGCTAGACTCTTGCTATAACATTATGCATGTTGCTGTCGCCAAGAGCCACCCTTGTAACAACAATTGTGGTTATGAACATGATGACTTTTTAAAGAAATATGTCATACATCAGGATGACTAATAAATTCTTGTAACTATCTTAAAATGCTATGGTGTTACAACACTGACTGACAGTGTAGCCCTCTTTGCACCAAAATACATGAATAAAGACCCAAGTCAGCAGCATTCTGCTAACATTGGACGTGCCCCCAAAACACAGCGAAAGGATGTGGTCCAGGGCTTTGAAAGGCACTAGAGTCTGCTATGCACCCAAACATAGGACCACAATAAATCAATTACAAATTAGAAGACAATGAGACGGTACCAGTTGTATACCATGGTGCCACCAATGTTGTCTGAAGGTAGTTTCTGCCAAGGCCTGATCTGAAGCCACTACTAGACAATGTATTGCTGTAAATCAATCATTATTCTATTTAAGGACTGGTAAGACACCAAAAACCTTTGTATGGCTGATTTTGAGATTTTAAGCTTTTTACAAGATGAATGTCATTTCTATTAGTTGTCAAAATTTCAAGCTTTTAACTAAAGTAGAAATATGAGAAAAACGCCAAAAACCACACAAGCATGTGGACATCCGAACGTCCATGTGTCATTATTTTGGTTTTCAGCCGCCAAACGGAACAATGCCACTCGTCAATCATACTTAACAGCCTGTCACGTGGCTGCAGGTAGCAACGACCCATGGCAAAAGGAGAGTGGTATCAGGCCGGCAATGCGAAACAAGGCGACAAGCCGAAAGTATGTTTGTGGGCAGGGAAAAGATGCAAACATGCCATCACAGCCATAGTGGTTTACTTTATAGTTATCTTGCTTGTTTTGTGTTCTAACGAAGGGAGACTTTAAATGTTCAAGAGGAGCGGCAATCGTCAAACGATGTCCCTTCAAAGGCCGTGCCGCGATGGATTACCCCAGTGGCCCTGCACACCAAAGACAGGCGGGGAAAAAAACTGACACTCTAATCAACAATACCCACGTACATGATATTTTATCGAAACCCAGGGATGAGGAAATAAAAGTACAAATAAACACATCGAAATAAGCATAAACATGAACAGCAGAGAAAACACACAAAATAACGTTACAAAATTCAGGTTGGAAAGAAAAATGAAACTCATTGACAAAAGAACTACAAAATAATGACAAGCTAACTAAGTAAAGTGTACAGACAAGTCTAACAAGCTAACTACATAAAGTATACAGATAGGAGTAAATACAATAAAATACTATCCCTAAAAACGGGATGAAGAGGTACGGGGCGGAAGACCAAACCGCATCCGTGCACAGACCACGAGCGGCCGTAGGACGCCCGCCGAAGCAAGGCAACACAACTTTCGTTGCCAGGCTGGAGGTCACGGGGCCCGAAGGGCCGCCTCCGTGACGTCACGCTTTGAAACCACACTGTCGTTGTCGGCGTTTGACAGATCGCTGAATAACGCTTTCTGTACTTCAAAGGCTCTTTTATTCATGTGATTGGCCAAAAATTGATTGACAACCTCCCCAAATGTTAAGGGACGATGTTTTCTACGTTTTGTACAAATATCAGCACAACTTGACCAAATGGTATTGTTTCAGAGGCAAATGATCAACATCAAAGGCCTTTGAAGCTTGTTTTCTCAGAAAGGATAATAGGACGAGAACCCCACCTAAGAATGGTTATTCCAAGAAAACGGCTGGGCGAAATTTAATCCGGTTAACGGCTTTTGATTTTGTAATGTCTGAACTGCAAAAACAATTCAGCGATTTTCAAAATTTTGCTTCTTTCTTTTTCTATGAAATGAAGAAAATGAACATCCTGAAAATCAAGGGGAAAATTGAAACATCAAACTTTGAGGATGGATAACAGAAAAACGAAACCAAACATAAAAAATCGTAGGATCGTTTTTTGTTGCCATTATGTCAGGATTAAGATGCAAGTGTAATTATGATTTTATCACAAATAATTAGTGACTTATATCGACATTTATGGAGTGGATGCTTTGCGGTCAACTTTCAATTGTTTATTCAACAATTAACATCACAGACACCCAAATACGGGCCATATAAATTCTTTGGAGTATGACGATTACACACATATATGATATGTTATCCTAACACAAATAGAGTTTTAGCTAGGATTGACTAAAGTGGGATTTATTTTTGGTGTCTTACCTGTCCTTAAAGAAAATTCACATCAATGGAAACTTTCATTTTGTCTATTCAGTAAGGGACCAGCTCACTTAAATGACAGCTTTCATATGTACAGGTGCATATTTATGTCAAAGGTGTTTAAAATTATAATATAATGCTGTGCAGCTCAGCAGGTGCTGTGTAAGACTTTCTTTGACCAAGGAAGGTCCTTTGTTTATAGAATTGCAGAAAATGGAGTGCCTCCTTGTGGAGTTATGAATGAAATGAGAGGAGGCCTTGACCAGATAAAGAGCACTTGGACTGAACATTTATATCATATTTTCATTTCCATACCCAGCTGTGATGTTACAGTAAAACTATGAAAGTGCAACCACATTATATAAAAGTGTTTCAACAGAAAGTTAACTTTTGCAGTGCTCAGGTGTAATCATCCAAAATTTACAAATGACCCCAGATTCAAATTGCTTGCGAAAAAAAGACAATTTTATTGAGGTATTGCCATACCTGTAGTCCCCCGGTCCAGGTCAACAGTTGTTCTAAGTGTCCTTTGGACAAAGCTGAGGAAAGCTGTTGACTTGGTGTCCAACTTAGCACTGAAAGGATCACTATAAATTCTTTCATAAATAGCATGAATAGAAATCTCTTTGATATACCTAAAATAAAAAACATGGAAAAATACACTTAAAAATAGACTATATAGAAAACTAGAAAATTAACCGGTGAAAGAATTCTTTTCGATTTTTTTTACTAGACTTGAATGTTTTTGGGGTTTTTTGTTTTTCTTTTTTTTTTTGTAATATGGTTTCAAATTCTGGTGTGTATTTACCTGATAAAAGAACTACTTCATGCCAGCCTGATAAACTTAAGGGACTTCTTGAAAAACCCTGCAATATACTTGTGTACAGCTGATATTCATTTTTCAGTGAATAATTGTAGTTGGATTATAAATAGCATGATATACCATTTTTTAATATTTTGGTGTGATTGTACTTCCCCGTTATAAATATGCCTTGTTGTTACTTTTCAGTGAATGGCAGATGTCAAAACGGCAATGACTGTGTGTGCCAGGCAGGCTGGACAGGCACTCTCTGTAATGTAGGTAAGGCAATGACTGTGTGTGCCAGGCAGGCTGGACAGGCACTCTCTGTAATGTAGGTAATTAGGCAATGACTGTGTGTGCCAGACAGGCTGGACAGGCACTCTCTGTAATGTAGGTAAGGCAATGACTGTGTGTGCCAGGCAGGGTGGACAGGCACTCTCTGTAATGTAGGTATTAAGGCAATGACTGTCTGTGCCAGGCAGGCTGGACAGGCACTCTCTGTAATGTAGGTAAGGCAATGACTGTGTGTGCCAGGCAAGCTGGACAGGCACTCTCTGTAATGTAGGTAAGGCAATGACTGTGTGTGCCAGGCAAGCTGGACAGGCACTCTCTGTAATGTAGGTAAAGCAATGCGGCTGACAGGTTGACATTTTGGTCTGGATCTGCAGCCATCAATCCTGGGGCTGGAATGCTGTTTCATGTGTGCGTGTTTGGGGGGGGAGGGGAACTGGTGACTGTGGGGCATGCTTGCTGCCGCAGGTCAGGTTTGCATGCTGCCTCATCTATTTGTGATGGCGTGAACTTTTAATAGAGCGTGTCAGATGCACAGTTCTGATTGGTGGCAACACCTACCTCCTGTGTCACGTGACATTTTTAACCAATGAAGGAAGCAGGTATTATGTATCCCTCAGGCGTCTCCACCTCAGCAAGTGGACACCAGGGGGAAGTTACCTGTAGTGCTGACTACAGGTGACATGCTACATATGGATATTTTCATGTGTTAGTAGAACTATTTTTATGTGTCATTAGTAAACTTCAGTCATTTCCAATCTCATTAAATCTTGGTGATCAATCTTGAACCTTTTTGTTGTTTAATGACTTAAGAAAATATTGTAAATATACAATCAATTCTCAAAATTAAGTTTGAAGGAATTGGTTTTCACAAGGATGCGATTTAACATGAAGTCTCAAGCATGCAGTCACATCACTTTCCTTTTCATCTGTGAATCCAAACATTGAGCAATATTCAGCAAATCCTATCTGAATTGCAAAAATGCTAGCTTTTGACATGTGTATTTGTGGAGTGATTTATGAATTTCTGTGTGTATATGTACATAATACATGTATATGTATGGGGGTGTTTCTGTTTCTTTTCAAAACAGAAAGAGAAAAGTTTACTACAGAAAGAGATCATCAGCTTTGTGGTCCTTAGGATAATTCAGACTTTATAAACTCACAGTTTTTTGCACTCTCCAATCTTTAGACTGAAAGAAGCTCCTGTTTTTTGTGTGGCAATTCTCAATGATTCCTTCCTAAAGTGAGTTGTTTTATGTAGCAGGAACCCGTTGTAAGAAATATAGTCAAGGACGGGCAATTAGTCTTTTCACTATCCATGTCATAGATACTATCATCTGCTGTGTGTCAGATAAAAAAAAAAGTCTCCTGTTTTGTTATAAGTTTGGAGTGAAGTAGGGTATTTCCGTAGATTTAAAAAAAAAACATAATGTATTTCAATGTTTTGAATCAATGGATAATTTTATTGTGGCATTATCAAAGTTTGTCTTTTATGCTGAGCTCATTGAGCTGCAGTTGATCGAAAGTATTTATATGTTTTTTGTTATTTATGTATTCTGAGATTTTTTAACATAATCTCAGTTTGTAAATCGACTGAAAATGACTTTTTTTTTGTAAAAAATATCTTCAGTAATACCTCATTGGTCTTCAAGGATCATGAAACACAGCCATGTCTGCACCAAGTACCACATATAAATCAATAGAGCAATCAAAATTTGCTGTACAGTTTGAAATGTGGCAAAGTCTCTGTATTCAATATATGCTGCTGATATAACTTGTAATTCAGAAATACTTTTGAAAAATATGTCACTGTAATTGCCTCCAAAGCAGACCCAAGCTGCATATTTTGTCTCCTCCAGTGGGCAGTAACACGGAACTTGGTCTGCTTTGCAGGCAACCACTGTAAAACGTCAACTTGGAAGGAGGATCCGTGGGCCTTCCAAATAATGACAAGAAACTCTGCCCACCCTGTTTTCTGAAGCAAACATACAGTGCTCCCTCTTTATAATGCTGGTGTTAGGGTCCACAGGGCATACCGTGTTATAGCAAAACCACCTTTTAACATAGACGTAGTGGGAAAACTATTTCAGTGGGAACCATGGTACCCACCACGTTATAACAGAAACTGCCTTGTTGTGAAGGGTGATATAAAGAGGGAGCACTGTACTTTGAATCACTTATAGTAATACAGGATGCCTCAATTTGCATCCTTGTCATAAGACTATATCATCTGTTGTTTACTTGAGTTTTTTTGTTATAATTATTGAGGAACGTATATTTGGGGAATATATACTATATGTTAGCAACAAGGCCTGCGAAAGGCAGATGTCCTTAGCACCTTAAAAGCAAAAAATGCTCAAAGAAATTTTCAGTTGACCTCAGCATGTTCCCAAAGTAGAAAAAAAAGAAGACATTTTGGACCTTTCAGTCATCTCCTTTTTTTAAATAAAATGATCGTTGTTGTTTCAGACCAGAATCCTTGTCGCAGTTCTCCTTGTACAAATGGTGCCACTTGCAGGAACATAGTAACATCAACCAGCAGTCGATATGCATGTACCTGTGCGAGTGGTTGGACTGGAACAAACTGTAACATACGTAAGTATTGACAGAAATCTTTGAGAACCTATTTCTGAACTGATTCGTAGCAAGATAAAAACATGAAGGTTGTATCAGCTATAAAGATAAAGTGGACAGCAAAGGAAAGCAAAGAAAAAGAAGAAAACAAAAAGGAAAAAAAAGGACAACAAAAAAAAATGACAAAGACAAAGCTCCTCTAATAGCTGATTTTCTGGAAATGAACAGACGTATAATATAACTAGAGTGAGACAACTTCTTTGCTATGGGTTTTTCATTGAGTGGGTCCTTGTCTGCTGCCGATTGCAGTTCCATTGATTTATGTTGTTTTGCCTGGTCAGAAAGTTGATCATTATAGCCTTTAAGCTATTGACAGTATGTATGCACTGTACTTTATTACCATGGTAACCAAAGTGGACTAATAGGACATTGAATAAATTTTTCAGCTCTAAATAGTTATAATGTTGAGCCCAAGGGCAGGCCAACTGGAATAGAGAAAACACAATGATTAGTCTGTTTAGCAGGTAATATGTTCTTTATCAGTCAGCCTTTAATCTGCTTCTTCTTAATGCAGAGATCAACGAGTGTGCCAGCAACCCATGCCAGAATGGAGCCACATGTATTGATGGAACCAATCTATTTAGATGCAGATGTGTTCCAGGCTATACGGGAACCCGCTGCCAGTTTCGTGAGTTCAGATCAGAATCTCTACTTCAAAGACTTGAATTTACTGCTTGTGTTCTGTTTTGACATGGAGGTAGAAAGACCTCCATAATTTTGACAACCGCTTGCACAGATAAGCATTAATATCAGCTCAAATGCTTTTAATTTATAATAAGGATAAGTGAAGGAACTGCTCAACTTAGTTCTTGATTGGCCGTATGGGTTGTCACATACAGCAGGTACCACTGTATCAGGGATCATGCATGTTTCTCTGATATTTGGCTTGAACTTGAAGCCATATTTCCAGGTTGGGGCAGTCCCTCAAATAACACGGTGATGCATCTGTGTTAGTTTCCTCAGAATTGAGTGGCCACTGTTCCCTGTCTACAGTTTAAGTCTGAAGATACTGGTGACTTATCTTTGGCTCACCTGCCTCTTATATTTTTCCAGAGATCAACGAGTGTGCCAGCAACCCATGCCAGAATGGGGCCAGGTGTATTGATGGAACCAATCTATTTAGATGTGTATGTGCTCCAGGCTATAGGGGAGCCCGCTGCGAGTTTCGTAAGTTCATATCAGAATTGCTTCCTTGGTTGTTTTTATCAGCAGGGCTCCACCTGCAGGAATTTGTATTAATTTGATAGGCAACCTAATAGGAAAGTTATATGTATTCCCATTCACTTAGACAATGCAGACAGGGGTTATGAAAAGCACACCCACTGTTCTTTACCAAGCCCAGCTACATGTACCAGGTGACCCATCAGGGCCAGTTAATTCATTTTCCCTGTTTGAAAAACAGCCTTGTTTCCCTTTAACAGTGTTGAATGGGAATCCACTTCAATCAAGAATGCTAGTCACAATAGAGCTGCGAGCTGATGTAATCATTAGTAACATGGTAACATTAGCAATGGTTTACACAAAGTATACAAATTGGGCATCCAAGTGCTTGTGGGCAGTTGTTGACAAACCTTGGTTCCTGAAGAGGATGAAGATACACCCAAAACCAGTTGGGCCTACAAGATTTTTTTTTGTCCCTCTCCATTTCATCACATTTTCTCATAATTTTAAGAAAATCTGAAAAGAATTGAAGGTACTCAGGTTTCCCCAATTTCACAACAACAAAAAAAGCAAATAAAATGACACAATGACAACAGTGGTATACAGGACCAAATTGAATGTGAATCAGACCGGTTAATATGTGAAAGATGGACAGAAGGCTAAGCCTTGTACTTCTCTCTACTAAAGAAATGCAGTGATAGTAGATAATAAGCAGCTCCAGATTAAGAAATTACATAAATAGAATTATGTAAACAACAACATATCATAGGTAATCATAACATATGGTACATCTATACACTGAATATAACATTAATTGTGTGTATAAGATCTATTGATGGTACATAATTTCAGATGATATTAACCTTTCAGTATTGCTATGTATATATAAACTCGACAGAATATTTTCTAACCTGAGATAGTAAAAAGTATGGATAGAAAATAAAATATTATTAATAAATAAATGCAGTTTTCAATGTGAAAATATTAACACATAGAAATCAAACTTTCTATATAGCAGCCATATTTTTTTTTTAAATTTTGTTTACATTTAACTCATAGAAAATTGTGCAGTGCTTTTTCAGCAGGATAGGTCAAAATTTTATCCTTTTATAGGATGTTACGGGCATCACTTGATCAAATAAGGTTATAGCTATCACTAGTTTCAGTCTTTTAAGCTTTCAAGTTGGTACTGCACAGGTCAGGGAATATGAGCTAAGAATCAAATTTATATTATGGTTATAGAATGTTGGCGTTATGTATTTGATATACATTTAAATAGTGGAAAATGGTACATGTATTTGTCTATGTGTCTGGACACTTGTGCATAGATTCATGGTTCTGTTGTAAAAACACATTTCGTCTGAGAGGCCATGAGTTCTGATAATTCACTGTTAATATGTATTACAGAGCAACAGAACTCATGCCATGACACTGAAGGTTGAGCTGACCAGAGATGGTGCCTTTTGTGATATTTTTCAATTAAGCTACTTATCACAGAGTAGGAAGATCTCCAAGATTTGAGCTATAAACAACCATCATTCATTCTAGACTGGACATCAAATTAATGGTTAAATATTCTTCACAGAGGAAGGACCTGGAAATGGGACATAACATAGGCTTTACAACAAGCGTTATTAGCACCAAAATTTTATGTTAATTCTCTTTTGGCTAATGCATAAACATAGAAATCTTAACAGTGGTTACATTGGTCCCTCTCTTATAAGGCCCCTCTCACATTAGGCCACCCTGCTTGAAAAGCCACCATTTTCATGCAGGAAATATGGTATTTCCATTATATTATCCCCCTCAGGAGAGGCCACCCTTCTTATAAGGCAACTTTTAGGCTGCATTTGGGGTGGCCTTATAAGAGGGGGACCACTGTATTCTCTTTTTAAAAAAAATGAGCACCCTGAAATATGACAGAAAAGAACAACGTATATTGTTTCAGTGGCACCACACATTTTACAAGGGAATTACCATCATGGTTTGATGCAGCTTGACTTTTACTGGTAAAGTGAAAGCAGAATACTGTTACAACATTAGCTGCTTGCTGGTAATCATAAATGGGTAAAAGTTACATGCTGATACATCTGTGTTAGGTCCCTGTGAGTTCTAAGTGGCCAATGTTCCCTGTCTACAGTTTAAGTCCGAAGATACTGGTGACTTAACTTTGACTTGCCTGCCTCTTATATTTTTCCAGAGATCAATGAGTGTGCCAGCAACCCGTGCCAGAGTGGAGCCACATGTATTGATGGAACCAATCTATATAGATGCAGATGTGCTCCAGGCTATACAGGAACCCGCTGCCAGTTTCGTGAGTTCAGATCAGAATTGCTACTTGGTTATCACAAAAGCCCCACCTGCAGGAATTTGTATTAATTTTATAGGCCCTGCTTTTTCAACATACAGTGGTACCTCTCTTGAGAGACCGCATATCTTTTTAAGAACGCTCTCTCAGAACACTGCGCTATCTTTTCCATGTTTTTGTACCTCTAATGAAAGACCACCTGTTTAGAGAGACCTTATTTTGACCTGCCGTTGGGGTGGTCTCTCAAAAGAGGTACCACTGTATTGATGTTTTACGAGAATTTTTCACTGCCACACAAACCATTCAAACACACAATAGGAAATTTTGTGCATTCCCTTTCCCTCTAGACCATATAGACATGTAGACAAAGGTCATGAAATGCACCCTCACTATTCTTTACCAAGCCCAACTACATGTACCAGGTGACCCATCAGGGCCAGTTAATTCATTTTCCCTGTTTGAAAACAGCCTTTCCCTATAACGGTGTTGAATGGGAATCCACAATTAAGAATGCAAGTCACAATGGAGCTGCGAGCTGATGTAATCATTAGTAACATGGTAACATTAGCAATGGTTTACCTCCACAAAGTATACAAATTGGGCATCCAAGTGCTTGTGGCCAGTTGTTGACAAACTTTGGTTCCTGAAGAGGATGAAGATACACTCAAAATCAATCAGGCCTATTGGAATTTTATGTCTCTCCATTTCATCACATATTCTCATAATTGTATAAAATCTGAAAAAAAAAAATCAAGGTGCTCAGGTTTCTCCAATTACACAATGACAACAATGGTATAGAGGACCTTGTGCAGAAAAGTGTCAATGTAACATTGTTTAGGATTTGTACTCAGTTCAACTTTAATTCTGTATTTTTACCTTAAGAGACACTCACATTGAATGTGAATCAAACAGGTTAATATGTGAAAGATGTACAGAAGGCCAAGCCTTGTATGTCCCTTTATGAAATAAATGCACTGATAATAGATAATAAGCTGCACTAAGTTAAGAAATTACATAAATAGTTTTATATTAACAACAACGTATGTAATCATAACATATCGTATGTCTAAATATATCATTTACAGTGTATATAAGATCTATTGGTGGTACATAATTCAGATGATAACCTTTTAGTATTGCTAGGTACATGTATATAAATGCTACAGAATACTTCTAACCTGAGATACAAAAAAAGCATGGATAGAAAATAAAATATTATTATAAAGAAATACTGAGTTGTCTATGTGGAAATATTAAAACATAATATCAAAATTTGTATCGAGCAGCCATAATTTTGAATTTTGTTTACTTTTAACTCATAGAAAATAGTGCATTGGTTTTCACTAGGATGGGTCAAAATTTTAATTTTTTCTTAGGATTTAACAGGCATCAATTGATTAAATAAAGTTGTTGTTATCAGTAGTCTCAGTCTTTTAAGCTTTAAAGTTGGTACTACATAGATCAAGGAATGTGCACAAAGAATCAAATTTGTATTACAGAATGTGACTGTTATGTGTTTGACATACATTTCATGGTGAAAAATGGCATGTGTATTGAGCCATGTATCTGGATACTTGTGCATAGATTCACTGTTCTGTTGTAAAAACCCATTTTGTCTGAGAGGCCACAAGCTCTGGTATATCACTGTCAGTATGTATTACAGAGCAACACCACTCATCATGCCATGACACTGAGAGTTGAGCTGACCAGAGATGGTGCCTTTTGTGATATTTCCCAGTCAAGATGCTTATCAGAGAGCAGGATGATCTCCAAGATTTGAACAATAAACCAGCATCTTTCCTTCTAGACTGGACATAATAATGGTTGACTATAATTCACAGAGCAAGGGCCTGGATATGGAACAAAACATATAGGTTTTACAACAAACGTCATTAGAATCAAAATTTCGTGTTTACCCTCGTTTGGCTGATTGCATATACACCATGTATGTGGAATCTTTGAAAGTGGTGATTCTCTTCAAATGCAGTTTGACACTTAATCATGTTAATGGCAAAGTCAAAGCAGATTATTTTAACAACATTAGCTACTTGCTGATAACCATAAATGAGAAAAAGTTGCATGCTGATACATCTGTGTAAGGTCCCTCACAGTTCTAAGTGGCCACTGTACCTTAGCTACAGTTTAAGTTGCATGCTGATGAATATGTGTTTAATAGGTCTATGAGAGTTCAGTGACCACTGTTCCCTGTCTTCAATTTAAGTCGAAAGATACTGGTGACTTAGCTCTGACTTGCCTGCCTCTTATATATTTCCAGAGATCAATGAGTGTGCCAGCAACCCGTGCCAGAATGGAGCCACATGTATTGATGGAACCAATCTATTTAGATGTGTATGTGCTCCAGGCTATACGGGAACCCGCTGCCAGTTTCGTGAGTTCAGATTAGAATTGCTTCCTTATTTCCGTTTCTCAGAAAAGCCCCACCTGCGGGAATTTGTATAAATTTGATAGGCCACACTTTTTCAACACATTGATGTTTTACAAGAATTTTACACTGCCACACAAACTATTTAAACACACAATAGAAAAGTTATACATGTATATTTTCCATTCCCTCTAGACCATATGGATCATGTAGACAGAGGTTACGCAAAGCACCCCCAATGTTCTTTACCAAGCCCAACTACATGCACCAGGGGACTCATCAGGGCCAGTTTAATCATTTTCCCTATTTGAAAAACAGCCATTGCTATAACATTGTTGAATGGGAATCAACTGGGATTCAGAATGCAAGTCACAGTTGAGCTAGAAGCTGACCTAATCGTTAGAACATGGTAACATTAGCAATGCCACAGCTACACTTAGTAATACTGGGCATGCAAGTGCTTGTGGGCAGTTGTTCACAAACTTAGTTTCCTGTAGAAGGTGAAGATGCACGTAAACCAATCAGGCCTATATGAATTTTGTGGTTTTCCATTTCTTCACATGATGTCATATTTGTAATCAAATCTGAAAATAATTGAAAGTGCTCAGGTTTCTTCAATTTCACAAAAAGCAATTAAAATGACACAATGACAACAGTGGAATAGATGTTCTTGTCCAGAAAAGTGTCAGTTAAGCTTTGTTTAGGATTTGTACTCACCTCAACTTAACTTCTGTATTTTTACCTTAAGAAGCACACACATTAATTGAATGTGAGTCAGACAAGTTATGTGAAAGATGAATAGAAAGCTAAGCCTTGCATGTCCCTCTACTAAAGAAATGGACTGATAGCAGATAATAAGCTGCACTAATTAAAGAAATTACATGAATAGTATTATATGAAGAATAACTTCTGAAATCATAACATATCATACTTATCTATATGACGTTTACTGTGTATATAATATCTGTTAATGGTATATGATTCAAATGAAAACCTTTTAGTCTTGATTGGAATATAAAAATGCGACAGAATATTTCTAACCTGAGATGAAAAAAAAGCATGGATAGAAAATAAAATATGATTATAAATAAATGCTGTCTTTTCCACATGGAAATACTAACACACAAATATCAAACTTTCCATCTAGTAGCCATAATTTTGAATGTTTACTTTTTACTGGTAGAATGTTGTGCAGTGGTTTTCACCAGGATGGTTCAAAATTTCGATCCTTTTCTAGGATGTTACAGCTGCATTACTTGATTAAGTAAACTTGCAGCTGTAACTAGTTTCAGTCTTTTAAGCTTCCAAGTTGGTACTGCACAGGTCAGAGAATATGAGCTTAGCATCAAATTTGTATTATAGAATGTTACTCTTCTGTGTTTGATGTGGATTTCATAGTTGAAAATGGTACATGTATTGTGCCATGTGTCTGGATACTTCTGCATGTACATGGTTCTGTTAAAAAAAAAACAAACAAACAAAAAACAAAACAAAAACAAAATCATGTTTTGTCTGAAAGGCCACAAGCTCTGATAATTAACAGTGAGCATGTATTACGAGAGAAACAGACTTCATCATGCCATGACACTGCAGGTAGAGCCGACCAGAGATGGTGTCTTTTGTGATATTTCCCAGTCAAGATACTTATCAGATGTAGGATAATATCCAATATTTGAACAATAAACTACCATCATTCATGCTAGACTGGACATAATAATGGTTGAATATTGTTCACAGAGCAAGAACCTGGAAATGGAACATAACATATAGGTTTTACAACAAGTGTTATTAGCAGCAAAATTTTATGTTAATCCTCTTTTGGCTGATTGTATATACATTTACGTGGATTCCTTAACAGTGAGAATTATCTTTTTAAGAAAATTAAGCACTGTGAAACATGGCAGAAACTAACTGTATTGTTTAAAGTGGATCCACACATATTACAAGGGAGCTACCATCATGGCTTGAAGCAGTTTGACATTTAATAGAAAAGTCAGAGAAGATTACTTAAACAACATTAGCTGCTTGCTGGTAATCATAAATGGGTAAAAGTTACATGCTGATACATTTGTGTAAGGTCCTTCACAGTTCTAAGTTGGTGCTTTCCCCTGTCTACAGTTTAAGTTGCATGCTGATGAATATGTGTTTTATAGGCCCGTGAGAGTTAAGTGGCTACTGTTCCCTGTGTACATTTTAAGTCTGAAGATACTGGTGACTTAGCTCTGACTTGCCTGCCTCTTATATTTTTCCAGAGATCAACGAGTGTGCCAGCAACCCGTGCCAGAATGGGGCCACATGTATTGATGGAACCAATGTATATAGATGCAGATGTGCTCCAGGCTATACAGGAAACCGCTGCCAGTTTCGTGAGTTCAGATCAGAATTGCTTCCTTGTTGATGTTTATCAGAAAAGCCTCACATGCTGGAATTTGTATTAATTTGATAGTCCACACTTTCAACACATTCCTGTTTTAAGAGAATTTTACACTGCCACACAAACCATCGATAGACACAATAGAAAATTCTGTGCATTCCATTCCCTGTGGACCATATAGACCATGTAGACAGAGGTCATGAAAAGCACCCTCACTGTTCTTTACCAAGCCCAAATACATGCACCAGGTGAACCATCAGGACCAGTTATTTCTTTTTCCACATTTGAAGAACAGCCATTCCCGATAACAGTATTGAATGGGCATCTTCACAGGAATCAAGAATGCAATTGTTTAGGATTTGTACTCAGTTCATTAGATAATGGTAACATTAGCAATGGCCTAGCTAGCCACACAAAGTATAAAAACTGGGCATCCAAGTGCTTGTGGCCAGTTGTTGACAAACTTTAGTTCCTGAAGAGGATGAAGATACACTCAAAATCAATCAGGCCCAGAGGAATTTTATGTCTCTCCATTTCATCACATGTCCTCATAATTGTATAAAATCTGACAAAAAAAAAAATCAAAATGCTCAGGTTTTTCCAATTACACAAAAAGCAAATAAAATGACACAATGGCACCAGTGGTATAGAGGACCTTGTGCAGAAAAATGTCAATATAACATTGTTTAGGATTTGTACTCAGTTCAACTTTAATTCTGTATTTTTACCTGAAGACACATTCACATTGAATGTGAATCAAACAGGTTTTGTGAAAGATGTACAGAAGGCTAAGCCTTGTATGTCCCTTTAATAAAGAAGTGCACTGATAATATATGATAAGCTGCACTAAGTTAAGAAATTACATAAATAGTATTATATAAAAAAACAACGTATGTAATCGTAACATATCATACATCTATATATATATATGATTTATAGTGTATATAAGATCTATTGGTGGTACATAGTTCAGATGATAACCTTTTAGTATTGCTAGGTACATGTATATATAAATGCTACAGAATATTTTTAACCTGAGATACAAAAAAAAAGCATGGATAGAAAATAAAATATCATAAATAATTACTGAGTTGTCTATGGAAATATTAAAACATAATATCAATTTGAAAATTTGTGTCTAGGAGCCATAATTTTGAATTTTGTTTACTTTTAACTCATAGAAAATAGTGCATTGGTTTTCACTAGGATGGGTCAAAATTTCAATTCTTTCTTAGGATTTGACAGGCATCAATTGATTAAATAAAGTTGTTGCTATCAATAGTTTCAGTCTTTTAAGCTTTCAAGTTGGTACTGCACAGATCAAGGAGTGTGCACAAAGAATCAAACTTGTATTACAGAATGTTACTGTTATGTGTTTGGCATGCATTTCATGGTGAAAATTGGTACGTGTATCGAGCCATGTATCTCGATACTTGTGCATTGATTCATTGTCCTGTTGTAAAAACCCATTTTGTCTGAGAGGCGACAAGCTCTGGTATATCACTGTCAGTATGTATTACAGAGCAACAGAACTCATTATGCCATGACACTGAGAGTTGGGCTGACCAGAGATGATGCCTTTTGTGATGTTTCCCTGTCAAGATACTTATCAGAAAGTAGGATGATTTCCTAGATTTGAACAATAAACTACCATCATTCCTTCTAGACTGGACATAATAATGGTTGAATATTATTCACAGAGCAAGGGCCTGGATATGGAACATAACATATAGGTTTTACAACAAGCGTCATTAGAATCAAAATTTCATGTTTACCCTCATTTGGCTGATTGCATATACACCATGTATGTGGAATCTTTAATAGTGGTGATTCTCTTCAAAAAATAAAAAAAAAAAGAAAGAAAGAAAGAAAAAAAAATTGAGCACCCTGAAATATGGCAGAAAATAACTATGTTGTTTAAAGTGGCCCCACACATTTTACAAGGGAACTACCATCATGGCTTGATGCAGTTTGACACTTAATGGCAAATTCAAAGCAGATTATTTTAACAACATTAGCTACTTGCTGATAATTATAAATGAGAAAAAGTTGCATGTTGATACATCTGTGTAAGGTCCCTCAGAGTTCCAAGTGGCCACTGTTCCTTAGCTACAGTTTAAGTTGCATGCTGATGAATATGTGTTTTATAGGTCTATGAGAGTTCAGTGACCACTGTTCCCTGTCTTCAATTTAAGTCCAAAGATACTGGTGACTTAGCTCTGACTTGTCTGCCTCTTATATTTTTCCAGAGATCAACGAGTGTGCCAGCAACCCGTGCCAGAATGGAGCCACATGTGTTGATGGAACCAATCAATTTAGATGTATATGTATTCCAGGCTATACGGGAACCCGCTGCCAGTATCGTGAGTTCAGATCAGAGTTGCTTCCCTGTTTCAGTTTATCAGAAAAGCCCCACCTGCAGGAATTTGTATTAATTTGATAGGCCACACTTTTTCAACACGTTGATGTTTTACAAGAATTTTACAATGCCACACAAACTATTTAAACACACAATAGGAAAGTTAATATACATGTATGTATTCCCATTCCCTCTAGACCATATAGACCATGTAGACAGAGGCTACGCAAAGCACCCCCACTGTTCTTTACCAAGCCCAACTACATGCACCAGGGGACCCATCAGGGCCAGTTTAATCATTTTCCCTATTTGAAAAACAGCCATTGCTATAACATTGTTGAATGGGAATCAACTGGAATTCAGAATGCAAGTCACAGTTGAGCTCCAAGCTGACATAATCGTTAGAACATGGTAACATTAGCAATGCCACAGCTACACTTAGTAATACTGGGCATGCAAGTGCTTGTGGGCAGTTGTTCACAAACTTAGTTTCCAGTAGTCGGTGAAGATGCACGTAAACCAATCAGGCCTATAGGAATGTTGTGGTTTTCCGTTTCTTCACATGATGTCATATTTGTAATAAAATCTGAAAATGATTGAAAGTGCTCAGGTTTCTTCAATTTCACAAAAAGCAATTAAAATGACACAATGACAACAGTGGAATAGATGATCTTGTCCAGAAAAGTGTCAGTTAAGCTTTGTTTAGGATTTGTACTTACTTTAACTTAAATTCTGTATTTTTTACCTTAAGAAGCACACACATTAATCGAATGTGAATCAGACAGGTTATATGAAAGATGAACAGAAGGCTATGCCTTGCATGTCCCTCTACTAAAGAAATGGACTGTTAGCAGGTAATAAGCTGCACTAAATACAGAAATTACGTGAATAGTATTACATGAAGAACAACTTATGAAATCATAACATATCATACATCTATATATATATCATTTACTGTGTATATAATATCTGGTGATGGTACATAATTCAAATGAAAACCTTTTAGTCTTGATTGGAATATAAAAACGCTACAGAATATTTCTAAGCTGAGATAGTAAAAAGCATGGATAGAAAATAAAATATGATTACAAATAAATGCTGTCTTTTCCACATGGAAATATTAACACATAGATATCAAACTTTCTATCTAGTAGCTATAATTTTTCATGTTTTCTTTCTACTGGTAGAATGTTGTGTAGTGGTTTTCAGCAGGATGGGTCAAAATTTCAATCCTTTTCTAAGATGTTACAGGCATTACTTGATCAAGTAAGCTTGCAGCTGTAACTGGTTTCAGCCTTTTCAGCTTCCAAGTTGGTACTGCACAGGTCAGAGAATAATAGCTTAGAATCAAATTTGTATTATAGAATGTTACTCTTCTGTGTTTGATGTGGATTTCATAGTGGAAAATGGTACATGTATTGTGCCATTTGTCTGGATACTTCTGCATATGCATGGTTCTGTTTTTAAAAAAAAAAATCATGTTTTGTCTGAAAGGCCACGAGCTCTGATAATTAACAGTGAGTATGTATTACTAGAGAAACAAGACTTCATCATGCCATGACACTGCAGGTTGAGCCGACCAGAGATGGTGCCTTTTGTAATATTTCCCAGCCAAGATATTTATGAGACAGTACGATAATATCCCAGATTTGAACTATAAACTACCATCATTCCTCCTAGACTGGACATAATAATGGTTAAATATTGTTCACAGAGCAAGGACCTGGAACTGGAACATAACATATAGGTTTTACAACAAGTGTTATTAGCAGCAAAATTTTATGTTAATCCTCTTTTGGCTTATTGTTTATTTACATGGATTTCTTAACAGTGAGAATTATCTTCTTTTGTTTTAATTTAAGCACCATGAAATATGGAAGAAACATATTACATTGTCTAAAGTGGCACCACACATTTTACAAGGGAACTACCATCATGGCTTGAAGCAGTTTGACATTTAATAGCAAAGCCAAAGCAGAATACTTTAACAACATTAGCTGCTTGCTGGTAATCGTAAATGGGTAAAGATTGCATGCTGATACATCTGTGTAAGGTCCCTCACAGTTCTAAGTTGCTACTGTCCCCTGTCTACAGTTTAAGTTGCATGCTGATGAATATGTGTTTTACAGGTTCGTAAGAATTAAGTGGCCACTGTTCCCTGTCTGCAGTTTAAGTCTGAAGATACTGGTGACTTAGCTCTGCCTCTTATATTTTTCCAGAGGTCAATGAGTGTGCCAGCAACCCGTGCCAGAATGGGGCCACATGTATTGATGGAACCAATCTATTTAGATGCAGATGTGCTCCAGGCTATACGGGAACCCGCTGCCAGTTTCGTGAGTTCAGATTAGAACTGCTTCCTTATTTCCGTTTCTCAGAAAAGCCCCACCTGCGGGAATTTGTATTAATTTGATAGTCCACACTTTTTCAACACATTGATGTTATATATGTTACAGAATATTTCTAACCTGAGATAGAAAAAGCATGGATTGAAAATAGGAATTGTATTAGATATCAAAATTTCTATCTAGTTGCCATTTTTGTCTTGCCAGCATAAGCTGTTGGCGAGACTAAGCACTCATTTTCCAGGCATCTGTCCGTCAAGAAAAAACTTTGGAGTGGCATTATTTCACTAACTACACTTGTTAGGGCTTTGATACTTTGGTAAATGATTTACAGTTATGGTCACTACAGATTTGTACCATCACTATTATCCTTCATTGGTTACATCATGCTTGAATGAGCATTGTTGAAAAACTTTGGAGTGGCATTATTTCACTAACTACACTGGGTAGGGCTTTCATACTTGGGTAAATGATTGATAGTGATGGTCACTGCGATTTGTGCCATCACTGTCACACTCCATTGATTACATCATGCTTGAATGAGCATTGTAAAAAAAAACTTCGGAGTGGCTTGAATTATGCTGGGCGAGACATTCATTCCCCCCAGGCAAGGGTCTGGTTACAAGTTTTGTTTACTTTTAACTGGTAGAAAATTGTGTACTGGTTTTCACCAGGATGGGTCAAAATTCAATTCTTTTCTAGGATGTAACAGGCATCACTTGATAAAATAAAGTTGTAGCTGTCACTACTTTCAATCTTTTAAGCTTCCAAGTTGGTGCTGCACAAGTCATTGAATATGAGCTAAGAATCAGATTTTGTATTATCATAATGATAGAATGTTAGTGCTGTGTTTGATATAGATTTCATAGTGGAAATGGTACATGAATTGAGCCATGTGTCTGGCTACTTGTGCACAGACCCATGGTTCTGTTAAAAACAAAAAAAGAAAAAATGTTTTGTCTGAGAGGCCACGAACTCTGATAATTCACAGTTAGTATGTAATTACAGAGCAACAGAACTCATCATGCCATAACACTGAAGGTCAAGTTGACCAGAGATGGTGCCTATTGTGATATTTCCCAGTCAAAATACTTATCAGAGAGTGGGGCGATCTCCAAGATTTTAACTGTAAATGACCAAAATTCCTTCTGGCCTGGACATACTAATGGTTGAAGATTCTTCACAGAGCAAGGACCTGGAAATGCAACATAGTATAAGGGTTTTACAACAAGCCTTATTTGTGCCAAAATTTCATGTTTATCCTCTTTTGCCTGATAGCATAAATGTGGAATTTGTAACAGTGGGACTTCTCTTTTGGAAAAAAAAAAAAAACTGTGTATCCTGAAATGTGGCAGAAAATAACCATCTTGTTTTAAGTTGCCCCACACATTTTACAAGGGAACTATACATGTACTATCATGGCTTGATGCAGTTTGACATTTAAAGGCAAAGTCAAATAACTAAATTGTTTAAGTGGCCTGACACGTTTTTAGAGGGAACCACCATCATGGCTTGATGCAGCTTGACATTTAAAGACAAAGTCAGATAACTATATTGTTTCAGTGGCCCCACACATTTACAAGGGAACTACCATCATGGCTTGATGCAGTTTGACATTTAATGGCAAAGTCAAAGCAGATTACTTCAAGTTCTACAAGATTAGCCTCTTGCTGGTAATCATAAATGGGTAAAAGTTGCATACTGATACACCTGTGTAAGGTCCCTCAGAGTTCTAAGTGGCCACTTTTTCCTGTATGCAGTTTAAGTTTCATACTAATGAATATGTGTTTAATAGCAGAATAGGTTCGTGAGAGTTAAGTGGCAACTGTCCCCCATCTATATAGTTTAAGTCCAAAGATATACTGGTGACTTAGCTCTGACTTGCCTGCCTCTTATATTTTTTCAGAGATCAATGAGTGTGCCAGCAACCCGTGCCAGAATGGAGCCACATGTATCGATGGAACGAATCTATTTAGATGCAGATGTGCACCAGGCTATACGGGAACCCGCTGCCAGTTTCGTGAGTTCAGATCAGAATTGCTTCCTTTTTTCTGGTTATCGGAAAAGCCCCACCTGCAGGAATTTGCATTAATTTTATAGGCCCTGCTTTTTCAACATATTTGTGTTTTAAGAGAATTTTACACTACCACACAAGCCGATTGAACACACAATAGGAAAGTTATATATGTTTTCGCATTCCCTCTAGACCATATGGACCATATAGACAGAGGTTCTGAAAAGCACCCCACTGTTCTTTGCCAAGCTCAACTACATGTACCAGGTGACCCATCATGTTCTCATAATAATGTAGTAAAATCTAAACAGAATTGAAGGTGCTCAGGGTCATCAATTTCACAAAAAGGAAATAAATTCACACAATAACAACAGTGTCAAAGAAGATCTTTTCTACATAATTGTCAGTGTAGCTTTGCCTAGGATTTTGTACTCAGCTGAACTTGAATTCTGTATTTTTACCCAAAGAAACACACACATTGAATATGAATCAAACAATGTAATCATAACGTATCATACATATATATACTGTAGTTCTAGAAATTTTCACATGTGTTTAATTTCGCGCAAGCTCCATTTTTCTTAAGTTACAGAATTCTCGGACATTTTAATCCGCGCAATCCAATGCCATACAGTGTAGTGAAATACAATTAATTAATTTCACGCTTTGTGTGGTAGTGCAAAATGAAATCCAAAAAAAATTCTGGACTACAGTGTAACATTTAGTGTGTATGTAAGATCTTTTAATGGTACCTGATTCAGATGATAACATTTTAGTATCCATAGGTATATATAAATGCTACAGAATATTTCTAACCCAAGATACAAAAAAAAATGTGCAGTGGTATTCACCCGAATGGGTCAAAATTTCAATTCTGTTCTATGATGTAACAGGCATCACTTGATCAAATAAAGTTATAGCTATCACTAGTTTCAGTCTTTTAAGGTTCCAAGTTGGTATTGCACAGTTCAGGGAATGTGAGCTAAGAATCGAATTTTTGTTATAGAATGTTACTGTTATGTGTTTGATATAGATGTTATAGTGGAAAATGGTGCATGTTTTGAGCCATGTGTCTGGATTAGTGTGTATATATGCATGGTTCGGTTATAAAAAACGTATTTTCTGAGAGGCCACAAGCTCTGTTATATCACAGTTAGTATGTATTACAGTGCAACAGAACTCTCTGTGACATGACACTGAAAGTTGAGCTGACCAGAGATGGTGCCTTTTGTGATATTTCCCAGTCAAGATACTTATCAGAGAGTAGGATGATCTCCAAGATTTGATCTATTAACTACCACAATAATTACTTCTGGACTGGATATAATAATGGTTCAATACTCTTCACAGAGCAAGCACCTGCAAATGGAACATAACATATAGGTTTTACAACAAGTGTTATTAGCACCAAAAATTTCATGTTAATCCTCTTTTGGCTGATTGCATATACCTGGAATTCTTAACAGTGGTGATTCTCTGTGAAAAAAAAAAAAAAACTGAGCACCCTGAAATATGGCAGAAAATAAATATATTGTTTAAAGTGGATCCACACATTTCACAAGGGAACTACCTTCATGGCTTGATGCAGTTTGACATCTAATGGCAAAGTCAAAGCAGATTACTTAAACAACATTAGCTGCTCGCTGATAACCATAAATGAGAAAAAGTTGCATGCTGATACATCTGTGTTAGTTCCCTCAGAGTTCTAAGTGGCCACTGTCCACTGTCCCTGTCTATGGTTTAAGTTGCATGCTGATGGTTATGTGTTTAGGGCCATGAAAAAATAATAAATAGTTTCTCAGGAATCGCCGCATCAATTTTCAAGGCCCATCTCATTTCTTTTTTCCCAAAAAATCAATAAAAATAAAAACAAAAATCCGCCAGCCCGTGTGGCTATTTGTTCCCACCTCAGATCTTTTTTGGCCGTTCACAATTTTGGCGATACCATTTTTGTTGCTACAATAGCTGTAATAAACTTCAAAATGGTATCCAATTTGGTTCTGTGAAAGCCTGGAGCATAAAAACATTCCAAAAGATACTGACGTGTATAAACAGCTCTTTAATAAGTGCTTTTCTGAATTGGCACCAATTTCACATTAAAATGCTATGGCAAACCACTCACCTTTATGTTCAATTGATAGAAAAAACTTAATTAAAAAAGAAAAACGCCCTGCCACATCAAAATAATCTGTTCAGGAGAAAAATAAAATAAAAAAAAAAATGTCCTGCCTCTTCATTTAAAAAAAAAAAAAAAAGTTCTTGAGAAACTATTCATTAATTTTGCATGGCCTAATACATCCGTCAGAGTTTAGTGGCCACTGTTCCCTGTCAGTATACAGTTTAAGTCTGAAGTTACTGGTGACTTAACTTTGACTTACCTGCCTCGTATATTTTTCCAGAGATCAACGAGTGTGCCAGCAACCCGTGCCAGAATGGGGCCACATGTATTGATGGAACCAATCGATATACATGCAGATGTTCACCTGGTTTTCAAGGCACACGCTGTGATATATGTAAGTTTGTTTTTTTTTAATAACATGGTTGTAAATTGTGAAACAATTGTTCCATTTATGTTAATGTTCTGTACTAAAATACTTATACTTCCCCATTAGAACCTGGAGGGGAGGGGGGTATTATAGGTTTGCACCCCAACTATATGTTCATCCTTCCTTCTGTCCAAAAGTGTTTGTCCACATCATAATCCCCAGCATGGTATGTGGATTCTCCATAAGACAGTGATAATGCTCATTTCGGGCCATATTAGCAATAACATTTTCATACAGATGCCAAAGTATCTTGCATGCTGTATAACAAATACAATGGAAAGTGTGATGTTCAAGTCATGTGTTAAGCTTGCATAACTGAGGACAAGACTACTTTGGTAAGTGTGGTGAAGTGAAAACAAAAGTGAAACAGAATATTCAAGTCTGACAAAAAATACACAACCTAAGTGCAAATGTTGTGCACTTGGAAGGAATATATTTCGGTACAGACTCGTAAATTTCATGCAACTCATTCCATACTATGATCACAGGCCTTGGTCAGTGGTTCTGGCACTGCCTGGCAAGTCATGCTGCAGCTGCAGCATGACTTGCCAGGCAGTGCCAGAACCACTGACTTAAGACTATAGGCATGTTGGTACTTGAACGACAGCTCTTTTCATGAAGAATTTAAATGTGCAATTGTCCTCTCAAATCTAGGTAAATATACGGAAAAATCAGGGACTGGTATGGAATGAGGTAATGGCCTAAGTGATAAGTGCATGTCCTAATGACATAAATGACAGTGATTAGCATGACAACAGTAACTGAATACCATAATACATTGAGGAGTGGATGTTACAAGACAAGAAATTGAATATTATGATGTGAAAAATTGAATGTGACGACACAGGAGCTTGAATCAAGACGACCCTCATGTGATTGTGTGTTGCACATGGTGACACCAATCCTCAAATGTCATGAAATTTAAAGGGTTGAATCTTGCGATTGAATATTTTGACTAAACCGATCATTTAATTCATGTTATGAATATATAACCAATGGGACATTACAATGATACTCATGATTGCCATGTGTGCAGCCATCAACGAGTGCGCCAGCAATCCGTGCAAGAACGGAGCCAGCTGCGTAGATGGGGTCAACCGTTACACGTGCCGCTGTGCTCCTGGCTGGACTGGCACCAACTGCAATCAAGGTACAGTATAACTATTGCAGCAGCCCCCACCTTGACAGGTCAGCCCTGGAGACCAGCAAATTGTGTCCTTTCAAATCAGGTCATCTTTTGTGGCAGATATTTTTATCGTTCAAGTTTCATTGTTGAATTAAGAATGAGCTAATAGTTTTGAAATTTTTTTTTTTTCTTCTTTTTATTTATATATTCACTGAAATTCTTCAAATTTTTTGTAATAATTTTACTTACATATTTACTTACTACTGTTTTATAAATGTTATTTTATCTGTTTTGTAAGATTCAGTTTAAGGTCCATCTTCACCTCTGGAGGACAAAGCTGCGTTCATACATAGATGCTGGAAGCTTTGGCCTATTGTACCCTTTTCTAAATGAGTTACATGTATTTATTGAACAAAACTGTGGACAGAATATGCCTGTGGATAACAAGTTCTATTTAAATGCCTCTGAGGACATCACATTTAGTTGCACGTGAACCACCCTATGCTCTGAAAACAGAAGCCTACATGCTTTAGTTGTAACTGGTGTATGAAGTAGTGGTTTCATGACCACTTATTAAAACTTTGCATTGTTTCAGATATTGATGAGTGTGCCAGTCGACCATGTCTGAATGGAGGGTTCTGTCTTCAGACTGTAGGACGGTTCACATGCAACTGTGAACCTGGTTACACAGGAGTCCGATGTGAACAAGGTAAGACAACAATCCTTTGGGCTGACTTTTTTAGCTCAGCTGACTTATAAGTCAGCTGAGCTTATTTTGTGGACTATCACCTGCCACAGGTTGACATATTGATCAAAGTCTGTGGCAGTTTGATCCCTTTGAAACTGTAAGCATCACCTTAGGTGGGTCTGTTTTAATTTCAGTAGGTATTTATAGCTTTTTTTTTTTTTTGTTATTTAATTTTATTCATTTTCTTGCTTACTTATTTATTGATTACTATATAAATCAATGGGCATTCTAATGCTAATTCACATTTTCGATGTCTTCTCTGAAACCGTCATTCAGATTCACTTCAAAGTTGGTGACAATGTACCTTAGGTGGGTCTCTGCCAATTTCGTTCAAATAATCACACTGCAGTGATTTTTGAATTTTTATCAATCTGTTTGTCCTTGTTTGGGGCAAATCTTCAAAAGTCTTCTCCGAAACTGCACACCCAATTGCTTTGATATCATACAGGTACACTCCTAGGGACTCCTAGTTTTTAATTTGTTCACCAGATGGTGCTGCAATTTTTCCTCTGTTTTTTTTTTTTTTTTTTTTTTTTTTTTTTCTTTTTTTTTTCTTTTTTTTTTCTTTTTAGTGTGTTTTCACAATTTTGGCTTCTTCTCCAGAACTGTAACTCAGATAAAGCTGAAACTTGGTGGATATGTTCTTTGTGAAAGAGTTAAACAAGCATGTTCACTAGGTGGCACTGTTATGAATTTCTGATTTCTAACGTTTTTTTCAGGGTGGGTACACTTTGTTAAATGCAGCATTCCTTTTTTATTACTGTGTAAGTCAAAGGGCAATTTAATGCGCAATATCATGTTTTTTCTCCACCAAGTAGCAAATGTTCTTTTTAAAGTTCTCTTTAAATATTCTTCAATTTCTCATGCTCCAGTAAAATTTATATTTTTAATGAAGTTTGCTTTAGACAAATCTTAGAAATACTTCTGAATGTCGGATGCACTCAGCTAAAGCTCAACACATGTCCATTCAGTTGCAACTTTGATTTTGTGAACAAGCTTAGGTCAGCTGAGCACGGGCTGCTCACACAGCCCTCTTGTTTTATTTATGACTAAATTTGAAAAAGTATATTGGAATGTTGAGGAAATGTGCTTATCTGAAATAAAACACATCTCATTTTTCCATTTTTTTTTATCCTGGATTGTTGCTGAGATACCAGCCTTTGAAAATCAGAAGATAGCATCTCATTCAAGCATCTATGGCCCTGACTTTCAAATGGCTCTCACAGCAAGCCTGCTCAATAAAAAATATGTTGTTGTTTTACAGCATTGGGGTTTTAGTTGTTTGTTTTTTTAATAATAAAGATCTGAGACCTTTTTTTAGCTGACCTTATAATAATGAGATTTTAACAAATTTCAAGTCTTTATGTGCAAAACTGAGAAAGTAGTTGTGATTCAAAGTTTATGTGCAGTCCCTCTATTGATATGTCATGAAAATGGCGCTCAATGGAATGCCACCTTCAGTGGCATTGGCATGGTTGCCGTGGCCTTTCTTTCATGTGACACCTAGCGAATCCAGAGCATCCCATGCCAGTTGAGTAAACTGATAGGTCTTTCATTTTAAACTATAAATTTTTTTTGTGTGTGTTTTTAGAGGTATTTTGGTCCAGAAGTGACCTACCTAGACCCTGTTTTTGCTTACTGTCACACTTGCATTTGGGTGCAGTGTCCGCACTGTGCTGTGATTGTTTGAAAGGAATTATGACTGGCAGCTTGTTGCTAATGGGGTCCAATAGGAGATGAAGCCATAGACTGCCAATCACTCTTGCAGCTCACTTTCTGAGGTATAACTGATACTGTGGGTGGTGCTTGGAAGAAGTAAGAGTTGCCAGTCAAGAATCCTGCAGAACAACTGAGACAGAGAGTCTGATCTTTTCCCCTCAAATTGCTCTATGTGCTTACACTTCAGACAATTTGAATGTTGCATATGGAAGTTTAAGGGGCCAGAACGCTTTACAAAAGTAAAATTAGAAAAAATTGCTAGTTTTTGTTGAATATTATATTGTGTATTCTACAATTTTAATTTTAACCTATAAAAACTAGATATTTTATGAAAGAAGACATCTTGATAAATATAAAACAAGCAACAAATCTTTGTAACTGTTCAGTCATTAAATCTTAATATATTTTCAAATTACAATTAAATTTTTCCTATGTTAAGTATAAACAAAAAAAAACAGCTCAAACACATTTCTAGATAAATATTTGGTTTTGATCAAATAGACAGTGCACATTGGTGGCTGCAAAACTGTATATGAAATTTCTCATACAGGGTTTAGTTCCAATTTTGAAGCTTTTTAAATTTTATTCAAAGTTTTTAAAATTTCATTCAAATTTCAGTGATCTATAAAACATTACCTAAGCCCTTTTTAAAAAAATCTGAGATAGGGTATTTTAGACACAGTTGTAGCTTTAATTTGATACTACAAGGTAACTTGTATGTGAATTTTTGAACATGCCATTTTTTATTTTATGTAAATTTTGCAAATTTTAATTAGAATTAAATTGAAATAATTGTAATGGGTAAATCTGAAATTTTATAGTAAATTTAAATTTAGATATTGTCAAATGTTTTCTTTCCAAAAATATGTACTTTTGATAGTCTTGCATTAAAAACGAGTGAAATAATTACATATTTCTACATGAAAGTCGCAAAGTGTACTAGCCCTTAATGTTTTTAGCACACATTACAGAAATATCACAAGAAGGGAAATTTGTGACCTTTTAATGAATCATAGAGCCTTGACCTGACAATGTCGATATATGGGCAAATTTTTGCACTTTGGACACCTGAGTACGATTTGTTGCTCATGTGGACCATAGCTAACAATATGTGTTTGGGGAACGGACTGTATAGTATTAAATATATTGATCATGGTACAATCAACTTGTCAGTGTTTGGATTACAAAATAAAGTGTACCTACAGGTGTACGAATTGAATGTGAACTGCACAGAGTTGACACACTCTTGGGGATCATATCAAAATTAAAGCAAACAATGACATGGAAACTGGTTGCTTGAATCTTAGGAGTGAGGTCATTAAATGTTTGTATTGTGCTGGCCGAAGGCAAGTTAACAAGTACATCCTTGAGCATATGTGTTACATCAGAACACTGCTCTATTGTTACGGACTCTTCAATGTTTCTTTTGCTCAAAAATCCTTGTTTTCTCTGGCATGAAATGATCACCCAAGATTTCAGTCGTATAATATATTTTAAGCCCTGTCATCATCCTGATTATAAGAAAACCAAGAAGTTTGTCTGTAATTGAAGCTGTGAGCAGCCCTTGGGTGTGCCATGGTAAACTTGCTGTGTCCTTGTAGTTCCACTCCATTGCTTGTGGCTGTCTCTAGTGCTTTTTTGAGGTTTGTTTAGCATAGTGGTCATCATCATATATAGGCATGGTCGGGTTTACGCCATGATCCATCTCGGGCTGAAAGAGGAAAATTTTTTACAGAGTGAAGGCACCATTTGTTGCATTGTTTCCCAAGTGTGACCCTTTGCTCACACTATCTGCACACACACTTACACACAGTGACACACTGGCTACACATAGCAGCAAAGACACAAGGGGAACACTCTCACAAAGCCCCCACTCTGTCCGACCATGCCTATTGCTGGGGCTGTGAAGAAAATCTGTCCAGCTTATATCAAAAATGTACCTGTTGGTAGTCAGTCGTCTTGCCCCTTTGCAGATATTCGTGAGTGTGCTTCTCAGCCCTGCAAGAATGGTGGGGTATGCACTGAACCGTCGCCAGGCTTGTACAAATGCGCCTGTGCTGTCGGCTATAGTGGTGCCAGCTGTGAAGTGGACATAAATGAGTGTGCCTCGCGTCCTTGTCAGAACAACGGAGTATGTACTAATGGTCGGCCGGGAACTTTTACCTGTGCCTGTGCAAGGGGATACTCTGGGGTATTGTGTGAGACTGATATCAATGAATGTAACTCTGCTCCGTGTCGTAACGGAGGCACATGCTCTCAGCCTGTACCCGGGAGTTACATCTGTACCTGTAAAACTGGTTTCACTGGGGTCAACTGTGAGGTCAACATCAACGAGTGCTTGTCGAGTCCATGCAGAAATGGGGGCACCTGCCGGGAGCTTCCCAATGAAGGTTACACGTGTACCTGCCCTGCTGGCTTCACTGGGCTCCTGTGTCAGACTGACATCGATGAATGTGCATCCCGACCCTGTAAAAATGGCGGAACTTGTACACAGCCACACCCCAACAGCTTTGCTTGCCAGTGTACAGTGGGATACACTGGAACATTATGCGATGTGGATTTCAATGAGTGTGGATCCTCGCCTTGCAAAAACAATGGCCAGTGTTCGCAGCCTCGTCTTGGAATGTTCCAGTGTAACTGTGCTCGTGGATTCAGCGGCACTCTATGTGAGATAGACATCAACGAGTGTGCATCCAGTCCATGTAAAAATGGCGCTTCATGTCGCCAGCCTAGCCCAGGACTATTTACATGTGTCTGTGTGAAAGGCTACAGTGGCATTTTGTGTGATCAGGATATAAACGAATGTAGGTCCAATCCATGTCAGAATAATGGGGTGTGTGTGCAGCCTGCACCGGGTCGTTATGCTTGTTCCTGTACCCCGGGCTTTTCTGGCATCAACTGTCAGGTGAACATTAACGAATGTCTGTCCAGTCCTTGTCAAAATGGGGGTTCGTGCAGAGAAAGGCCAAAAGGAGGCTATGACTGTGTGTGTCCTGCTGCGTACACTGGGGTCTGGTGTCAAGCTGATGTCAATGAGTGCTTATCCTCCCCATGTCAAAACCGAGGAACGTGTATCCAGCCAAGACCTGGCATGTATCAGTGTCGGTGCTTACCCGGATATACAGGCACAAATTGCGAGGGGGATGTCAATGAATGCTCCTCCAGACCGTGTAGAAATGGAGGACAGTGTTCTCAGCCAAGAGTAGGGGCTTTTCAGTGTAATTGTCAAGCTGGGTATTCTGGTGTGCTGTGCGAGATTGACATCAATGAGTGTGCGTCTGCGCCATGCAAAAATGGTGGATCCTGCTACCAGCCGAGTCCCGCCCTCTTCACTTGTAGGTGCCAGCCGGGGTATACGGGCGCACAATGTGAACTAGACATCAACGAATGTGCCTCACGTCCTTGTTTTAATGGGGGTACCTGTGTGCAGCCACGACCTGGCGTGTATGCTTGTCAGTGCTTACCAGGATACACTGGGACCAGATGTGAAGTAAATATCAACGAATGTATCTCAGCTCCCTGTGCCAACGGTGGACATTGTATAGACCAGACTGGGTCATTTCGCTGTGTCTGTGCAACAGGGTACACAGGACCACGGTGTACAATTGACATTAACGAATGCGCATCAAACCCTTGCAGAAACCAAGGTTCCTGTTACCAGCCATCGCTAGGTAGATACGCGTGTCGCTGTCGACCAGGCTTCAGTGGAACCAGGTGTGAGGGAGGTTTGTATGTTGGCTACTTCTAGCATTCGTCTTGATGGTACACGTGTATCTCGACCTGGTTGGACGATTTGGGTCACCCAGTATTTTTATACACAATTTGTTGCAAGAGTCATTCTGAATTTTAATCCTTGCCCCTTTTGTGACGATCAGCTGGTATTGATTGCGAGGGCTGTATTTGGCAAGATTTATGTTCCTGGGACAGTACTGGTTGTGTCTACATTTTACTTTGTCCGTCTATACACTTGGTTCAATTGGTAACAGATCAAGGCGTCCATAAACAAGGTCGTCCCTAGTCAACTCATCCTGTAACCAAGTCGTACCAATTCCAACTCGTTCCTGTCAGGGAACGCACTTCAATTTAGGCTACATTGGCTCTTCCAGTTACACTGTGATAGCCTTTTAATCACCAACATACATTCCCAACTTTCACTTAGTAGGTAGATTGTTACTCAAATACAGGGAGAACGAGACGCAAATACGGGTGCGGGTAATTGACAGAAAAAAAGAAATGGCCTCCTATCTGTGTTTTCTGTATACAGCTTTATCTTTAAAAAACACATTTGCCTATCAAATGTTCACCTTGTATACACTTCTGATACATATGAGGGTCCATTTCAGTACACATTTACACAATATGATGAGGTTTGAAAGAAACACAGAGCTAACTCGCAATCAAGTAAAGAAACAGAAATGGAGGTCGGCCATGCATATTAGATCACATCTCTGTTTCTGTGTATGATTTGCATATTCAACTTTGCATTTCTTGAAAACCTGACTATAGTCTGTAAATTTACAGTGGAATGGACCCTCATATGTATAAGAAGTGCTGTCCTCCCCAGCCTATAAAAATATGGGCCTCTTGTAGGCCTACATATAACACAAGAAAATATTGAAATTCCTTAACACTGGTGTACAGATACAGAACATGCACAGGAGCACAATTAAGGATTAGAAAGGTGGATGAAACTATTTATGGGCTAGGCTTTTAAAAAATTTATCATAAAAGTGATGAGAGAGATTACCAAGAATTCTTGTCATCAAGAGTGTTTGATGTGTTTGGGATGGCTTCACTATTCATTATTTCTTTTTGTTCACTGGTTATGTGACCAAAAATCCTGGCCTAAAATGCTTCAAAATGCAAGAAAAATATTTGTTCATTTTAAAATTTTGCCAGTGGGTCCCCTCCCAAGGAAAGCCTTGTGCCCTTGTCACTCGCAGTAGAGTGATCTCCCATCGTTGTTTGATTTTGATTTAATGACCTACATTTTAGCCTGTCATCAAGTTGCAGTCACATAGTACAATTGAAAGGACGTCAATTCTTAAACATTTACATATTGAAGTTGCATGGTCGCGAGCGTATATCCACAACTTATATAGTCAAGCTACAAATCCTATCAAAACTAGTGGGAAACGATTTTATGTTTTCTTATGTGCCCAGTCATGGACTTGGCAACTTTTGGCGGTCTTCCCATTTTCTTGCCTAGTATATGGGAGTGTGTGGACTCCTTGATATATGAATATGGTACATATAGTTGCTAACTTCACTCTCAGAGGTGTCTTCGTTTTTCCCAGTTGAACTCGCAGAGTTCACATTATGCCTATTCCTCATTCTAGATGCTTCTATATCTATTCAATTGATGCTCATAAACGTTTTATCCACTTTTCCCAGCTCCTTGAATTGATATAATTTAATTTAGCATACTTTTGTTGTCCTCTCTACATTCATTGGTCATACAGCAAGCGAGAGATTTCACTGAAAACCCAACTAATGAAAAAACCCATCTTTTGCACACTGCTTCCAAAAACAGTCACTGGGTCCATAAGACGCAACACCTCAACTGGTGCAAGGGAAGGACGAAACGTTGAAAGGAGTACAATGCACAATTAATTTGCAAAATTGCAATTCTGAATCATACTTCAAAATTAATTTTGCCATCAAGCACTGCATGTAGTCTTAGTGCATTTCAAAGGAAAAAATATGGACCATAAAGCATCACGAAAACATCTTGTGGCAGCCCTCTGTATAAGCTGGAGATGACTAAGTTTTTGGGGCAAGTTGCTGTGGGAATGACTTATCAATGGGATGACTTGGTATAAAGACGAGTTGGTATTGGGACGAAATGGTTATGGGACGAGTTGGTATTGGGAGGACTTGGCTATGGGACAACTTAACATGGGGATGAGATGGTTGGGGACGACTTGACAGTAAATCGTTAAATCATCCTTCGCCCACATCTTCTTACCACTTGGCAAGGTTGTCTTTTGCTTCGTCTGTCTCTACTTTGAGTTGAAATCCTTTCTCTTTCCTCTGCCAGTACTTTACAAAGTCATCCACTGCTTCTTCTCACTGCACTTGGCACGTCTATTGCCTTAAGGTTATACAACAGAGGGGTAAGGGGGTTTCCGTACTGGCATTCTTGGAATTTTTATTTCTTGTACTTATGTACTGGAAGCCCTTTTTGATTTCATACCTCATACCAGCCATTATTTGTAAATTTGCCTAATTTTCCTTCCCATGTACTAGCCTAAGGGCAAAATTACTCCTGCATGCTTGGAGCCCCCCTTACCCCCTTCCCATGCAGTGAACCCTGTCTTCAGAAGCCACCCCAATGAAAGACCACCTTTTCCCAACACTTTGCTTAGAACTGTTAATGTTCTTTATACCTTGCAGGTGAAACCACCTGTCACGGGAGACCATTATTAGGTCACTCCCTATCAGTGGTCTCTCAAGACTGGCTTCACTGTATTCTTAACCTCTTTAGGTCATCCTCAATGTGATCTTTTCTTATTTAAATTTCTATTATCAAGGTCAACTTCTTTTCCTTTTGTACAGACTTTTAATCTGCAATTTCATCTTTTGCCTCTCTGGAACATCCGTATGGGCCTCTTTTTGGGATGTACAGTTGTATGCTGTGTATGCAGATTTATTTCCCAAGACATATATGTACTTGACAAGCACCGTTAAGCTACACATTTACCACGTGTATATCTTCTATCCAATAATGAACTTTCACAACAAGAGTCATTCCTGGTACTTGCTGTATGCGGCCACTGCCATGAAGGGCCACATGCCTTATTTTTATGGCCACACTCTAAGTGCACGGTAATCGATTTCTTAATTTGTAAATTTATCGTACATGCAGCACCTGTTGTTTGCTATGAGGAGTCTGGTTGTATCTTATGATAGTCATCACAAGTCACACAAACATAAAGAACCTGACAATAATTTTGAATGTCTCAAAGCATAACTGTTTCATGGTTGTCACGTCTGAAAACCTGGGGTTAAGAAGCCATAAATATGCCTGAGCAGGAAAGTTAGGTGGTAAATATCTACATTTTACGTTTATTTTGACCTAAAAGGGTACAGTAAGCAGATGAGGTCTGTGTATGCATATTATGAATTAACAACTGAAATAAATGTCTTATTATATTGCAGATGTGAAAGAATGTGCATCAAGACCATGCCAGAATAACGGTGTTTGTTCAGAGCCACTTTCGGGCCGGTATGTCTGCACATGTGCACCAGGCTTCGCTGGAACTAACTGCGAACGCCGAATCAATGACTGCCTGTCAAAACCATGCAGTAACGGTGGTAGTTGTCAGCAAAGGCTTCAAGGTGGGTACAACTGTCGATGCAGCACAGGGTATGCAGGTCCCAACTGTGAGATAGACATTAACGAGTGCAGCTCCCGGCCATGTCAAAATGGTGGAATTTGTACGCAGCCTCAACCTGGGATGTTCCAATGCAGATGTCTTGCAGGATATACAGGAACCACTTGCTCTACAGACATCAATGAATGTGCCTCCAATCCATGCTTGAATGGCGGCCGTTGTACAACGCCTCGTCCAAACATGTATGCTTGTGTATGCCGAGCAGGATATATAGGCACAAGATGTGACCAGAACATTAACGAGTGTGCTTCCAATCCATGTGGAAACAGAGGGGTTTGTGTGGATCAGACTAACGGTTACTATTGTCGATGTGCCCAGGGGTACTCAGGGCCACGATGCCAGACAGACATCAACGAGTGTGCATCCAATCCATGTTCATCACGAGGTGTCTGCCGACAGCCATCCATTGGAAAATATGAGTGTGTGTGTCACAGTGGTTACACTGGTGTCAACTGTCAAACAGGTCAGTTAGTTGTATATTTAGTTAGTCAACGGTTTGGAGTGGACGGCAGCATAGCTTGCACTCAGCAAGCTGTATTTCAGGAGGCAATAACCGAGTGAAATACAGCTTGCTGAGTGTGAGCCATAAGCTGTATTCCACTCCAAACCATTGACTGACGATTTTATCCCATTTTGGATCCTTTATTCCGTTCATTTGTTGTTGTTATTTTTTTGTTTCCATAGAGAGTGATGGACAAATCACTTTTTTCCTGCATTTTGCACTGCTGTCATTTCCCCAGCTCGTGGTAGGCACACTATTTTATCGTCTGCTCATAGGTATTCAGCATGGGCATGCATGGGCTACGAGGTCCGTAGACCGTGGCAGGAGTGGGCCACAGGCAGAGCACCCACATAGCATTAGCTATGATGCACAGCTAATGGCTATTAACCAATCAGAAGCCAGGATTCATATCGAAAATGGGATAAATATATATATATGGTTCCCTTTAGCTCTATAATGGTTGTACCTGGGATCTCACAATGGTTTGTGATGTCATGTATGCAGGTCAAATGTTGGCCATACAAAATAACTAAGCCATGCTAATTTCGGCAAATTGCACACACTATTTCTTTATCAAAGTGCTGAATTTGTGAATGCTGTTCACTGCAGAAAAATAAAAGTGAATGTGTGTGAGCCTGTCCAGCTCAGAGTGAGACCACATGAACAGCTTTTTACCAGCAACAAGTTGGGCTTAATCCATGGCTGCAAAAGCTACCAACCTGATACATGATATCATGATGGTTCTCAACAATTCTCATTCACAATGCTTTCCAGTTAGTTAAACAAGAAATTTTAAACAAAAACGATGGAAGGAGATGATATTAGACTTGCGGATAGTTGTTGCCACTTTGAGAGTTAGAAAGGGTTAAAATGTTTGATTGAATATACATGTGTGTGTGTGTGTGTGTATATATATATATATATATATATATATATATATATATATATATATATATATATATATATATATATATATGTATATATGTATGTATGTATGTATGTATATAGTGATACCTGCTGTATGTGACCAATGCCGTGAAAGACCACCTGCAGATTGTGGCCAAATTTTTTGTGAATTTACTGTAAATTCACCTGTGGTGAAAGACCACCTATTGTATGTGACCACTTTTCCTTGGCAGAAGGGGTGGTCACATACAGCAGGTACCACTGTGTGTGTATCTGGGAGTGAAAGGTCACAGAGATCTCTGATGCATATCACCTCCCATGGGACAGGAATCGCCTGATTTTACCCTTTCATTTTTGAAATAATTGTTGTTAGAAATTTGTAATATATAAGACAATTTACACGTATCCAAAGGGAATAAAAAACTTCTCCTCTTTGCCTCTCAAAAAAAATTATAATGAATAAAAATAACAATTTTCAACTTCAAAGGCAAAAATATTACCAGCCAACAGTAAATGACTGTTTGTTCTCAGATACTTTTTGTACCTGTTATGTGTAAAACAGTTTGTAATTCTATGGTTAAAGTCAAATGTACATGTACATGCTCTTAGGGTCCAGAAGCTATAGCAGAAGATTGTATACTTTGATTGTACGAGTATTCATATCAGTTGTTGTATTAGAAAACTTGACATGAGTGCCTTGTTTTCTGACTTGATCCAGTCTCTTCCCTCATGCCAGGACAGGCAAATCAATTTGCCAAGTTGTTTATTGTTCCTTAAGTATGAAGTAATTTAGATCCATTCTGTTGTGCCATCTTCAGAGAAAAAAAATAAATAAATAAAAAACAAAGCAAGAAATGGACACTGACTACTTGTGTCTGGGTACTGTTGTGAAAAAATACACTGACTTTATAAGAGGTGCCACAGTAATTGATGTCTTTCCTTGGTAAATATTTTGTGAACATAGCTTTGTTGTTGGTTTGAACAGATATAAGGGAATGCGCCTCCGGTCCCTGCAGAAATGGTGGAAGGTGCACGGAGCCAAGACCTGGCATCTATGTCTGCCATTGCCCCGCGGGATTCACTGGCACCAACTGTGCACAAGAAATCAATGCCTGCGCCTCGAACCCATGCCTGCGAGGCACCTGCATCAGGCAGAGTGGAGGTCGCTACGCCTGCAGGTGTCCAGCAGGGTACGCAGGCACGCGCTGTGGGGTGGATATAGATGAGTGTGCTGCTAAGCCGTGTCTGAATGGGGCAACATGTACACAGGTAAGTAGCAGGGAGAAGTGCTGTTGGTACTTGACTCAGGAGTAAGTCCCCGTCACACAAAAAGTTGGACACCGGAACATGTGGCTTTATATAATAAGTATTATCAATAAGCCAGACTGGCAGGAAGTTACTTCAGACTTGTTTTGCTGGTGGGGCAAGACAAAGCAGAAATAGGGTTCTGTCAAGATGGGAGTACTGCTCTGAAAGATAGGTTGTGCTCACAAGGGATAACAGGGACTCCCGTACGTTAATGTTGATTATAAGGATATACTGAGTGTATAAATGATCACAACAGGGATACAGTGGGTATAAATTATCATAACAGAGATACAGTGAGTATAATTGGTGATTACAGAGATATAGTGCATATAAATGATTACAGGGATACAGTGTGTATAAATGATGATTACAGGGATACAGTGTGTATAAATGATGATTACAGGGATACAGTGTGTATAAATGATGAGTACAGGGATACAGTGTATATAAATGATGATTACAGGGATACAGTGTGTATAAATGATGATTACAGGGATACAGTGTATATAAATGATGATTACAGGGATACAGTGTGTATAAATGATGATTACAGGGATACAGTGTGTATAAATGATGATTACAGGGATACAGTGTATATAAATGATGATTACAGGCATAATTGGAATGCATAAATGATTATGGGCATATAGTTTGTACAGATAATGACCACAGGAATACATGTATCATACAAGGTTATGGCATGCAGAAATGATGATCACTTAATTATGGTGTGTGTAAATGATAATTTCCCACCTGCAGTCGCACAGAATTTTTTTTCAGAATGAAAAAAAACAAGTGTCTCACAAGAATGTTCAGGTTTAACTTGAAACAAAGAGAACTGTTTTTAGCTGATCTTGAATGACCAGACTGACCATGGATTGTGCACATGCATTGTTAACATAGCCTCCATTGAAGTTCATAATCATGTGTAACATCAAAACCTGAGCCTAACTAATTTGCACGGGCCATGTGAAGAGCACAAAATTCAGGTAGATAGCCCTGTGACCTTGGGAATCCAGTCAAGGTCACTTACCTGCAGTGTCAGCCTCAGTGGCCCTGACAGAGGACCATCATCGTGTACAATATCAAAGTCTTTGCTCAAACAGTTGTGGAATTATTGTGAAACCAAATTGACTTAAAGTGCATGTAACCTTGTGACTTTGAGAATTAAGTACGGGGCCCCCACTTTTAATCCCAACCCAGCCCTTATATCGGACAATCAAGACCAAATTAAATGTCCTGGCTGACATAATTTCTTAAGCTAACGCTGCAAAGCTGATATTCAGTATTCCATCAAGTTTTGACCATTTTTCGACATTTATGTAGTTTTTTTTGTTTAATCAATAAAACAGCAAGAAACTGGGCCTGTATGATAAAGTAACACAATATGAGGATAAAACTTATATCATGATAACTGAGACTTACATCACAGAAAATTGTGATAAGAAGTATAGCATATTTGATATATCAAAAAAAAAAAATAAAATATTTGATATATATGTTAATGAAAAAGTGTTTTTGTTCTTTTTGAAATTCAATAACCTTTCTTTCATTCCATAACCCGTAAAAATATACAGTAACCAGTACCTCATGGCAAAAAAGGCCTTTCTTCAATATTTTTTAACCTGTGATATCATATAGATTTCTTAACAAATTAACAAAAATGTTAATACACACAAAAATCACTGGAGCATGACCTGTGGCAGGAACTTGGCAGGGACTTATCAAAGGTACATCTTCACTAGATTTGAAGAGAATCTGGTCAGTGGATTATGATTAGTAAAATGTGAATTGTGGACAGGTGATAACTCATCCTATAAGTTGAGTTAAAATGAATTAAGAGAAACAGAAAGGGGCTGTACATTTGGCCTATACTTTTTGCATAAAAGGTATTTCCATGTCACGTGGCCAATTGTGGAATGTTTTTGAATCAGAGACATTCATAGGTTTTTTGTATTTTTTGCTTCAAATCCTGCCAGCTGCACAGCTCACAAAAAGTCTCAAGAGCACTCTTGATATTTGCCATTCTGCAGGTTGTCTGAGCAGGTGAAGAAGTGCAGAGCTTATGCATCAGGCAGTGGCTCTATCTGGTGTTGGCACTGAATACTAATGCTTGTGGCCTGAACACAGCAGAACATACCGAAAAATAAATAAATAAGTAAACAAAATTTTTCATTCACATCATGTTTGGCATGATTTTATGTTGTAATCAAGTCATGCAACTTGAGCATAGGAAAATCAGTGATTTTTTTAGAGGCATTATGCATGATAAAGGACAGAGCTGTCTGGGCATGCCATGTGAACTTGGCACTTGTATTGTCAATTCGAGACTTGACACATATTTTGCCAGCGTGTTTCCTTGTATGTGTGCCATGGGTTTTCCCCCAGGTAAGCTGATATTAGAAGATACATTCAGCATGTTCAGTCAACCTGCCCATGCAGTCCCTTGGCTAAGCACCCCCCCCACCTGTCATTAGACACCACTCCCAGTACCCCCACTGTCTCACCCTCCACCCCACCCCCATCCCCGGCACCACCCCCACCACCACCTTTGGGACTACCTGTCATAATGGACCACTTTTCAGAAGTATTTTGGGTGGTCCGTGGAGGCAGATTCTAGTGTACTGTATAATCATATTAAATTTTCCAGAGGGATACTTATTCACAATTTTTATTTCCTGAGGAGGTCCATTCTGGAATATTTGACTCAGGAATTATATCTCTGTGTGTATATAGGTATTGAATCCAATTAGGAAAATCCTGTCTTAAGGTCAACTCAGGTAATTAAATGTAATACATGTATGTTATATTATTATACAGTATCTGCCAGTGTATACATGTAGGTACATTACTCTTTGTTCAGCTATATTTCTGTTCACTCATGGAATGGGAAAGAATTTAAACTGAAAGTAACTTTGTTGATTTCAAAGAAGCTATTAGAAATGCATGAGTACACGTTGAATTTAGAAAATGAAAATTAAGAAAAAAAAATAGTGGAATTTAAAGTGAAAGCAGTTGTGTATTTATTGAATCTGATTTGCATGTACCTTGTATGTGAAGAGTTTGGAAGTTAAACTACCACATGAGGCAGAAAGAAAAAATAAACAAATGACATCAGCAAAACGCTCAATGCAACAATAGCATTTGCAGTGATTTGTTATCGTATGGGATCTTACAAATTGGACTCAAAAGAAACGAAAATGAAAGGAGTCCTGGTATGGTGGCTTCTGGCATAGACGGCACACTAGCCAAAAGCACCTTCCTCTTGAACCCCTTTAATAATGCCAAGATTTTGTGACCGAGTCAACAGATTTCCTCTGTGCACTTTGGGCACTGAGGAAAGCTGTTGACCTGGGCCTCGGACGTTCCCTGCCAATAGAGGCATGCTGGTACTTATAGGAAAGGTCAGCTTATGAAGACTATGAATCTGGTGCCGTTTTGTTCATTCAAAGTGCGTCCACTTCAGTCAAAAGTGGCGAGGAAAGATTTAATGTGAAACAGATATCGTGGCTGGATGGATTAGCCTGTCAGTCTGAAAGAAAAACAAAAAGGTTATGAAATATTTAAGTCATCTGGCAGCAACGCATTAGAATTGACCAGTGACTGAGTGCATACAGCTCAATAAACTGTGTTTCAGGGCGCCCCTGGCTCCTATGTGTGTACCTGCAGACCAGGCTACGCTGGCGCCACCTGTGGGACAGATATCAACGAGTGTCGATCGCAACCCTGTCAGAATGGGGGAGCATGCACGCAGCCACAGCCAGGCCTCTACAAGTGTGTGTGTCCACAAGGATATGCTGGAGTCCACTGTCAGACTGGTCCGTGAGCATGGCTGATTGAAGCTAGTGCATTTCTACATGTTTAAAAAAAGGAAAAATTCAAAGTGAACTAAGCAACTAAATGAAACAGTTTTTGCAAGATTGTGGAAATAGGCTTGTCACCATGGAGATGCACATTGCAGATTCACTTTAAACACATGTGTTCCAACATAGCATTATTTGTTAAACACCCACCAAAAAAAAAAAAAAAGATTTAATTTAATTTTAGACTGAAGAACAATATATATATATATATATATATATATATATATATATATATATATATATATATATATATATATATATATATATATATATATATATATATATATATATATATATATATATATATATATGTATATATAAATATATAGTGCTCCCTCTTTATAACGCCATTGGGGGGGATCCACAGAAGAGACCGTGTTTATAGCAAAACCGCCTTATAACAGAGGGACTTTAAGTATAGAAGTAATGGGAAAACTATGTCAGTGGGAACCATGGTACACACTGTGTTATATCAGAAACTGCCTTGTAATGAGGGGTGTTATAAAGAGGAAGCACTGTATATATAAATAGGTAAAGGAATGCGAAACGAAGAAAAAGAGAACCCAGTGTAGGTGTCCTGAAGCTATACAACATTCATTTCATTATCATGATATTCAAATTAGCTGGGTCAATGTACAACTGAAGACCTGTAAGCTTTCTTGCACAAAAGCAAAGATTCTACAGATTAATACTTGTTCAACTTTTGTCCAAAGGCACTGACTTTATATAGCCAGATAACCGAGCTTGCAAAAAAGAAATAAAAGAAAAAAAATTCTTGCAGATGTCAATGAGTGTGCATCCAACCCATGTGTGAATGGAGGTCGCTGTGAACAGCCGGGCCCAGGATTTTACCGCTGTGTCTGTCCCAAAGGATACACGGGCATCAATTGTCAAACAGGTAACCATGGTTACCATACCCTTTGTCAGCAAGCTTCAAACTTGAATCAACAACGTTTCTGATATGCTTATCAGGTGACTCAGCAGATGCATGTTTGGAGAAAGTTTTCCGTTCTTATCTGTTAGTGTTTTAAACGCAAAACAGTTTCTCCTGTGCTTCAGAGAAATGGGACAGCTTGCACATTCACTTTTATTGTCATAAACACCCAGCCATTTGGCTAGATGCCATAGTAAAGCTTAACCAGATGGATCATTTCAAGCAGCATGTATATAGTGTGACTGTCTCATATGATTTGCCTAAAATATATAAAAAAAAAAACAAGAAGAAAAAAATCAGTCAACTTGAATTTGCTGAAGAATTTGGTTTGAAAAACCTTTCAAATTGGAATAGAAAAGTAACGAGTAGGGAGGAACATATGCACTTATCAATACTTCCTGTGTATAGATACTTTGTAGACAGGACTATTATTGAAGGCCGTACTCTTACATACATCTCTGTTGATTATATAAGATAATTGCTCATATTGTCAGATGTACAAGGCAAGTTTATAAAGAGAAAAAATATGGTGGTCCCCGTCTTGAGAGAGCTCTTCAGTGAGAGGCTACCTGTCTGGAGATTTTGAAAGACCACCTTTTTGGATACTCTTATAAGGTTCCCCTGATGAGAGGCCACTTATCCCTGCAGAAAGCTTGCTATTTTCATTTTATTTCACCCTCAAGAGAGCCACCCCCCCCCCACCCCCCACTCCCCTCTTAAGGCCACATTCCTTGTGTAGTTGGGGATGGCCACAGTACTTTGTTTATTGCTCTGTCTAACTCGTACTCCCTTTGAAAGACTACCTGTCTTGAGAAACCGTAATTTTTTCATCCTTAGAGGTGGCCTTTGAAGACAGGTTCAATAATGATAATGAGAACTTCCAGGAGAGATAATGTTGTCAACGCCATTGAGGTTAAATTTCAGGACAGAGCTCCTCCATATAACATTGTACAAAGTAGGCATTACATTTTACAATTTTCTGCCATCCATAGATGGTTTTGACATGCTTCACTAGGCAGTCTGTCTATGTTTCACTGATGATAATAACTTAAAATTTTGTTTTGGTTGGTTCTTGCCTGAAAACCATGAGTTATGAGTTGTATCCAGTAGACAGCTGGATCAAGAGTAATAAAATATGGAAGCTGACTTCACAGACGTTTCACCAGTGTTTGCGAATCTGATAATGAATTCAAATGTACCCCACACATGTGGGGAAAAAAAGTTGTAAGCATCAAACTTTCAAATCTGTCATCTTTTTTAACAGATTTCAATGAGTGTTCTTCGAATCCTTGTCGAAATGGAGGCACCTGCCACCAGGGGGCCATAGGGACGTACTACTGCCGCTGCACACAGGGATTTTATGGTGGCAACTGTGAGCTCAATGTGAACGAGTGTGCCAGCAACCCATGTTATAACAGAGGAGTGTGTATAGACCAGGACAATGGCTACAAGTGTGCCTGCATGAAGGGTGGGTATGCTGGCCCTGTCTCTGTCCCTGTCATAATTTTAGAGCATTTGTCGTTCTTGCCTGCTAATGACATGCACCATAATTACTATGCAAGCGTATGAGCTCAATAGAGGATGCATGTTGCAGATGGCACCACTGGAAACTCGGGCTCAGTAACTAGCTCCTTACAAGTGGAGCCACCTGGTGGACAAACAGATCTGGCCTCGCTTATTGTCTGCTGGTTGTCCAGAGGAAGTGGTGTCACATGTATGATAATTCAACAGGAAGAAGTGTCACATGAAATTTACCTCCCCAACCATCCTGTATTCTTGGTGCATCAAGATATATGAAAAAAAATTATCATGAAATGAAAGCATTGAATTTCTTTCTCTATCTTTTTTGTTTGTTTGTTTGTTTGTTTGTTTGTTTTTTTTTTTTTTGCTTTTAGCAGGAGTACATGGATCAACTCTTCCCTCCAAGAGTCATGGCTTGATACTGCTGGTGATTACTGAATGTCAAAAGAGTTGTAATCACATTGTAATATCACATGTTTGGCATCAGTAATTTAAAGAGAAAAATTGCTTTATTTTGATAACACAGCATTTTGATTTTAAAAAAAATAACTAAAATTAGTTATTTTGGTATCATATGGAGTTATTAAAAGAATACATATTAATCAATACCAGGAAACTGGTTGACATTGACATACATATCTAGTGCTTCAGTAGACATGACATGACACTTAAACCAAGGGAAATATGCTAAAATCTCATGCAAAGGATTATTTGTGCAAATCTTGTTAAATTATTCATGACTCAAAAGAAAAAGTGAAACACTGAATGGAAATTTTAATTTCTTTCAGGTATAAATGGATCGCGTTGTGAGATTGACTTGGATGACTGCAAAGGGACCTGTCTCAATGGAGCCAGTTGTACAGACTGGATTGACGACTTCTACTGTCACTGCCGCAAGGGATACTATGGCAAACGATGTGGTAAGGCAGCGTTTCTGCTGTCAGAAATGATGCAAAAATATTTGCGTTTTGCTTATGGGATATTTCTTTTGCCTTCATGAAATAAGAATGCCAGATAAACAAGGCAGACTTTGTGTTTCCTCCACTCTACTCAGTCTGCTCTTTGGCTTTGATTGCGGTTTTTGGCGCTGGAAAAGTGACTCAATTTCTAATTTGTCTACTTTCATTACCACGGTAACAGACTTCAGTGCACACATACTGCCAATGGCCAAGGTGATACGGATCAACTTCCAGATTGGTTCATTAGTCTATGATTCAGATTTAGATTCTTTTATTCGACAATAAATTTAATACATTTCAATTGTTAGGTAATAATGACAGAAATACATATAAACAAATGCAAAACAAAAAATAGGAGAAATTGTACATTATTACCACAGAGAACAGATAGTCAGGATGACCCAGCTAAGCATGAAAACATCCGCTTTCGCATGGGCCACCTGAATAAATTTACTTGGTAAGTTAACACCTTGCTTCAGAACAGAGCACCACATGTGTGTTAGGACAATTGGACTGACTGAGACATAGATAACATAATTACATACAAATGTACTTTATAAATCATCATTACAAACAAAACAATTAGGAATAGTACAGGTTTCAGAGTATCGGTCTATGCAGAATCTTTTGACATATAGAGAAACCATTGTACGAGTGTGTATGAATTTTTGGCACGAGAAATGTGATAGTGCATTTTTATTACCCTAGCTATAAATAAAATCTTATTGGGCAGACCAAGTGTAGGAGTCATACTTGAGAGCTTTGGGGGCAAGGAATGAAAGGGAAACATGGTAATTTAGATGCACGATTCTTGAAAACAGGCCAAGTGCAAAGGTATAGTGTCTGCGTAGAATCTACCTGAGGCCACTGTTCTTTTATTGCATCATCAAATTTGAAAAGATGCTGTGCATAGAAGCAGTTAAATCTTTGAAGAAGGGAAACGATTATTTGGCCCGTGTGATTTTATAATACTGAGTGTCAAAACTGTGGTCAGCATTGTGACAGGAATGATTGGGATTTTGGTTCAGACAGTGAGGAAATTAAGTGTAAGTTTAGATGGAATAAACATGAAGGATGTAAAACAAATAAATAAGTAAGTAAATATATAAATAAACAAACTAACAAACAAACAAGGGTGCAAGGATTCAGCCAAGACTAGCATATTTATTGTCACATTTACACCCTCCTTAAGTTTGCTTAAGATGTGTCACGAAATGCTAGAGCTGAAGTGGACACCCATTTGGCCAACTGCACTGGAGTCTCTATTTCTAGAGCTAATTTGTTGGTGTACTCCTGCATGGAGAATGGGAAGACATAAATCCCAGGGCATCGGGATGTGACTGACCAATTTGAAGGAAATCGACCTATACAGGACATGTGTATGATGTATAATAAATGAGGCTATTTCAGTTTGACAATGTAAAAAAGAAAAAAAATCTTGAAACAATGTTTTGTAATTGACATACTGCCGTGCCTAAATGGTCTTGTGTTAAATTGCCAGCCTGAACTTGTAATTGAAGGTGTATATGGTGTAAATGTATAATAATTTTGAAAAACCATGCAGTAATATGTATATAGGCTTGAAACTAAATTAATTTGCACATTCAGATGATGATTACCTAATTTGTGCAATGATCACTGTAACTGCAACGAGAACCACAACACTATTGCAGTAATATCCTTTTACATGGGGGAGAGAGAGAGAGGGAGGGAGGAAGACGGAAGGGCAGAGACACAGGAGGGAGAGACAGAGAGCTGAAAAGCTGACTTTTTATCAAAACCCCTCTCTGCTCAGGATATTTTGCGAACTTGTTTGACACCATTATCTGGTTGCAGGTGCAACTACGCCAGAAGAAGCTGCCTCTGGGGGCTCTTCGTCATCAGTAGGCAAATGTGGAACCAACACCTGCCTCAATCTGGGAATATGTGTGTACCGCACACCTACATTCGCAACTTGTGTCTGTCCCAAAGGTAAGGACCTTGACCCTTGACCTGGCAATCTTGACCTTTTCCTACCTTAGTATATACCGTACCAAAATGCATTGGGGGATGTGTGTTGCAGATGACATCGCTGGTAACTTAGGTTTGGTATCTAGTTCCTGACAAGTGAAGCCACCTTGTTGGTAAACAAATCCAGCCTCACTGATTGGCTAATGCTGTCCACCGAAAGTGGTATGGCATGCAATTTCCTTCAACAGAAAGTAACATCACATGCATTTTATGTTCCCAAACTTGCCCCATTGTGTAATATTGCCTGATTCAATGCTGCTTCATTCTCTTTTCAGTGGAAAACATTTGAATGACAGTAGAAGACGAGACCTGTCAGGTTACACCCTGCCATTGTCTGTCATTTAGTAACATGAAAAGGCAGAAGTACAACGATTATGCCTCCCTCCTAATGGAGGTGGGGCATATAGAAATTGCTTTTTGTGTTCGTCCATGTGTCCGTGCATCCGTCTGTCCTCTTTTCATGTCCGGCGCTATAATTCACTGTTCCTTCAATGAAGATTAATGAAACTTTACACACAAGTGCTTCTGGACATAAGGGTGTGTCATGTACCAAAAGTAGGTCAGTGGCTCAAGTGTGTGGGTCACAGTGACATAGTCTTGTAAAAACATGTTCAGGCTATAATTCCTTCACTATTTAACTAAGTTTCATGAAACTTTACATACACATGTATCTTGACCTGAAGGTGTGTCATGAAACAAAAGAAGGTCACCGAGTCAAGTATTTGGGTCATGGTAATACAATCATGTAAAACTATATTACACTTCATGCCTAAGCTGTAATTCTGTTGTAGGTCACTAGGTAAAGTATCTGGGTCTAACCTATTTGTGTCCAGGCTATAATTTACTTGTCCTTCAAATTAGATTAACGAAACCTTACACACAGGTGCATCTAGACATAAGGGTATGTCATGTACCAAATATAGGTCACTAGGTCACAGTGACATATGCTTGTGAAATTATGTTCGTGCTAGAATTCCTTTACTATGAAACTTTACATACACATGTATCTTGACCTGAAGGTGTGTCATGAAACAAAAGTAGGTCACCGAGTCAAGTATTTGGGTCATGGTAATACAATCATGTAAAACTATATTACACTTCATGCCTAAGCTGTAATTCTGTTGTAGGTCACTAGGTAAAGTATCTGGGTCTAACCTATTTGTGTCCAGGCTATAATTTACTTGTCCTTCAAATTAGATTAACGAAACCTTACACACAGGTGCATCTAGACATAAGGGTATGTCATGTACCAAATATAGGTCACTAGGTCACAGTGACATATGCTTGTGAAATTATGTTCGTGCTAGAATTCCTTTACTATGTAACTTAGATCAATGGAACTTTATACACAGATGCATCTAAACATTAGGATGTGTATGTACCAAAAGTAGGTTGGTCAAATATCTGGTCACCAGTGACATATCCTTGTAAAATAATGTCAGGGCAATTATTCCTTTACTATTGAACTAACTTTCATGAAACTTGACACACACATACATCTTGACTTACAGATGTGTCGTCAAACAAAAGTAGGTCACCAGGGCAAGTATTTGGTCTCCGCTACTTGTGTCCGGGGTATAATTTGCTTGTCCTTCAACTTAGATTAATAAAACTTTACACACAGGTGCATCTGGACATAAGGGTGTGTCATGTACCAAAAATAAGTCACTAGGTCAATTAAGAATCTGGATCACAGTAACATGTTCTTGTAAAATCGTGTCTGGGCCTAGCCTTTACTATTTCACTCAGTTTCATGAAACTTCACACACCCATATATCTTGACCTAAAGGTGTGTCATAAAAAATAGGTCACTAGGTCAAGTATAAAGGTTATGGTGATACATTCATGTAAAACTACATTACACTACTTGCCTGGGCTGTAATTTTGTTGACTTGTCCTTTGACTCAGAATCATGAATCTTTACACAACTGTGTATCTGCACACAAGAGTGTGCCATGCATAAAAGTAGGTCACTAGGTCAAGTATCTGGGTCATGCTGATAGCCTATTTTTATCGACTACACTCATTCCAAAATAAGACCTGTGATTAGCAAGGTTATAAATGAGGTGAGTGGGGCATGGATCCACCTATCTCTGATTGCCTTGTAATCACAATTTAATGTTAGACCATGTTGACAGTGGCCTGTATGCTGGCTCCATCTTGTTTCTTCCAAGGTTGCACTTTGATCCAAAATTTGGATGGAAGTCCATCAGTATTCAGTGCATGCTGGGTAAAATTGATCTGTTGACTCAGTTTGGCAGCATTACTGAGTAAAGTCCTTTTAACCCTTTACTGTGACTTTTTACGACAACTTTTTGCAGGTTATTGGGGCAACAGATGTCAGGTCAACATCAATGAGTGTGCATCCAACCCCTGCAAGAATGACGCACGATGTGTTGATTGGATTGATGACTACTACTGTGTCTGTCCAGCAGGAAAGTGGGGAAAACAGTGTCGTAAGTCCTTTGTATCATTCATCGACTGATAGACATAATAATCCTTCCCTATTCAAACTGATCAAGAGTGCCTTGCAGTATTTTGGACGAGAATTGTAGACGAGATCGAGAAAGATAGCATGCCCCAGGTCAACAGCTTTCCTTGTTGTGGATCGAGTGCTAATTACCATGCCCAAGCTGAGTGAAGCTGTTGACCAAATCCCATTCTGAACAAGAACAGGCTAATGTACACTGTAGGAGTTTCAGCAGATGTATAATGGCATGTTTGCTGACTCATTTCACAACTTATTTTTGTCATCAGATTGGCAGTTCAAAACTATCAATAGACTCCCATTTAACAAAAGTTTTGTCAGGGGCAGAAGTATGTTGCCAGCACACTGTATGATGTCTGTAAGGTAAACTAAGTCAGCATATTATAAGTTCAGAAGCATATATTTCATGTTCGGAACGAGTGGGACTCGAACCTGCAACCTTTGGCACCAGTCGCCTAGCTGAAATGGGAAACACACATATCCACTCGACCAAATCCCCATTCCTAAAAAGAATGGTTCAATGGAGGTAGTTATGTGTGAGTGCCATATCAACACGCCCCAGGTCAACAGCTTTCCTTGTTGTGGATCGAAATATGAGTTATGAAATATAGCCATGGCATTCTTTTGGTTTTTAGCTCTGCTGACCATCGACCACAGAGCTTATGTGATCATGTACTCATGTCCATCCGTCATTCTATCCGTTAGTTTGTAATCATGCCTTTCTGTGTTTCAGGTTCAATTTATTCTTATAAAATTTAGTGGAAATATTCTGGAAGCCAATATGTACTGGTGGTGCCCCCTACAGGTGAACAGAAAATATGAGTTAATATTTGGCAAGACTTGTGAAATTCATTATCTTGAAACAAATGATAATGGCTAATTTTACCAATGTACAACAAATTTGAGTCATGTGTGGAAACTCAGTTATACATATCTGATACATGTTTTACATAATATGGGTGACTTTGACCCACTTTGTCAAGGTCATGGAGGAATACACTTTTGAAAATTATTTCATGTGATGGTCATTACATCTGAACTGGTGCACATATATTCATATTCGATCACACGAATATGATACAGACAAAAGTCTAATGTGTGGGGTCATGAAAACACCACGGGGGATACTTATCAGAAGTAACATCATAGGTATCTTAACACATAAAATATATTATTGTAACAATAAAATGAGATGGAAATGCAAAAGTTACATCAATATTCATTAGGCTAATGGTCAAATTATGGCAAATTTTGGGTGACCTTGACCTCTTTTTCTTAGTATAGGACACTAAATTAAATATTCAAAAGTATGATGTGAAGTTATGGTGCTACTAGTGGTATTAGTTGGAACTAACATTACAGGTATCAAAAACACATTAAATTCTTTATTGGGATCAAAATTCAGATAGAACTGCAAAATTTACACCAAATAGGCATTTGACCTATTTTAAAGCCATTAAGCCCTTAAATAAAGGACACCAAATTTTATTTATTGTGAAAGTGTAAGGTTCATAATACCAAATGTACCACAAATGTGTATCATGTGGAAGTTGAATGTTGCATAATATGCATGACCTTGACCTACTTTCTCAATGTCATGAAGGTAATGCATTTCAGGAAATCATTTTTTTTTTGCAATGGTCATTCGATGACTGAGCATTAGGCCCATGGGCCTCTTCTTATTTACTTATTTTAACTTGACAAGGGGCAACATTTGCATTCTGAACAGATTATAATGAGCCTAGTTAGTCTTTGTGATCTTTTAACTGGCACATAAATGGCATGGAAGCATTGCCAATGGTCATTTTTGTGTCCATTATATGTGGTTAATCTTCAGCAAATTTCATCAAGTCTCTCCATTAAGGACAGTACTGTCATGAAGCCCTGATAACATGACTCTACGTTCAACACAGTTGACTTGTTTGTTCCTATACTTTGACCTCCAGGGATCTTGTCCACTTGAAGATAACACAGAGAGCACATTTGACTTCATAATGTGAACAGTTAGTTTATGTATCCAGCTGTTCATACGGTAATTCTGAACAAGGAGATGAAAATCTTTTCAAGCATTTGTTTATGTTGTCTCGTGTTAGCTAACTTGCTTGGAGAGGGACAGTCTGAGGGTCCTCTTAGAGAGCTTGCTAAGGAGACAATAACTGTGACCTGAAGGGAGGGTGGGAAAGGGGTTTCCCGTACTGGCGTACTGGGGCTTTTTATTTACCATACTGGCGTACTGGAAGCCCTCTTATTTTACGTACTTTGTACTATCCAAAATTTTGAAAGATTTTTATTTTACGTACTCTAGAAAAATAATTACCTGTACCAGCGTACTGAAACCCCCCCTTACCCCCCTTCTGACGGGAGTTTGCTGTCTTTTCCAGAGTACAATGCAGGAAGTGTCTCAGGGATGCCAGTGTGGGCGTGGATTGTGGTGGCCCTGGGGGTCATCGCCCTCCTCTTCTTCCTCTGCGGCATGATCTACATGTGTTTGTCTGGCAATAAGGACAGCAAGAAAGACCAGCAGAAGGTCGTTCAAGCCAGAGCCCCAGTGAAAGCAATCAGCACCGGCAAAGTGCACCTTGTGCCCCCTCCCAGTACCCCTTTGGTGGCCCTGCCTCCCCCACCCCCACCACCACCACCACCGATATTTGTTGCCGGCTCAGTGAAACCCAGGCCATACAAGACCTTCTTTCAGGCCCAGTACCCAAGTCGGAACTACCACAATCCAATATACACCACTGGCGGGAAAATGTAAATACATCCATTGACAAAGTGAGGAACGGCGTATCAGTGTTGGAGGTACACTGTAAAATGTACATTTCCCGGTGAATTCTTGGAAGATGAAGAGACATCACAAAGAAGGAAAAAAAGAATAACATGCACGAATGGTGGAGTCACCTTAAAAATTTGAACTTTGCAGTCAGAGACTTTGTAAGTATAAGTGCAACAACCGTAGTTCATTGGGAGACAGTGTGCAGAGACAATGTAAATAAGTATATTATTTGGATTGTATGATTATGGCATATGTACTGTGATCTTCTTAATGCAACAATGACAGTGCTTTGTATATTTAATTAAAATGGTACAAAATTGAGCTTTATGCGGAAAAGTACCAAAGTTTAAGATTGTCACTACCATGGTTACCATGGTTACATTTTCATTGGAGGTGTCTTATTAGAAGCATCTGCTTCTGTGGTGAATATGTAATTATGATGACAGGAATGCTCCCCCCCCCAACCAACAAACCAACCTACCAACCCAAAAAGGGAGCTGCTCTTGAGAGTAGCACAAAATAGCTGTAGAACTGTGCATTTTACAAGGCAAGCATCATCATAGCTTGTTGCATTTGACTGGTTAATAAATGTTTTACTGCAAAGTGGATAGGTTTCAGGGAGAAAGTGAAAGTAGGTGTGTCAGGTGTCTTTCCAGCCTGTGTGCAGCTGTCATGATCTTATCAGAAGCTGTTATAGGATCATCAACAACAGCGACTGTGGCACTTCTTTGGTCTGAGATGTCACTCCTTTACAACAGTGGCAGCCTCCAGGCCGGACCTTTTTACAATATGTGACCCTGGTACGCGAAGAAATAGCGCAACTTTGGTGCTACTGATCTGATGTGCATAATCTTTATATATCAAAATATTCCCATTCAATTTTTCTGTGAAGAAATGTCCTGATTTGGGTTTGTTTTGATTATAACATTGTCAACTCCTGGTTGTTGTTCAGTCTCTCTCTCTCTCTCTCTCTCTCTCTCTCTCTCTCTCTCTCTCTCTCTCTCTCTCTCTCTCTCTCTCTCTCTCTCTCTCTCTCTCTCTCTCTCTCTCTCTCTCTCTCTCTCTCTCTCTCTCTCTCATATTCATTGAAATTGATCCTCAGATTTTGAATGATTAAATTAATATTTTTTTGAAAAAGTGCAAATGTAACTTTTCTGCAGTTGCCATTTAAATCTGCCTCATCTTCAAGATTATTCTCGATAGAGATGCCATTACCACTTCAATATATGAGCTTATCCAACAGCATGTTAAAAAGAAAAAAAAATTGATGAATTTAAATTTTCATGCTAAATTCACTGCGTTTTCTTCAATACACATCCCCCATCACGATGCTGCCAGCCTCATGTTACTATGCCTGTACATAAACAGTTGGAGCACAGAGAAGTATCACGCCTGGGGCCGCAGAGCTGAACCACTGGAACTCGACCATGTGAAATACAATGTATTCCAATCACAAGCACTCCTGGTGCTGAGTTGGTTAGGCCCATCAAAGCATAATGGTCTTCCCTTCTACAATCACTGTTCTGACAACTTGGTGGATTTAACTCGATCCATACCAGTCCCTGATATTAACGAATATTTACCTAGATTTAAGACGACAATTGCATATTTAAATACTTCATGAAAAGAGCTTTCGTTCAAGTACCAACATGCCTATAGTCTTAAGTCAGTGGTTCTGGCACTGCCTGGCAAGTCATGCTGCAGCTGCAGCATGACTTGCCAGGTAGTGCCAGAACCACTGACCAAGGCCTGTGACCATAGTATGGAATGAGTTAATAACCACAGAATTGGTATGGGAAACAGTTAGTGTGTAAATTAGTGTCATTTTCTCAAGCTTTTAGTGTGAAACTTTGACCTTCTCTTTTTGTTCTTCTGGTAAGCCAGCAGATGGGATATGAACTTCACAGGTACTGTACTCTTGTGATAGCAAGTGATCAGTTTTTGTATCTCTTTTTTTTTTTATGTAAAAATGCAACAGAGACAATTATGCATTACATCTAGTTATTTCCGGTTGGATTATAATATTTTGTATACATGCATTGTACACGCATATGTATATATGAATAATTCCTACAGTGGAGATATTTATCTACCACATGAAAAGGTAGGAAGTATATGGCTGCATCTGTATCATGGAGAGCGAGTCAGTAAGTCAATAGTTGACTTTTTTCATAATCCGTGTGAAACAATATGTTTTCTACTGTGTGTATACATAGGCTACTCTATACTATGAAAGGGCTTTCCCTCTTTGGAGTAGGCACCTTCGTTCAGTGGGCACCTGTTCCTGATCCCAAGGGTGCCAACCGAAGAGAGGTTTTACTGTATTACTGGAGTGTGGAATTGTGTGTATGTCTGAGAGTAACGTTTGATGATAATTAAGTTTCAAATTCCCCAAGTTCTGTACATCCTACACTAGATGCACCATGGTCATATTGGAATTACACCACTATCTGTTATACTTTTGAAGATATCATGGGTTTAAAGTTTTAATACTCCCAGTTTTCATTGAAAACAAAATATGCTTAATATCTTACCTTTCTCAGTGCACATAGAAATTTGTTAACATGTACAATTTTTTTTGTTTTTGTTTTGTTTTGTTTTTGTTTTTGTTTTGTTTGCCAAAAGCTATTGAAAGAAGTGTTATCCAACTTTGATTCATAACTTTATGCTATAGGGACATGCAATGAGATAAAAATGAAAAGTTACAGCATTTTAATTTATGCCAACAAGGCACACTTGGGAAAAATATAAGTGTTGAATATTTTCAAGAATATTCCAGCTGGTAGTGTCAATCCAACTGGAATTCATCACATGTGTATAGTACAGGCATGCAATGAAATGACAATTTAAGTTGCAGAATTTCTGCAAAGTAGCCACGCCTAAGGAATTCAGATGAGGACTATCTTCAAAGGCATTACTGAACATTGAGTTTTATTAGCTGAAAATTGTACAAGTGATCCAGTATACAAGTACATGTACATAGACAATGAATATTTCTTCAAGAGCAGTGATAACAAAAATGCAGTGGATTTTCAGCCACATGAAGGAACCACGCGAGGTTATATTTCCGCCAAGCTGAGCAGGCACTCAAACAAAGATGTGTTTCAAAGAAAAATTGGAAGCAGAATTTTTACTGAACTACAAGTGACGTTACAAATTATTGGTTATCCAAAATGTATATTTTCAGATATTTTTACAAAATTAGGGAGGCTGCATTTTATATATTATTTGACACATTCTTCTATACATGTGGTCCATGTGATGGTACTAAACATTTGCATAAATTACAGTGGCCCCCCTCTTCTAAAGCCCCTTTCACCAGAGGCCACCCCTCTTGAAAGGCCAGCATTTTTGTGTAGAAAGTATGTCATTTGCATTATATTCTTCCCCCAAGAGAGGCCACCCGTCTAATAAGGTCACTTTTTGGCTGCATTTGGGGTGGCCTTATAAGAAGGGGAGCACTGCAGTTATGAGAGATTATACAAAATATTTAGTATTTATCTGGTATTGTGACCATGTGTTGGTAAATAGTATCCTGAATACATGTACTGAAAGAACAATTTGATTTTATAAGCGAGTAATTTAAACCGTTTCACAAATGTCTCAGCTCTGAAATTTCAGTATTGTAAACATTGAGGTGTCCATCCAATGTCAGATGTTAGGTTTGTGCTATAGGTGCATCCAGATGAGATGAAGACAAAAGTTGTAGGATTTGAATGCGTGACTATCAGTCATACTTCTGAAATGTTGAATATCTTTGAAGGTATTCTAGATAGAGGACAATCCAACTTCAATTTGCATGTTTTGGTTTGTGATATAGACACAACAATGGAACATGACCGTTGTCAAATTTTAATTTATGCTAATAGCTCTTGGAAGATTTAAATGCTTGACCATTTCAAAACTATAAAAGATGAAGGGGTCTGTCAAATTTCAGTTAAAAAAATCTGAACAAGGTAAATTTGATTAACATGGAACAAAAGTGTTAACTTTGTAAGTTTTACTTATTTCAAAGGCAGGAAGACAGATTTGCTGTTAGGCAAATCTCCTTTTCATGGTTAAAATATTTTCATTGAAATGTAAAGTCAAAACATTAATGTAGAGAAAATTTAACATCTTGTCCACTTTTGCCACAACAAAAGTGTGATAGTTAAGTGGATAAAAAAGGTGTTTCAATGCAAATGTGAAAAATTGAGAAGCTGTGTTATGTATTATATATGAAATTGTTTATAACCATTAAAATTTGAAGCAAAGCTTACATTGTACTTTATTTTGTTAGCTGTGCTGACCTAAGGTAACAGGGCTTACATGATGATGCGTGTCTGTCCATCTATCCGTCTGTTGACTTTTGCTTGTAAATGCGCTACAGTCTACAGCTTTCATTGTAACTCCATACAATTTTCAGGACATATCAGGTGTTTGAATATCTGGTCTGAGTTCGATATTGGTGCCGCCACCTGCAGCATTTTATAATATATGGGCCAAATGTGAAAGTATTGTGACCCAATGTGGCAACCTTAATTTCTGATAGATCTTCATTTCAAATTTATTTGGACTGCAGAGGAGGTCAACATCTTAATGAATATGTCAGATATCTGAGTGCTGTTATAATGAGGTTTCACTGTATTATTAGCTCAGCTGCCTTGTCTGACAGCTGAGCTTATAGGATGGTCCTTCGTCCGTTGTCCGTCCCTCCACAATTCACATTTTCAACCTCTTCTCCAAAACTGTCAACCAGATTCACCTCAAACTTGGTGGGGATGTACCTTTAGTGGGTCTCTACCTATCCAGTGGTTTTGGGATTTTTTAGGAATTTTTCTCTTTTTGGGGGGCAAATCTTGAAAAATCTTCTCTGAAACCGCTCACTGAATTGCTTTGATATCACACAGGGACACTCCTATTTCTGAATATGTTCACGAGGTGACGCTGCAATTTTGTTCTATTTTTGTGTGTGTGTGTGTTTGCTATTTTCAACTTCTCCAGAACCATCACACAGATTAAGCTGAAACTTATGGTGGATATGTTTCTTGTGAAAGGGTCAAACAAGCTGCTCACAAGGTGTAACTGCTGTGGATTCCAGATTTTTAACGATTTTTTTCAATTTGGGTACTTATTGGTAAATGCACCTTTCCTATTGATTACTATGCAAGTCAATGGGCATTCTAATGCTAATTAACATTTTCAACTTCCCCAAAACCGTCTTCTAGATTGACTTCAAACTTTATGGCAACGTACCTTGGGTGGGTCTTTTCCAGATTTGTTCAAAAGGTCATGCTCCATTAATTTTTGAATTTTTTATGAATTTCTTTGTTCTTTCTTGGGGCAAATCTTAAAAAATCGCAAGGGTATATGTACATGTCAGCTCAGCACAGGACTCTCTGTCACAGTCCTCTTGTATAGTATATGGGTCAAAATGTGAAAACCTTATGTCCAGTCTAGCATCCTCAAGTTTTTATGGATCTCTATGAAAGTTAGTGGAAATTGTGGAGGAGTTCATGATCTCCGTTGTACATGACACCAGTGGTGCTACCTGAAATTTGATGGAAATTATGAGTTAAACTGTCTTGAACGATATAAATCCCACATCTCCAAAATTAAAAGAGTTCAACATACCAAATTTATAGGATATATAGCACATGTTAAGTACTAGCAAGTTATTTAATACCAGTGACCTTGACCTATCTTGCTTAGGTCACCAGGCCAGTCAATTTGAATTTCTCCTTAGTTTGTAAAAATGTTTTATGTTGGACATTTTATTGAAACTGTTTTGATATGTGTTTTACTCTATTCTATGTAGTTTCAGCATTTTAGAGCATGTCACTGTGGATTTAACACTATACAAAATTATTATCATCATCATCATCATCATCATCATCATCATCATCATCATCATCATCATCATCATTATCATCATCATCATTTTAAAGAGGCGATTTTGTAATGACAGGGTGTAGCTGGACATTGATGGCAAAGAGAATTGAGCCTCCAGATCAAAATTGCTCTTGAGTATATTGTACATAAAACTATTTGGTGACCTACCTTTTGGGTCACCATGACCCAATTATTATGGCAGTTGTTTGTTGCTTTTCTTCAATAAATACAAAAGCTAAAATCCAGTTTGAACACACCATGTATGGATAGCTGGATGCAGGGCACACATTTTGAAATGAATTATTTTAATGTGAGTTGAGGTTGAAGGTCAAGTGTTTAGGGGTCACAGTGTGAAAATCATATGAATGCTGTGACATATGTAATTTTTAGGGGATCATTATGAAATTTAGTGGGATTGTGGAGATCTACTGTTTCGTGGAAATTATGAGCCAAGATGTATTGAACAAGATAAAATTCAATACCTTGAAAAGTAATTAAGCTAGACCTTCCAAATTGATCGGTTATTTAGATTACGTCCAATCTGGTCCAATGCTGTTATATTTCGGAATATGGATGACAGTGACGTAGTATTTACAGGGTACCATTCTTTTAAAGTTGAGAGAGATGACTTTTTGTTATGGTAGGACATTGCTTGAACGTCAATAGAGCAGAAAATCTATCCCCCAGATCAATATTCCACTTGAACTTTGCATTCCCAATCAAACAATAAACACATTGCTATTCCAGAATAAAAATTGTCAAACTTTAGCATTGAACATTCTGAGAGATATGCTGGCTACCAGTGTATCAGCTCAGTCTTCATGTCTTCATGTATACTTACTCCTAATATACTAATTTCAATGACACTGCCGTCGTCCATTTTGATTCCCTCAGTCTTACCAGGCTGAGGGTATTGTCGCCACCATGTGTGTGCTGCATGTGTGTGTCGGTTACCTTTGCAGACAAAATAACATTTGAACAAGTTGCAATACTGTCATGAAACTTGTTAGGCATCTCACATGAAGCTTATTTGACATTCAGTGACTTGGACCAGTTTTGAAAGGGCTCCGGGGCCATTTAATTTTTACCCTTGCAGATACAATAACTTTCAGTAACAAATTGAGCTACATGTACTGTCATAACACCTGGAGCATCTCATTGGAAGCTTGGCTGACTTTGACATTCAACAACCTTGACATATTTTCAAGGTCACCAAGGGTCTTGTTTTTACTCTGAGAGTCTTAATGTTGTGACCATTATATTTGTTCTATCGTGCCCCATTTATTTATGATAATCTCCTTTCTTTTTTTTTTTGTATTATATCATTATTTCACTACTATTAACACAATGAATCTTTGTTAAATCACTGCGTGTGTGTGGTGGTGGTGGTGGAGGGGGGGGGGGGGGAGGAAGCAAAAACTTGCAGCCAGAAGCCTAATAACCCTACCCTACCAGAAGTAGCTGAAAGGACCTGGATGTCAAATGTTGCCAGCTTGACAGCTTTTGTTTGAATGTTAATACAGTGGAACCTCGTTAATCCGAACACTTTTGTACACAGAGGCCTGGATGTTTTAAAGAGTAAAAGGATGTACAGGTAAATGAACATAAAATTTTGACTATTGCGTCTTTCAATGAATGTTGAATTAAGTAGTCACAAAGCATTTAAAACTGCCATAACTGTCTGCATTTATATTGTTATGCCTCTCAGCCAAAACAGGCATTGTGATTTTCTTCTTATTGTCTTCATTCATTCCTTTTAGAGGGAGGGGGTAAAGGGTATTTCGGCACAGCATAACAGGGCATTTTATTTTCCGTGCATCGTACACAGACAATTTTTATTTGCTGTGCGGCGTACTCGTATGCAATCCCGTACATCCTACAAGGGTAAAATTATTGATCGTACAGTGTATAGACCGCTGTTATTCATTGTACCCGCACTGAGAATTTCCTGATAATAAAGATTAATAAAGAAAATCAGGAGCGGTAGCCTCCCCAGGGCTCACTGTGGATGAAAGTTCACTGATCATTGTTGACCACCGTTTGTGACGTTGTTTTGCATCCCTCACACACAGGTCTGTTGGCGGGAAGTCACTTGAAACCAAAGAGCACGAAGCCTGAAGCAAGCAGTCATAAAATGTAACTGATGCTGTGATTGGCCAGTTGTACTAAATGAATTAAGAACCACTCGATTTAATTATATCATTCAAACAGCAAGTCATACACAAATCAAATATTCCCATGTGAATTGAGAATCGAATACTTGAATGCATGATAGTGGTATATTTGGTGACGATAATAGTGATCAGGTAAGACCACTGACTGATTAAATATTTCTAAATGAATTAAGAACCATGTACAGATCAGAAAAAAAAAACTGCAATTAAGCGTGCTTTAGCATATTTAATAAATTCTGATAACATGGCGCAGCCTGATCTTAATAAAGACAATGACCCTAACGTCAATTGGGAAAGCTCTAGATACACATATGCCATGTAAAGGTGTCGGGTTTAACATATATAAGCATAAAAAGAATGGATCACCAGGGGAATCTTAACCTCTATAAAATATAAAGATGATCTCTACAAATGTGTAAGGAATACAAATCCAGACTCCCCAGAATATGCAGCTTTAAAAACTAACTTAACTAACTACAATGGCATATTAAAAAGAAGCATCAGAGCAGCAAAAAAGCAAAAACAAAAAAACTATTATGACTTTATCTTCAATAAATTCAAAAATAATATAAAAGAAATTTGATCTTCAATTAACGAAATTTTAGATAGGACAAGAAAGAAGAAGCCAAAAACACTAATATGACTTTATCTTCAATAAATGCAATAATAATATAAAAGAAACTTGATCTTCCATTAACGAAATTTTAAATAGGACGAAGAATAAGAATCGTTTCCTGATGTTTTTCGCATTGATGGTCAGTTTGTTCATGACAAAATTGTTATCGTAACTAAATTTAACCAATTCTTTGCTGATATTGGGCCTGGGCTTGCAAAGTAAATCAACAAGCCTCAAAACAAACACTTTACACAGTTCCTTACCAACTAACGTATATGAACATAATCTAGAATTCGAAGAAACAAGCTGTGAAATTGTTGAAAAAATTATATGGCACTCGCACATAACTACCTCCATTGAACCATTCTTTTTAGGAATGGGGATTTGGTCGAGTGGGTATGTGCGTTTCCCATTTCAGCTAGGCGACTGGTGCCAAAGGTTGCAGGTTCGAGTCCCACTCGTTCCGAACATGAAACATATATCAATTAAAGCCAAAATCTAGTTGTGGTCATTATGGCCTATCTACTGAACTACTTAAGCAATTTAAACCTGCTTTGATTAACCGTATCATATTTGTTAGAAACCAAAGTATTAATACTGGAATCTTCCCTGATAAACTTAAAATTGCGAAAGTGATTCAGCTGTTCAAGAAAGACGATAAAACTGTATTTACAAACTATCGACCAATTTCCGTACTACCCTCAATTTCAAAGGTCTTTGAGAAAGCGATCTTCCTTCAGTTGTGTGATTATTTTGACAAATTCAATTAATTTTATGATAGCCAGTATGGCTTTAGGAAAGGTCACTCAACCGAATTTGCAGCAACAGAATTAATTAGTTCTATAATTGAAGAAATGGATAATAGAAACAACCCTCTCTGTATTTTTTAGATCTATCAAAACTTTTGATACCTTGAATCATGAAATTTTGATGGAGAAACTCAAATACTATGGTGTCAAGGATACTTCTTTAAACCTACTAAAAAGTTATCTGGCAAACAGGAAACAATATGTCGACTTCGATAGAACCAAATCTGGACTTTTAGGACATTAAATCAGGGGTTCCATAGGGATCCATCCTTGGTCCTGTTCTCTTTATTATTTGCATGAATTATTTTTCAACGGCCAGTGAGATTTTCAAATTAATTTTATATGCTGTTGACACCACTTTATCAGCTAAGTTTAACATGTTCAATAGCACCAATCTTATTAATGATGAACTGAGAAATATGAGTGATTGGCTGAAAGTAAACGAATTATCTTTAAATGTTAAGAAATCTAAGTTTATGCGTTTCCACCATGCTGGAAAGAATATAGACTTACCTGATGTTTTCATGGATGGTGTCCGTGTTGATGTAGTCAACACTATTAAATATTTAGGTCCAACTATTTATCAACACATTAATTGGAAAGACCATCTTACAAAAGTTTCAGTTAAAATATCCCAGGCAGTTGGAATTTTAAACAAACTTAAATATTTTTTGCCCACCCACACAAAGTTCATGATTTACAACTCATTAATACTCCCACATATTAATTTTGGAATCTTAAATTGGGGTTTCAAACTGAGCAGAATAGAAAAATTACAAAAGAAAGCTTTGAGATAGATCGCATGTAGTAATTTTAATGCCCACACAGAATCTTCGTTCAAAGAGTTAAAAAATATTTTAAATAAAGGATATTTTTACTCAGATGAAAATATGTAAGTTTTATCACAAATAATAATGTACCAAGCAAACTTTTATCACTGCCATTTAAATCAAGGCAAGAGACACATAGCCATATTACTAGAGGAAGTGGTAAATTATCTATAAATAGAGTCAACACAACTCTAGCCAAACAAAGTTCGAAGTATGAAATCCCTGTGGTTGTAACCAATACAACAAAAAATATTACAGATAAACTTCTTACAGCTTACAGGGCTTTAGTAACTATGTTAAAACTGAAGAACTACCAAATTGTACAGCTTACAGGGCTTTAGTAACTATGTTAAAACTGAAGAACTACCAAATTGTACAGCTTACAGGGCTTTAGTAACTATGTTAAAACTGAAGAACTACCAAATTGTACAGCTTACAGGGCTTTAGTAACTATGTTAAAACTGAAGAACTACCAGATTGTATGATCAATTTGTTATGTGTGTCAGAGAAATAACAACTAAAATAAGAAACAGTGGTTCCAGAATCCATTTATTTCAAAGCTTGTACAATATAGTACCTTCATACAGCTAGTCGAGTATGAGACGTTAAGAATTGATAAAAATCAATGAAATTGACACATAAGCACCTTTTTTATTGTTTGTCATATATGCTTCTTCAGATGCTTAGTCTGTCATATTGTATACATACATATATCACAATTGTGGAATTATGTTCAATATGTATATTTTCAACTGCATCTAATGGTGGCTCATGTGTGAGCGACATTTTACTATGTCAAAACGTGGGTCTCCCAGACCACCTACATCAATGTATACAACTTACAAATCATGTAATAATGGGTTGAATAAAGCATTCTGAATCTCAATTGCATTCTAAAAATAGTTTAAAATGGATTCGCTGGGACCTCTAGTGGAGAATAGAGGAACAAGGAGGACTGGGTGGGGAATAACGCCGTCCGCTGGGGCGCATCTTGGGAAACAACCTGTAAAACGCAGGGATGGCCACCTATCATCAACAGAAATAGATTAACAAACTAGGAAAGATGATTTGCTGCATAGCAAATCAGTGTGTGTGTCTTAAAAGCATATTGGTATGATAATACAACTATTCCATAAGACAGGAGTAGAAGTTTGAATGGCATCTCTATCTATTATAGCTTTGAAGTTATTCAAGATTTAAAATTTCTGATGGTGCTATTTAGCATAATTTAAATTGCTACAACTTTTATTTTAAATTCATCAGGTGCGCAATGGTCAACAACCCCATAGTATAGGTTGGAATGACATCTCTATCTATTATAGTATTGAAGATATTCAAGATTGAAAATTTCGAATACTGCTTATTAGCATAATTTAAATTGCTACAACTTTTGTTTTAGATTCATTAGATGCGCAATGGTCAACAACCCATTCCAACTTCTTGTAGGGGGTTGTTGACCATTGTGCACCTAATGAATTAAAAATAAAAGTTGTAGCAGTTTAAATTATGCGAAATAGCACCATTAGCAGGAGCTGGTCTCTTAGTGTGGTCATATAAAATGAAAAATATCTACAATAGTTTGATAGATATGGAGCTTTTAAAATTGTAATTGTCCCTAATTTGCATAATTTTAAATATCATGACTATTCCAAAAAATATGCACAATTTCATTGGTAGGTCAGTCACCATGGCAAGTTTGGTGGTTTTCGGAAAAGTAGTGTCAGAGAAAAACTTCAGACAAATTTGGTCGTAAAGAAGAGAGAGAGAGAGAGAGAGAGAGAGAGAGAGAGAGAGAGAGAGAGAGAGAGAGAGAGAGAGAGAGAGAGAGAGAGAGAGAGAGAGAGAGAGAGAGAGAGAGAGAGAGAGAGAGAGAGAATATTGTAAAAACAATATGTCGGTGTTTTGGCCACATTCAAGCCAACAAATCTCTTTTTCATGTTTATAAATTAGCAGGCCTGGCCATAGGAAAGTTAAACCCACCATTAGCCTTCAAAATGTTTGATTCTCAAATACTGCCAATATTGGAATATGGTTCTGAAATTTGGATTAATGATAAACTGGCAGATGCTATTGAAAAATTCCACTTAAATTTCTGAAATCAACACTTAATCAAGTTAATGTCAGAATGCAAACAAATACTGAAGCAGCATATGCTGAAACAGGAAGGTTCCCACTTCATATTAGACACCAAGTACAAGCATTGAAATTTTGGGCTAGAATATTACACGTCCCTGCTAATCATGCAGTCAAACAAGCACACAATACCCTCCACCACTTTGGTGCCCTCGGACAACTAAACTGGTGTACCAAAATTAGACAGCTACTCTCAAAACTAGGACATTCAAATATTTGGGATGAACAGAGTATGGAAAATTGTGACTCTCGAGTAACCCTTGTTCAAAAAAGTTTAGAACATTCTTTTATGGAGGATTGTATGTGCAGAATACAAAGGGAGGACAACAGTGGCAAACTATGCAAATATAAAATCTTTAAAACGCAGTTTGATAAGGACCCATACCTCTGGGAAATCAAAGATCAGCGGTACAGGACTGCCCTCTGTCGATTTCGTTTGAGCTCCCACAACCTACCTATTGAAACAGACCGGCATGCAAGGCCAAAAATAGCTCATGACAACCGAACATGTGAAAAATGCAGCATGAGATGTATAGAGGATGAGACACACCTCTTAATGGTATGCCCAAGACACGTAGGCATTTGACAGGTGTTTTTTTAATGAAGTTGAACTTTATATCCCCAATTTTGGAATATTATCAATACAGGATAATTCAAGTTAATCATGATGTGTCATGAACCCCAGTGTGCAGTCAGCCTGGGAAAGTTTGTGTACCAGGAGTCGCAAGTGACCCACAGACATGACGACACAGTATTTGTAAAAATTGTAAATGGGTTTGCAAGTATGGACAGAATTGTGTACTAAGGCCAACAACATCCCTGTCAGGGCAGTCCATGGATCGTGGTACATTTTGTTACCACAAGTGTTTGTACACATATATATTAATATTTAGTACTTCAGGGACCAACACTTAGACTGTTATAATTGTATATAGGTTGATAGGCTTAGGTCGCTTGCTTTTACAGGGCTGTAAGATAGCCAAATTTTCTACAGGCCAGAAAATGGGGTGTGAAAATTAAGTAGTCATGGCCTATTATTTTGAAATATTTAGTAGCCAGGAGCAGCATTGTAACAGCACCTTATTAATCGCTATCCATCTGGTTTACTTGACTGACTTTTTTAAGGGTCAGGAGAGGCTATATGAGCCCCTGAACTTGTTGGTGCTAACTTTGACTAAATCCGTCCTGAGACATGCATGCAAAAAGGGCTGACCGGCGGTGCTAGCGAACCGGATAGTCTGTTATACATTATTTATAGTGGTGCTTGTCAACTCAGTTCTCATTGTATGTGTAGAGAAATTCATATTGTATGTGTGTAGACATTTTCATTGTATGTGTATAGCAATTCTTCTTTTTTTGCGTCCTCAGATATGCATGCAAAATGGCTTATCTGCAGTGCTAGCCAACTGGGTAGTCTTTTACACATCAAGTTATTAGTGGTGCTAGGCAACTCAGTACTGGACATTTGTAAATGTACTTGTTATTGTATTTGTAATATTTGAATTTCTCATTGTACGTGTGTAGACATTTTCATTGTTTGTGTATAGAAATTCTCATTGTATGTGTGTATGCATAGACAAAACAGTCTACTATTGTAGTAATGGTATATGTAATTTAAAACACTCTTTTTTATATGTAGGACATATAGGTCAGTATTGACCTCTAGTTTATGTCAATAAAATATTAATTTTACTTACTTATTTTACTTACACACAAATAGAATCAGTCACTTTCTAGGAAGGAAGGTGGGTGTCCATTTACATTCACATCCACATTTTATAACCTCTGGGAAATCATTACCCATTTCATGTCAGAGAAAGAATGTACCTTACACATGGCGTAAATATGGCAGATAGCACTAAAAGGACTGATCCCTTTAGCATCAGGCTGAATTGACCACGTGACTCACCACATGAGCATAAAACGAACCGGGAAATAGAAACTGCTTTCGTTTTGTGCACGGCAGCAATTTCAAAGTCGGAAGATCTGTGGAAATGGACCTTATTCCGGGAACTCGACCTGAACATTCGAACGTACCCATAAAAATGTGAGCGACATTTGCAAGGTATGTCACCATGGCTTGGTCGGATCACAGAGGTATAGCATATTAGCTCTATGGTCGGATTGGAAGTATGTTCATTGATTGGTCGTTAATAGCTTGTGGTGATGTGAACGTAACATTGTAATGTAGGCCTACATGTAGCTCCAGGGAACTAACCCCCGCGGACTGTTGGCTGGCGGGCGCCAGCCAACAGTCCGCGGGGGTTAGTTCCCTGGAGCTAGCCTGTATGGAGCCCCTACTTCACTACGAGAGGAATTTCTAACCATGTTTAACCATGGAGCTATGGTTTAAGGGGCTAGTAGCCTAGAACACTGTGTGACTTTCATGTACAAATATGTAATTATTTCATTCGTTTTCCACACAACACTATCAAAATTCAAATGCATATGTTTTCTCACCGAAAACATTTATCTAAATTTACTATTGAATTTCAGATCATTTGACCATTTCAGTCTACTTCCATTTGAAATTTACAAAATTTATATGGAATAAAAAACAGCATGTTCAAAAATTAACATATAAGTTAGTTTGTATTATCAAATGAAAGCTAGCACCAGTGTCTAAAATACTGTATCTTAGATTTTATTTCAAAAATGGCATGGGGAATTTTTTATAGATCATTGAAATCTTTTAAAAAAATGATTAAAATTTTAAAAAGCTTTAAAAGTTGAACTTAACCCTTTATGAAAAATTTTAGATACAGTTGTGTAGCCAACAATATGCTCTATTTTGATCAAAACTAAATGTTTATCTGAAAATGTGTTTGAGCTTTTTTTTTTTTAATTGTGATAAAAAACATTAAGAGTTAATTAGTGAGTGAACAGCTACAAGAGATCTGTTGCTGGTTTTACATTTATCAAGATGTCTTCATTCATAAAAAAATATGTAGTTTTAATGGGTTCAAATGAAAATTGTAGAATACATTATTATATTCAACAAAACTAGCATTTAATAATTTTGTTGTTGTAAAGTGTACCAGCCCCTGAACCACAGATGATTTAACTATCCATGGAGTCCGGTCAGTTTAACCGGAGCAACAATGGTTGCCACATTGATTGAGGGCGGCAGAATCCAGCCCACAAGTACTTTTATAACTTGAACAAGTGCGAAGAAGTCAGCTACCTGATATTGAATTTAACCACTCCCACCCCCCACCCCCCAAGATTAAATTGGAGGGATAGCTGACTTCTTTGCCCTTATTGATTAAGTAATACAAATGCCTGTGATCCCGCCTGGGTGTTCTGAAAAGTCTTAATGTACTGGGTGGTGATGGCAAATTATTACTGGTGATGCAGTTACAACAGTTCCAGGTTTTCAGGTCAAATAAGTTGTTTCACTTTCAGAAGGAAGAGGCTGCATGAGTAGCCTGCTTGTTCAGAGGGAGGACACTTTGGGATGGGATAGGCACTGTCTGAGGGAGTGATGAATAAAAATATCTGATTCTTCATACTTTGACAGCCACTTTATTATGTTTTTTATATCTTGTGAAGGTTCTGTTGATTAACCATGTTCAAATTGGATACATGGATGACTCATGGGTTATTCTAACCATACGGTGCACTTTAAAAGGAAATGGATGTAATAATACTTTTATTCCCACATTTATTTTAAAAACTCTTTGCACCTTCAATCATCTCTTTTTGTTCATTTCCGACACCCTGAAGGTTGTCAGGTGTCACTTGGTTGAAACATTTTATTGACACTTCATCAACAGGATTAAAATGCATGTAGAAATATTCATTTCCGTGCCTGTTCCCACCCAGGATGGTTCCATGTGTTGCTGTTCATTGTAGCAATCCAAATTTTATAGCTTGTTTACATTCCCCCAAAGACCTGAAACAAATTATTCGTGCCTGTTCCCACCCAGGATGGTTCCATGTGTTGCTGTTCATTGTAGCAATCCAAATTTTATAGCTTGTTTACATTCCCCCAAAGACCTGAAACAAATTATTACGGAGAGCTTAATGTACCGGTGCAGTCAAGATTTACAGGGACAAGTGGCAAGGCCCTGCGAAATGATATTACCTGTGCAGCGGACACTCTGTGGAAAGTGACTTTGATTAATCAAATATGACCATGTTTATGATAGGTTTGGCAAGTAAAGCTCCTCCTGTTGCCAAATGCAGTCCCATCGGTGGACAATGGAAGGATTTGTGAAACTAGCCAAATTAGTCATTACTCACAAAACCAGGAACATTGGTTCTTTAGTTTTATTTTTTTTTACAGTATTAACAAATTAATCTTCAGTATAATTCTGATTTCAAAGCTTGCATTACAGCAAAATATAGGTCAGGTAATTTTACAACTGTTACAGTGTATTACACAATTATCAATCAAATGTCACAGTGACAACACTGGTCTGGGATGTTGTTACAAAGTAACCTTGTAACAAAACTTTAGAGTGTTTAACCATTTTGATTTAATTGATGGAAAAAATGGGTGAAAACACATATAAACAAGGACTGATCTTGTTCTGTACTCATGTTTAGGGTTGAACAGTCTATGGCGGGTCCCTGGGTTGAGTCAGGTGGCCTCTGGTAATGTGTGTTCAATTACTAGTGTATGTTGTGAGGTTTTTAATCCCATAACCAGATAACACTTATTTGGATTGATACCACTTTCAGGCCCCATCTACCCAGCTGCCAAGACCAGTGGGCAGCTGGCCTTTCATTTCTTTCAGTCATGTACCACTGTTTGTGACAGTCCACGGCCAGCTCCCAATGATTGGGTGTAAAAAAAATTCATCTCCTTGTATCTTTGTTGTTAATCTGGACCCAGAAAATAATTAAGTCAGTCAAAGGAACATATTTAATATGAAGGATATCACAATTCAAGGTTCAGAGGAAGTTGCATTACTCGGAGTTACCGTCAATTTCCAACTTGCCTTCACTACCCACATTATGGCAAACCTTTGTAAAAGATCCTCCAGGCAGTTAAATGTTGTTAAAGGAATTAGAAAATACCTCAACAAAAGCTGCAGACTACAGGTTTACCATTCTTTTATACTGTCAAATTTTAATTATTGTCCCATTGCCTGGCACTTCAGTGGCAAAACGGCCACTGAGCAGATGGAGAGACTCCAGGAGAGAGCTCTCAGATTCATCTACAATGATTACATTTCAGCATGTGAAATTCTGTAACGAATTATCATTGCATGCCCAGATGGCAAGTTGGGATCGCATAGGTGTCAACCCTCGAAGATGCGTGACCGCAAGGTTCTTGTAAAAAAATGTATGAAATTAAAGGAAATAGTCAATTTTGCCTCAAAATCCCTGTCATTTTAAGAACTTGTTGAGTCTCCAAAACAGGTGACTCCTGGTGAAAATGGGAGAGTCGACAGCCATGGGATCGTCTGGCTGTCCCACGGCTGCACTCCCTGCAGTACTAGATGGGACGGCAGGGTTCTTGGCTTCCCGAGCACGTCTGTAAGGCTGAATGATCTTTTCCTCTGCTGCAATAACTTTTTTTATTAATTCTTCTTCCTCCTTATCAGACCACGTACATGGAAAAATGCATTAAATTCAGACTCGCTGGAATCACTATGCCCTGTTGTATCTGCCATGACGCTTAGCTAACTGAAGGCACTCTGGTTTATAACACATCCAATCAAGCCAGCGGGGTGTGTTTGTGATGTCACTCACACTTTTCCACATCAGGGAAAATTCCCGCGCTTTCATGTATCAAATGCGGTGCACTTTTGGAGCTTAAAAAACACAATTCGAAAATGAAATGCAACATTTTGCTTGCCAGATATCATTTCTAACGACCCTGAACACCAACTTTCTAATTTGTGATGCCCATTCAATCAAGATGACCTTCAAACATCAGATTATGATAATTGTTAACTCAGCAAACTCGTAAGTCAACTGAGGTTATGGCTAAACCTAAGCGTAGGAGTAGGTTGTCAACCTGCCATCATCCAGCTGTTATTTGACAAGTCTTTGACTTCAAAGCAATTGGCCGAAACCTCATCAAAACTTGATTGGATCTACCTTGGGAAGTTGGGTGCTTGGACAAATAACTGTTGATGATTCCTCCAAGGTTGGCTGGGTGTCTACCAACTTACCAAGTATGTTTGAAGGGTCACACTCCAGTGATTTTTGGATTTTTAGTCATTTTTAGCTTGGTAGAATTAGCTGAGCTTCTATAGGATGGTCACTTGTCCATGGTCCTCTGGTTGTTTATGCAGATTCACATTTTCAACTTCTGTGAAATCATCAGCCTGATTGGTTCAGTTCAAACTGGTGGGGATGTACTTTGAGTGGGTCCTTTCTGAGTTCCTTCAAATGGTCACAATTCTGCGATTTGGGATTTTTTTCAAAAGATGTTTGGGTTTATTTTTTTGCTCAGCTGACTTGTCAGTGACCTGAGGCTGTAGGCGGGTTAGTTGTCTGGTATCTATCATCCGTTGCCGTCCACATTGTCAGTTCATATTGGTAACACTCCATTGATTTTTAGATTTTTAAAATGATTGAAAAAATATATATATTATTTTGTCAAAATCTTAAAAATCTCCTCCAAAACTAAGTGCTCTGAAATATACAAGTAGTATAGGCTAGTGAGCTTATTTAACTTTGATGTCTGGTAATCGATTCTGTGTAAAAAAAAATCGATTCAGTGCAGATCAGTGGATCAGAAATGGGGATGAAAATGAGCCCTCATTTGCCCCAACTTTTTTTTTTTCATGGACAGTCTTGAAAACAACCAACTGTTGTCCTGTCTTTTCCAACCTCACGTCAGATCGAGGTTCGGGTATTTTTATCATCTGGATTAATGGTGAAGCACATTTATAGGAATTCATTACATATTTGAATTCCTGTCACCCCCACTGTAAAGTTTCCCAGCCATCACTCCAACTTACAAGAAACCAGTTTCCTAGACACTGCGTACACAACTTAGTGATGGGGTGGGTGGGTGGGGGTGTGTGTTACTCCCAGTAGTGATGATACTGGGTATATGCCACTCTGAAGGCCCCTCTTTTTAGTGAAATTTCCCTAACAAAGGTCCAGTGTTTTGACAAAAATTCCATAAAAAAGGGTAATTTTTCTCTTTTATAGGCCAAAATTTGGGAAAATTTCCCTGACTAAGGTCAAAATGTTCTCCCTGGAGCACTTTTGTCGCCAACTTGCGACCATATTTTCTATTATTTTGGTTAAAAAATTCCCTAAGAACGGCATCGGTTTTATGAAAAAGTGCTCTAAGGAAGGGTGGGTTTTTGAAAGGTCAAGCCGCACACCCCCATCAAAGATTTGGGGAAGTATTGTAGACTGAAATCCCTCCCTTATACATGTAATTCACTCCAATTCTTCAGGTGGGACAGTCAACTGATTTCTCACCCAGGGTCGAGACCTTCAACCTTCAGGACCTTTGTCTAGCATTGTTGACAACATAGCTTCAGCTTATATAAGCAGTGGTTTATGGCTAAACTCTCTCTCTCTCTCTCTCTCTCTCTCTCTCTCTCTCTCTCTCTCTCTCTTCTCTCTCTCTCTCTCTCTCTCTCTCTCTCTCTCTCTCTCTCTCTCTCTCTCTCTCTCTCTCTCTCTCTCTCTCTCTCTCTCTCTCTCTCTCTCTCTCTCTCTCTCTCTCTCTCTCTCGCGCTTATCTAATCTTCCCATTTTATTATACTATCGGCTTACACTCAGACACCATCTGAGCCAGAAACTTCAAATTTGGCATAGATATAGCAACTACATGTATGGTGACATTTCGGACACTTTTGAGAGTAGTCATCAATCCGAAAATTATGCACAGTAGGCCCCTTTGTGTGATCTGGAAGTTGGAGCTGTACCTCTATATAGGCAAATTTATTACAGCAGTTGTAGATTTTAAATTTATGGCTTATGCTAATTATGGACACTTCAAACCTTTAAAGTTAAATATCTTCAAACCTATTATAGATAGCACTAATTCCAACTTCAATTCATCTGTTTATGCTGTCACAAGCACATTCAACCAAGGCCATTTAAGAGCCATTTGAAAATTTCAATCCCTAATGGCTTCTAAAGTATTCATCATAGAGGCTCAAATGTTGGTTCTATTGGTACATTTGTTGGGGATATGCATTTATTACATGCACAAATTACAACAGTTATAGATTTTAAAATCATGCTAATTATGGACACTTCAAAACTTTAAAGTTGAATATCTCCTCTTTGCTGCCAAATTTTGTTTGCCAGTTTTCTCCAACACTATTACACTCAGAAACTTCAAATTTGGCATGATTATAGGTCTATACATGACTGTCCTTGAATAGAGAAGAGAAAATATGTTGAAGATTATGCAAATTAGGGGCATTTGAAATTTTGACTCTTGAATATACCCAGAACTTATAGATGCAGGTAGCCAATTCAACTTCAGTTTATAGGTTTGCAACACTGCACATTTTTGTAATTTACATGTGACCTCTCAAGGTCAAAGGTCAAGGTCATTTGTACCTTTGAAATTTTCAATTTTCATCCAATTTTGACCATCATTTGTACCAATATTGTAGGGTATTGTAACACTGCATATTTTCATAATTAACATGTAACCTTTAAAGGCCAAAGGCCAATGTCATTTGGACCTTTGAAATTTTCATCTAGCCATAACTTGGTAAATTTTCATCCAATTTCAGTCATGTCAGGCTCAAATTGTACGTATTGCAACACTGCACATCTTCTCTGAAACCAGATGACTCAGAATGGAAAGGACCAGTAGGCAGTCTGCCTACTGTCTCAACTTTATTAGACAATTAACCCTTTAAGTGCTAATTTAAGACTGAGTCAACAGCTTTCCTCTGGACACTTTGCACACAATGTGTGCAAAGTGTCCCAGGGAAAGCTCTTGGCTAAGAGTACTTTTTGCTTGAAACGAGACTTGAATGACTGGTATTTTCATGAAGAATTTGAATCTATTAACCATTATATGTTTAAGGGTAATGAGAAAATGGCCGTAGCCTTGATTAGCACTTTAAGGGTTAAACAAGAGATCATCAAGTAGTGAACTGAGGCTGCCTTGTCTTTTAACCTTAGGAATATTTTGTTTGCCTTTAATGAAAATAGGGCACTTCTCCCTGTGTCAAGGATATACATGTATTTGTTCCCATGAATATTTGTTCCCCCAGGAACAAATATTCAATAAATATTCATCTTGTCGTACCTCATAAAGGCAACCAATTTTTTTAAAACTACCTGCTTTCTCTTGTTTTTGTGCGGAAATCTATCTCTCTGCAAATTTTAAATGCGTGATAACTAATTTATTTGGTCCCATTTTGATTTATGGAAAAATAGCTAAACTCTGAGTAGATTTTGATATCCTGATTTTTTTTGGGGGGGGCACTGTTTTTTTTTTTTTTTTATCTCTCTTCCAGTGCACATGTGTCAGCAGGAGAAATAAAATAGTTGACCAAGGTGACCATTATTTCTTGGGATGTTTGCTTTAATTCTTTGTCAGTAGCCATACATATTCTGTGTGACTATATACCTTGGTCAGTAAGAATTTATAAATGGAATTGAAATTATATTGAAGTGATCAGGAAAAAACAATACATCTTTTTGAATTGGTTGTGGCATCACTGTCAGCCAATTAGATGGCTGGAAGTGTAAATAGACGAATACAACTGACCGTCTCAACCAGGGTTGTCTGTGGGTGGCGTCTTCATTCTTGAGCAAAGATGGACAGGAAAAATTTATATGTCACAGTTTGTATGTTGTAAAATGAAAGTAAGTTTGCTGACATTTGTAGAAAGGGCAACAGGAGAATTTACCGTGGGTTTGCGACCGAGAATGAATCTCAATGTCAGTTATGGCATGACCCCTCTTCGTCAAAATGAGCATGTTCTGACTCCTACGCTCTATCCTGCCACCAGCAATTGTGTGCATCAGTGTTGATGTAATTTAAGCCAGTGTGTTGTTTTCCCGTGATGCTGTTGATTATATTTTGTTTATTATATATATATATATATATATATATATATATATATATATATATATGATGTAAAAGTGTGGCCTTTTGCACCACAGTGCTCAAGTATGATTATCATGATTATGTAGAGCAATAAATTTCAGCTGCCTGGCACGCATTCATTTCTTGATAACTCTTCAATCAGCTAACTGGGTCAAGAGTCTCTGGTCAGCCACATATTGTGACAAATCAAAATGAATGGTTAATGAAATGGCTAGGCATTAAACAGTTCTACGTACCCACACAAAGGCAATGTACCCATGTACACAATTTTTAATAGACATTTATGAGCAAATTCATTTCTTGCTTGCTGATCTGATTATGTTTGCCCACATTGTAAAATCTGTTATCAACAATGACAACATCTGTTTCCGAAGTCAGTCTCTGCTCCTTGTTGCACATCAATGGAGCATTGCTATATTTTAAAGTGTGTCTGTCAACACACACTTTTTTGTTTTTCCTGAAATTCTTTATGAAAGTGTGTGTGTCAACACACACTTTTCTGTTCCAGAAAATCAATCTTTCTTTCTTTCTTTCTTTCTTTCTTTCTTTCTTTCTTTCTTTCTTTCTTCGTTCTTTCTTTCTTTCTTTCTTTCTTCTTTCTCAGCAAATTCGTCTGACACTTTTCTCGGACACTATTATACATAAAAACTCCAAACTTGGCATGATTGTATCTCCATACAAGTAGTTGGGCCTTTTATACAGAGGAATAAAGATGTTAAAAAAATTATGCAAAATTAGAGGCATTTGAAATTTTAAATCTTGAATATCTTCAAAAGTATAATAGATAGAGCTGTCATTCCAACTTCCACTAGGGGGTTATTGACCATTGTGCATCTAATGAATTTAAAACAAAAGTTGTAGCAATCTAAATTATGTTAATCAGCAGCATTTGAAAAATTTCAATCTTGAATATCTTCAAAACTGTTATAGATAGAGATGTCATTTCAATTTCTACTAGGGGGTTATTGACCATTGCGCATCTAATATATCTAAAACAAAAGTTGTAGCAATTAAAGTATGCTGATTAGCAGTATTTGAAATTTTCAGTCTTAAATATCCTCAACACTATAATAGATAGAGATGTCATTCCAACTTCTACTAGGGGGTTGTTGACCATTTCGCACCTAATGAATTTAAAACAAAAGTTGTAGCAATTTAGAATATGTTAAAGAAACACCATTAGAAATTTTAAATCTTGAATGACTTCAAAGCTATAATAGATAGAGATGCCATTCCAACTGTAGTCTCGCCTGGCAAGTTATGGGTATTTGCCTGTGCGGGGATTAGGGGAATATGACTAATATTTTGGAAATAATACCTAGTATAGGCAGATGGAAATTTATTCTTGCAAGCAATTTAGGAAGCACTAAATGAATAGGACTTTGGTATTTGTAAACTTAAATTTCTCAAGAAAGACAATAATTTGGTGAGAAAGGGGTAGCCCTCTCTCTGACAGTGATGTGCTGGTGTGACCTGTGTGATTGACGGGCGTGAGGCCCCTGCTTTGTGGCGGAAAATTAATACGCTTGTCTTGTATTGACATTTACTTACACATGTATATGCAGTAAAATATTACAGGGGGCATGCTCACATATACCAGCTAGCTTATTTTCACAGCCAAAATGCTAACAAATAAAAAATATGTGTTTAACATATATGGTATATCATAAGTTAGATAATTTGCTTGTTTCACCGGAGTTTTGTACTTTCTTCTGAAACACACAAACAAGAAGAAATTTGCCTGGGGTATTTGCTTAATTTGCTATGTTCAACAAGTGGGTTGTTGTCTATCTCTCCCCCCCTCCCCCCCCCCCCCCCCCCCCCCCCCCCCGTACCACCCACCACCACCACATCCCCTGGAAAAAATTTACATTTACTACTTTCACATCAGTCCTGATTAAGCATCCTAATTGTCCATAATCATTTTCTGCATGTTCTGTGGTCATTGTTTTCTGGAAATTAAGTGCTGGCAGCTGCGAATGTTACAGTATGCATTGTAAACATGCATACTTCCGCGGGTATCAATTTTCATGGACTTTGCATTTCAGGTATTTACTTGAAGTTGTAATTATTTCACTATAAGGACACAGTCCCTGTTAAACCCATGTTAAAATACACTGTCATTGTGTCCTTATTTGCACAGTTTTGTGCCATCAGTGGGACGAGCAAAAATAAAAACACAGCCATTATAAGTGCACTTTTAATGTGCTCCATTTAGTGTGACCCCGTGATGTGTGACCAGATTCCTCTGTGGTGTGCTGTTACTACACAATTAATGCGTGCATTTTTGTACGGCAGACAAACCCTGCACTCTGAAAATCACTTGTTGATTTTTTAACAAGAAAGCGGCACTTTTCCTATGTTGGGACATGTACATGTGGTCAGCCTCAGGTTGAATATTCCATCATTGGTAAAACTTCAATGATACTTTGGTACTCGGTTGTTTCCAAACCAGATAAACCACACATAACTATGTGAAGCTTCCATTTCATCGTTAGAGAGGTTTCCACCATTTGCATGGGACAGAGATAATGACACTTTCCTCAGTGCACCTGAGGCACAAAGCGTCCAGAGTGCACTGAGGAAATCTATTGAGGGGATGAAAATGTTCCTATGTTGGGAGGAATCCATTTTCTGTCAAAATTATTAAACCCAAACTGTTAGGATTTTCTACGAAAAGGTGAAACCTGGTGAGATTTAGGGTGTATCAGGGTGGGTAAAGAGGGGTAATTTCCCCCTTTTCCACAGTTTGTTGATTTCATTCCAGTGTTGACTTACGGTTCACTGATCGCGGATCTCATTGACTGAATTTCACTGATCTCACCCCCATGTTGACTGAGTTTACTGAACACATCCCTTTGTAGACTTACGGTCACTGATCTCATCCCTATGTGGACCGATGGCATGTTGTGGATTTGGCAAAGGAGAAGCAGATGCTCACTGGTTGTTTTTAATGGGAAAAAGTTGCTTGCTGATATACATTGGTGTTAGGTTCTGAAGGGTTATGTCTGTACTCCCACTTTTTCTCCAGTGTGGGAGTCCCACACCAGAGATACGGTGGAGAATTAGAAAAACAAGATTTTCATGACAGCAAATCTGTGTGCCTGGAAAGTTTACAAAAATTTTTTAATGTGTTAAAACTTTCATTTAATGATAATCAAATGTACCTCAAACACAATCCTTTGATTTGAAATTTGAGTGACCCTTTCCTCTATGACAATTCTGAAAGGGTCAAGCATTTAAATCTTCTTACTTAGCAAGTCTAGTTAGCAATAATTGACAACTTTCGATATCATTTCATTGGATGCATCCATGGCATAAACCTAGGAATTGAAGTGGGATTTACACTTGTATCTACTTGTGACAGTATTCAATATTTAATTATCTGGAGTGTGCTATCAATTCAAATTCTGCAACTTTCATTTTTATTTCTTGGATGCGCCTATAGATCTTGCCGATAGCCCAAACCTAAGAATTGAAATTGGACTAAAACTGCTGTGTGTTATTTTGAAGACCTACAGCTTTACTCATGAAGGTATTAGGTCAAGTGCACAATTTTTGTATACATGTACATCATTTGAAAACTGATTAGAGAGAAGATGCCCCATAAGGTTTTGTCATCGACACTTTTCACATGTCATATTTCCATTTCATTTTCCGTTTTTGAAAAGAACTAAATCTGATTTTTCTTCTTCTTTTTTAATAATGAAAGATCATGTTGGAACGCTTTTAATGTTTGGAATCAATAAATCAATAAACTACATTAAACAATTCTACATGATCCACTCATCTTTGCAATTTCAAAATCAACATAATGTAAAACCAGATAGGCCAGTAAACACATTCACATGGAAGTCCACAACAAATCCATGGCGTGCCTCTGTGCCACCATGCATACTTAGGACTGTTGATAGTTCAAAATTTTTACCCCTTTCCCTGGTTAACTTAGTGGATAATGAGTGCAAAATGATACAGTTTTGAAAAGGAAAAAAAAAAAAGGATACATGACAAGGTTATTGTGATTTTAGTTCAAAATTTTCTAAAATATGCAGGTTATAAAGAAAATTTTCATAATCTATATTCTATTTTAGATGCCCTGTTCCATTTCAAAATTCCATTATCCTGGAGACCCGACAGCCCCTGTTTTTTTTATACCTAATGTCATCACCTCTTTGGTAAACTATTCATTGGGCATGTAAATATGTGTGTGTGTATATATGTATATTTATATATGTATATATAATATATATATATATATATATATATATATATATATAGTATATATATATAGTATATATATATATATATATATAAATATATATATATATATATACATACACATATAATGAAACCTCCCTATACCGAACACCCTTGGGACTGGAAAAAAATGTTCAGAATAATGAGGTGTTTGTGTAGGGGAGGTTTGATAACATTGAAAGTATATAGATATTTGAGACCGAGAAATGGTGTTCAGTATAGGGGGGTGTCCAGTATGTAGAGGTGTTTGGTTAGAGAGGTTATACTGTATATATATATATATATACACATACATACCATATTCATTCCAATTGTACCACATGCCCCAATAGAATAACATCCCCTTTTGATTAAAAATTCAGTAATTTTCAGTATTCTTGAAAAAATAAATGCTTCTGATGAAAGACAAGGGTTTATTGTTATCATTTCATACTACAGTGGTACCTCTCTTGAGAGACCCCTCTAGTGAGAGACCGCATATCTTTAAGACTGCTCTCTCAGAACACTGCGCTATCTTTTCCATGTTTTTGTACCTCTAATGAAAGACCAACTGTTTTGAAGAGACCGCATTTTGACCAGCTTTAGGGGTTGTCTCTCAAAAGAGGTACCACTGTATATGGATTCCATAATATGTGTAATTGTTTGTGGTAATGTAAATTAAGACATATCATTGTCACAAAACTCCACGAAAACCATGTCTGCTCCAGGAAGTCTCTGCATTAACACAGCATGCTACTATTGGAATGAACAAAGGACATATTATGTACATACATACATATATATATATATATATATATATATATATATATATATATATATATATATATATATATATATATATATATATATATATATATATATATATATATATATATATACATGTATGTGTGTGTGTTTACTGTCTAGCATGATTTTCAGCTATTAAAATTCAATGTTCATTTTTACCTTTAAAGAAACCAGCAACAAAGTCAGATATTTTCATATGAAATTAAAGTGGTGGCGGTTAGGCTGCCTTTCTTCCATGAGGAGCACTGGTCAAGTTGCTTCAAGAACTCATGGGGTTGTTTTACAGTTTTTGAAATAACCATATATGTATACATGTACTATACAATGGTACCTCTCTTGAGAGACCCCTCTAATGAGAGACCGCATATCTTTTAGACTGCTCTCTCAGAACACTGTGCTATCTTTTCCATGTTGTTGTACCTCTAATGAAAGACCACTTGTTTTGAAAGACCACATTTTGACCCGCTGTAGGGGCGGTCTCTCAAGAGAGGTACCACTGTACTTGGAGTTGTTATAGTCTTGATACTGTGTATCCAGTTTAATAAAGTAGTATACCTAAAAATATGTTCATCTCTGCTTGAGGACATGATCATTCTCACACAACCATATTTGATCTGAGAAACTACATGTAAATTTTGTGGCAGCTTTTTAGACAAACTTTTCATGTGTTGAATCTAAAACTTACTGAATATAAAGTTTCATACATTTTCTAGGGAAACTTTACTCAAATTTTCAATAAAGTTCACTGCATTTCTTTTTAAGTGTCAGTATGTCACTTAAAAATCAAGTTTGTCAAATTTCGGACTTCAAAGAACTGTTAAAAAGAATGAAACTACAAGATATTTGTGAAAATACAAAAATGTTTCCCTGGAAAAATTATTGAACTTCATATTGAGTAATTAATCAGATAAAAACTTTTTTTCTTTTCTTTTCTCTTTTATTTCTTTTTTTTTTCTTTTTTTGTTTGTTTGAAAGCTGTCACAATCTTCAATATCTCTGACAAAGTCTGCTTCTGGGAATCTATTCAGATTTATGACTATTTCCGCGAAAGTTATCTAAATCAAATATATTTTAAAGACCATAATAATTCCAAATATTATATTTTCTTTCTTTTTTGAACCTGAAAGCATGACAAGCTTTTGAAGTTAGTAGGCTGGTGTTCCTCAATGAAGAAGGCAAATTTCCCACCAAAACCTTAATATGGATGTTGCATATTCAAGAACACAATGTTTTCTTTAAACTTATTGAGAGTGTATCTTTGGTAGCCACCTGGAATTGTTCACAATAGTGAGTGATACATAATTCCCAAGGCTTTTTTCAGGAAACTTACTTAATTTAGTTTTGGGGTGAAAAGTGAGAACTATTTGAGCTAAAACTTTGAAATTTGATGTAATAATGGTCATTGGCAAGTGCTAGGTATGTATGCATTTGAGTGACTGTGACCTAGTCCTCAAAGCATGGTTAATTTTCAGAGATCTCTATTTGAGCAGGATAACTCACATTTCATACTTGAGCTAGGACTGACTCTGCACATGAGATGATCTCCTAGCACTGGTAAAGTGAAGACTGTATATGGGTGATCATGACCTAATTCTTAAGGACACAGAGCCACTGTTTTTTAACACTGTACTTCAGGATCTCATATGCCAACATCTAGGGTTGATCATTTTCATTAGGTTTTCCTTTAACACGATGAAAGCTTCAAAGGAATTTATAGATATGCAAATATCCCCGTCAAGTGCTGCCCTCTGGGGTCCCTAAAAGGGTCCATTGTATTCTTCACATGACAACTGCTTGACTGAGGAAATACTTGAATTAGTTCTTTGATATTGAGATAAAGGTCCTGACTCCTCTACACAAGCTTAGTTATGCATCTCCCGTAGGAAGGGATGCATATAGTGTTTAGTCTTGTTGTCCGCCGTCCCAGTTGTCGCATATCTTATTTTCCTTATATTTCTGTCCCCTTTTGACCTATTGCTTCCTAATTTTGGACAGATAATCTATGGGTCTGGGAATTTTTTCCCAGATAACAATATGTAACTCTGAGGTCAAATATCGAGGTCAAATCCTTGTTGCATTATTCTGCAGACTCTTTTCTCATATTGGCTTATACCTTCTTAATGGTACATCATAGGCCCAAGATTACTATTAAACATTAAAAGGAAAGTACCTATGGGCTTTCAATTTGTATGGTTTATTTTAAACCTGAGTGACCTTGAAAGATCAAATTGTATACATTCCTGTTGATTACTGTGCAAGTCAATGGGGTCTGCTATGCTAATTCACATTTTCCACTTCTCCAAAATAATTGGCCAGATTCACTTCAAACTTGATGGGGATGTATGTCTGGTAGGAATACACTAAACTATCTTCAAATGGTCATGCGCCAATGATTTTTAGCTCTGCTGACTTGTCAGTCAGCAGAGCTTATAGAATGTTTGCGTCCGTCATCCGTCTGTCTGTCTGTCTGTTGTTAGACTTTTTATATTTTCGACTTCTTCTCAAAAACCGCTACATAGAATGTTTTGATTTTGCACATGGATGATCCCCAGGTGGACCTCTACCAAGTTTTTGAAGTAGATGATGATGCAATAATTTTTCTTTTTTTTATGAATTTTTTAATTTATTTTTTGAAAAAAATTAAAATTTCTTCATCTTAAGAACTACGAAGCCAAGTGCTTTGATATTGCACATATGATCATCTGGGGTCAACTAGTTCTTATTTTGGCCACCAGGTGGTGCTGTGATTTTTTTCCTATTTTTTTTTATGAATTATTGCCTGTTAAGACCGCTGTATGGAATGTTTTAATTTTGCACATGGATGTTGCCCGGGTGAACCTCTACCAAGTTTGCCAAGGAGATGATGATGCAATAATTTTTCCATTTTTTATGAATTATTTAATTTATTTTTTTTTTAAATAAAATTTCTTCATCTCAAGAACTACGAAGCCAATTGCTTTGATGTTGCACATAGAAACATCTGGGGTCAACTAGTTCCTATTTTGGCCACCAGGTGGTGCTGTGTTTTTTTTCCTATTTTTTTTATGAATTATTGCCTGTTAAGGCTATTTTCGACTTCTTCTCCAGAACAGCTGAACAGAATTGCTTAAAATTTTATCAGAATATAGTTTGACATTAGACAATGAAAGTTTGCGAAAATAATAAGGATATGTTAATTTTAGACAAAGTTATGGGATATCAAGCTTTACAACTGTCAGGAAGTGCTGCAGCTGTATATATATATATATATATATATATGTATATATATATAATATGGCAATACAGTGCATATATTACACTATTGTATTTACCCTTTTGACTTCTTCTCAAAAACCGCTGTATGGAATGTTTTAATTTTGCACATGGATGTTGCCCGGGTGAACCTCTACCAAGTTTGCGAAGGAGATGATGATGCAATAATTTTTCTATTTTTAAGGAATTTTCTAAATTTATTTTTTGAAAAAAAAAAAAAATTCTTCATCTCAAGAACTACAAAGCCAATTGCTTTGATATTGCACATAGGGTCCCCTGGGGTCAACTAGTTCTCATTTGGGCCACCAGGTGGCGCTGCGATTTTTTCCTCTTTTTTAAATTTTTTTTTATTATGAATTTTTGCGTGTTAAGGCTATTTTCGACTTCTTCTCCAGAACAGCTCCATAGAATTGCTTAAAATTTTATCAAAATATAGTTGGACGTCAGACAATGAAAGTTTGCGAAAATAATGTGGATATGTTAATTTTTGACAAAGTTATGCAACATCAGACTTTGTGACTGAAAGTGAGTGCTGACACTGTACACCGGCAGCCATTGAAACAGCTAGGTATGTCAATTGATAATACATGTACTACCATCAGCAGAGCTTATAGAATCTGTTTGCGTCCGTCGTCCGTCTGTGCGTCCATACGTCCGTCCTTCCGTCCTTCCGAAAATTTATTTTAAGGACAAACTTTGCTACCACTCGATCTACATACATGTATATAGCTGTACAAATCTAGACTGCAGTCCATGTGTTCCAATACTGTAAAAGCAGATCCCAGTCAGCAGAGTACAGGATCATCATGATCCTCTTGTTGGAGTTTTATTTTCATTTTTGGTGGATTTTTGCATTCCTATTGATTACCATGTGAGTCAATGGGGTCTGCAATGGTAGTTCACATTTTGACTTCTTTAAAACTGTAAGCCAGATTCACTTGGAATGTTTGGTAAAGATACTCCATAGATTTGGGGAATTTTTTTGCATATGATTGTGATGATCTTCAGGTCACAAGTCCAGGTCACTGGCTTGCAAAGTAAAAAAGTTTCTCTGCCACATCTTCAAATGGACATGACTGAAGTCCATCAAACTTTGTCATCATTTACCCAGGCGAGACTTCCCTTAAATTTGCTAAGAGGTGACCTTGAGGTCAAAGGTCACGGTCAAACTTTCTGCAGAAGAATGAAGGCCCTCTTAGAGAGGTGGCCTCTGGTGAGAGTTGCCTGATTGGGGGATGCATAATGTTTTTTACACAAAAAACTCGCTTCTAGTTACGACTGCATTTGGGTGATCTTGACCCAGTTGATCAGGTCCTTGGGCAACTTAATTAATGATCAGATTTCATATTTAGATAATTATGAGTTAGGACTGTTTGATCTGGGACTTCGATATTGGACCTGGTGATTATCATCCTTTGTAAAGCGTAATCATAAGCTAGCCTATAACTACATGGTGCAGGTGACCTTGAACGTATTCTCAAGGTGACATGAGAATTTACTAAGTTTGAAACAATCCTGTGCCTTCTGCCAAGTATTTATTCTGTTAAGGGAGGTGAATATTGGTAAGTCTGGAAAAGGAGACTTCACAATTAGCAATTTTATGTTTATTCACAATCCAATACACAAGATTCTAACCAGGAAGAGGTGTATATTCTCAATGAAATCAAACGTAAAGTAACATTCAATAATTATGTCTCCCGTGCAATGGGAGGACATTGTTTTTGCATCTGTTTATTCTGCTTCTTGTTTTTCAACACATTGCTGCAAATGCGATAACTCAAGAAAGATTTGACTTGGGAAGTTGAATTTTTGTTTTGTGAATGTGTTCCTATAAAAGACCTTGCTTGGGATTGCAAATTGGTGACCTTGACTTCTTTTTCAAGGTCACATGGGCATTTCATCTGAAATTGACCTGTTTTTCATGGTCATGTTGGCATTTCATCTAAAATTGACATGAACGTGATCACTCTGCAAGGATTTTTCTACTTAGGAGGTTGAAATTTTGCATAATTATGTACCGTAATATGAACTAGCTTGGGATTGTAGATGGGTGACCTTCACCTATTTGAAAGGTCACAAGCACTTCCTTGAAGTTGCAGAAGGGAAAAAGCAAGAAAGACTTAAGGTAGCAGCTTCAAATTGTGTGATTATGTATCTGTATGAGAGCTAGGTTGAGATTTTAGATGGGATGACCTTGACCTATTTTTCAAGGTCACAGGGGTATTCCCTTGAAAATAATTGCAGACGCCATACCTCCAGAAGAATTAGATTTAAGAGGTTGAAATTTTGTGTGATTATGTACTTCAATAAAGAGTTTACCCTCGATCCTATCTGCAGATCGTTGGAATTGGTATGAGCAATTTATAAAAATAAGGGTGACAACTGGTAAGGGCACATGGGGAGACATTTGATTTTCTGTAGGAAAATCAGCCTGTTCTAGTTTCGGTAAATTTTGCAGCTAAGCTGTTCAATTTACATCAGTATTTCAACTATAAACACACATTTACCTTGACAGATTTGTTGTTTCTTAATGCAGGTGTTTTCAAGTTATTTAAGTGCAAATTACGTTGGAAAGTAGTGGAAATATACAGACGTAGCCCTCCTTCCAACAGGCCACAGACCACAGTTATAAATCCTTCTATTTTTCATATTAGCATTTTTCAGTCTAAAAAAATCAGCATTTTGGTATTTTGAAATTCCGTGAACGGCATTTAACAGATAAAAATGTCAGAAAAATATGGACGGATTTTTGTCATACAATTCCCAGCTCGTTAATTTGTGATAATTGAAATACGAAACAACACCTGGATGTCAGCTTTATACAGGTGTATGAACTGTGCTCTTGCCAGGGTCACATCATTGTCCTTCCCCACCATAAAGTTCCCACCTGGCCTGGAAGACAGTGCACCTATATGACCACCAATGAAGCAACTCTGCGATGCAGCAAACCTGACTTAGCTAACTTTATTTAAAGAGAAGCTACAGCATGCTGAAAACACAGTATTTTCACAATTACGGACTATCTCCGTTGGGATGCGCAACCAGCCAATCACAACTGTGGTCTGTAACCAACAGAGCCCTCTACTCATAACCAACCTGAACCACTTGACCTTACCATAGCTCAAGATGGTCCTCGTGTCATTTCACCATTTACATATGCATGTATACAGACCTGTAATATTTATACCAGCACTTATCAGTCAGGTATATTCAGGCGCAGCCGAGGACAAGATATTTCCAATTATTATTTCACTTGGGTATTTTCCAATTCCTTTCACTTGTAATAACATCATGCCAACTATCAAATCAAAATTTGAGGTTACCATAAGAAAGGGTACAAAAAAAAAAGAAAAAAACTCATACTGACTGGACTGTGATTTAGCCATAGCAACAGAACATATGTTTTGTTGGGCTGTTCACGTGGTCTGAAAATTAAATGCAAGGCAATAAATGTATATCGATATTCTACAAGTTTATCCCTCCTTATTTTCTCTTCACTTCAAACCAGGACCAGACAGTCTAGAACATCAGCAACAGAGTGTGAAAAATGTTACTTTTGGGAGTGTGCAAATTTAAATTAAAAGGGGCCACACACAAAATTGATGTCAATGTTGATCACTGAAATTTTGAAACAATTGCATGACATGTTAATGTGTTGTGCTGACGGTAAGCACAGTTATTCACATAAACTGATGTCATACTGTTTGTTTTTTTTCTTTAAGTAAACATGTTAGATGGCATTTAGTTTTAGAGTGTTCAGTTTCACTTTTACCTTTATAAACACACATTCCAGCATTATAAAATATATACATGTACACATATATGTATATAACTTTGCAAGGAACATTTCACAAATTTTTATTTTCTGCAACAAGTAAGGATTCCCAAAAGGTTAAACAGTTCCTCATTCATGTTAGGACTGGATATGAAGTGAGGTGCTTTCACAAACGTTTCTGGGAAAAGGATTGGGGACATGCGTGATCGACCTTCTCACTGTGTTGATGTGTGTGTGGTCTGTCATTTTGATAGTTGACTAAATCTCATGTATACAGGTGAACAGCAGTCATATTGACTTTGTGCATTTTTTGACAAACCAGGAAGATTGTGGTGTCCTTTTTTATTTCTTCTTTTTTTTTGGAATTGTTACTTTTGTTTTGATTAAAATTTTTTTTTAAAGGATAATGTACTGTCATCAATGATAGTGCTTTCACAACTACACAGTGAACATGATGATTGGTACTTAGTGTTAGTGGGTGAACTAACTGTGGACCGGGCATGGGCGACATTCTGCAGTCTGCAGGTATAGTAATCAATTTGTCCTATTATTACAAGTAAATCACAGTGTTCCTTTATGTCAGAGTTAAATTACTTGCTTCAAAATGACCCTTGTCATTCATGTGGTAGGTGGCTGGGTTGGATCTTGTTTTTCAGAAGAAACACGATGCATCTGTTCGTGACAAATAATATATTCTAATATTTTTCAAAAGGTGGACATTAAAATGATCTCAGTACAATTTGAAAAGATAAAAAAATGCAAACAGCTTTAATTTTTTTTTTTTTTGTGAATGACTCAGACTCAGACTCAGGCTCAGACATAGTTTTATTTGACTGATTACAAAATCATTTAAGCACATAATACCAATACAAAATTGTAAGCAAATATATGACTTGCATATAGGAACGGAAGAAGGTATTTCAAGACAAAAAGTCAGGATGAACCCTGCTAAGGATTTGTTGAAAAGGACTGTGGAATGTCAGAAATAAGTTGACAACTGTTTCGTAGCATGGGGGAGCAGTGACCGTGCCATTGAATCTCAGTTACACGGCTATCACAGGCACCATGAATCAATTAAAGAGGTTCGGTACACTGCGATATGCGCAACCATTTATGGTCCAGTGCCTCTACACAGTTAGAGCTGGTATTTGTCGATACCTGCACTAGCTGCTGTTCGCTTTTCCTATTTTGCACAGTTCCGTTTGAGAAATATGGATTGTTTACGAAGAGTGAAAAGGAAAAAAGAATGGGCGGTTTGTTAACAAATGCCAGAACAAAGGACTAAATGCTTTAAAACAAGGCAGAATACGTCGAAACACGACAGTGGTAGACCAAAACGCATGTGCACAATCAGCGAACTCTGACCAAGCCACCGTCGAAAGTGCCATGCCCACCCCCCCCCCAAATGCCACATGCACATGTAAACACTGACAGTTATAACTGGGACGAAGGTCGTAGAATAGTGGAGCTAAGTGTACTAGCCGATAATCTTGTATGCGAGGAATATATAAAAAAAAAATTGTTCCTAAAAAATACAGAATCAGAAAAACGATATGGCTTGGCCAGTGTACTTTACATTTCTTGTGAATGTAGTACGATAAACGCTGTCCCAACTGGGGGGTGGGGGGGTGGGGGTGGGGGTGGGGGGTGACCACAGTAATACCCCAGCGTCAAAAGGTGGCACAGGCATATTTGATAATGTGCTGCCTGTGTTACCATCATTCGACAATGTATTAAGGCAACTATAATTTTGATATTCTTATTTTACCTCTTTTTCCACATTGCTGTATTGCACTATGGAGAGAATCTTAAAATGTTTGCCTCTTCTCAGTAAAACTATGAAAGTATATATTATGACTGGAATATAAAATTAACGTACTGCCGTTTATTTAACCTACATACATGTATATTGATATGGTATCAAAGTTAGACAATAAATGGATACCTTGTACCTATGAACTTAGAACAAATTAAGTCAACATGCATGAATTCTTTGTACAATTGCGGAAAAAATAGCACCGTATGATATCTTTTTTTGTTAATGAATGAAATCAGTGCATATTTTGGAAACCCCCTACCATTTTTCAGGGATTTGTAAATATTTTTCCTATTTCAAACTTAAAAAATAATGTGAGCACTTATACATTTTTGCAAGACGAGATGAATTTAAAGTCACATTCCAGCAAGTTTTGTCTACATATTTGTTATTGAAAGGCTTGATATACATTGCATACACTCATATTGAGTTATTTTATGCATATTTTTGCATCCTTAATTTATTTTTTTTGCTTTTACCCACATATATAATGTTTGCTATCAAATTTCTGTAGTCCTTACATGTAGCGCCACCTAGCGACAAAAGTAGCACCGTGACATGCCAATTTTTTGCTTGCATTTTGTTTCAAATGCCAATATCTTGGTTCACACAAAAAACCAGAGATTTCTAAATTCTTTTAAACAGTGTACCGAACGTCCTTAAAGTTGAACAGTGACTGGCATTTACACATCAGCAACTGTTTATTATACACATGAATATAAGGTGGAGAAAGTTACACAAAATACAGGGCTTTGTGTTACCTTTTTTCTCCTCTAAAACATGATCTGTTGTGCTAATCATTTTCCACATTTGTTGAAAAATGAGTGTAAGTGCTAATATATATATATATATATATATATATATATATATATATATATATATATATATATATATATATATATATATATATATATATATATATATATATATATTTATATATATATATGTATGTATATATATATGTATGTATGTGTATGTATGTGTATATATATATATACATACATATATATATATATATATATATATATATATATATATATATATATATATACACACAAGATTTAAATTTTCAAATGGCCATAATTTGCATGATTTTCTAAACTGTTGAAACTCTTTACAAAAACTCAAAAGACTTCATGTATGGAAGTATGATCATGCCAAGTTTGGAGTTTCTATGTTAAATAGTTTTGAAATGAAATGTTGCACAAATTTGCCTAAAAATAAGAAAGAAAGAAAGAAAGGAAGAAAGGAAGGAAGGAAGGAAGGGAGAGAGAGAGAGAGAGAGAGAGAGAGAGAGAGAGAGAGAGAGAGAGAGAGAAAGAAAGAAAGAAGAAAGAACTATCTGTTTTGGCAAACAGACATAATGAAATAAGTACTTGCAAAATATGTACATCTATAAAGGAAATGGTCCTCAGATTCTGAAAATGTATTTAAAATGTGTGAAATTTGAGAGTAACTTGCTGTATAAACACCAGTTCTTTGATCAGAATTTATTTTCTGACATGGTACTCAGAGCATGACTTCAAACTACCATGTACTTATGACATATGAGTACAACACTTGTGTAATGTTTGAAGAGCATTAAGGTCAGTGTAAATATACTCTTGTGTCTCATTATCCCCCTCACTTGCCTGAAGGAAAAAATCCTCCAACTGTTTGTTAGTCCTAAATTCAGTTTTCACCTGCACTTTGGCGTAATCAGGTACAAAAAAATCCCTGACCCATTTAAGTTTTTGAGAATGGAAAACAAAAGACATCCTTCTTTATGTCTTCTTGTCACGGTATTTTTTTTTAAAAAAGGCAAAACACAAAACTCCATACATTTTTTCAAAAATATGTAGTATCAGACATACAGGAGTAAACAGTAAAACCTCTCTAACTGAAAACACCTCTCTATACTGAACACTTTTTTCCTGTCCCAAGGGTGTTCGGTATAGGGAGGATTCACTGTATATCAATGCCTGGTCCTATATATGAAATAGCGGGCATCTTATTTTTTGTGATCTTTGTTGTTTGGACCTTTTTGAACTACTAAAGAAAGAGCACATGGGATCATACGCAATTTTTTTTTTTCATCAAAACTAGTCAACTTCATTAAAATGTACTGTGTATAAATTTGACAATCTAGTTTGTTGTTATGCAGCTTAATGCTCTCTGGTTTTCTTTATGCAATTGTGTTATTTTCTCGCACCTCTTTTGTTTAAAGGGGATCAAGAAATAAAATTCATCGTCATTGTTATTTGCTGTTGAGTTGAGGTCATCAAGGTCACAGAGACACAAGTTGCATGTCAACATGTGCGCATATTTGCAGCACTTGATGAATCTGATAAGGCGGGGGGGGGGGGGGAGGGTTTACAGACTTTAAAACTGTAGTTGGATCTTTCATATCATCCGATAGTCATGGATAATAATGCATGTCAGAGGTAAATATGGGATGGAGTTTGGCCATCATTTCTTGTCCACCATCAAGTTCCAATGAAATCACAAACGTTCGCTGTTCTTTATGGATGGGTAGAAACCTGTTGCATATTGAAAGTATGAAACTATACTTTCCTTATCATGCAATGTCAAAATGATTGGCGCCTTTCGTTTTCAGATGTGAAATATGAGAGTGCAATGTCTTTGTGGACACACACACACACACACACACACACACACACAAAGATGTTTTTCCCTTTCGCATGTGAAATATGAGAATGCAGTCTCCAATATTTATGTAAAATGTGAGTCTAAAGTTTTGAATGAAGAACACTTTGGACATCACAATGTTTGTTTCACGTGTTGAAATTAGTGGTACCACCTGTAGTATTACATATAGTATATGGGCCAAGATGTGAAAATTTTGAGATTGTTATTTTTCAAGGAGTTTCTGTGAATCATTACGAAAGTTGGTAGGAATGTCAATCAGGCTAAAAGGCAAAAATGCATTGAAATGTGGTGGTGCCACCTACAGTTTTATGAAAGATATGGACCAAAAGGTGTTGAGAGCACATTAAATATAGTATGTTGAGAAAGAATAATGCGAGTGATAACTAGTGAACCACAGATATATATCATATGTGGATGACCTTACGTACTTTCTCAAGGGAGGCAATACATTTCAGAAAATGAGTTTTTGGTATGGTCATTACATGTGAATTTGTGCACATGTATAAATATATTATTACAGGAATATTATACGCACAACAGTCTGACTTGTGGAGTCATGGTGGCTCCACTAGTGGTTTTAAGTGGAACTAGCATCCTTGGTACAAGAAATTCATTATTTTAATTACAAACTGAGATGGAATGTGTAAATTCATACCAAATGTCTGTTAGGCCAATAATTAAATTTCCTAAAATCTGGGTGACCGTAACCTACTTTTTGAGGTCATTGGGGACATAGTAAAGAACATTAAATTTGACATGTTGAGCTATTAGAAGGTTAACAATACCAAATGTACCACGGATGTGTGTTGTATATATGGAAGTTTGATCTTTCATAATGTGGATGACCATGACCTACTTTCTCAAGGTTATGGAGGGAATGCATCTAAGGAAATGAATTTTTATTTTGATGCCCATGACATAATGAATTGAGATTGAACTGAAACTTGCACCAAATATGGATTAGGCCAGTGGACAAATGTTGCAATATGTTGTGTGACTTTGACCTATTTTTCAAGGTCATAAAGCACTTTGGAAAAGGACACTTAATTCAATAAGTTGATAAAGAATGGGAGGAATGAGAACAAATGTGCCACAAATTTGTTTTCATGTGGAATGTTGATGTTACATCATGTGGATGACCTTGACTATTTATTTCTCACCGTCATGAAGGGATGCATTTCAGGAAATTATTTTTTGGCGATGGTCATCAGATTATATGTCAGCAGAGCATTAGCCACTTTGGCCTTTTGTGTGCGTGTGTGTGTGTGTGTTTTGTTTTTTAATTTTATTTTCATGTTGTTTTGCTCTTGAGAGGTAAATAGGTTTCCTGCAGGGGCATACTGGACATTTTAGTTCACTGTACATGTGAACTAAAGGAAGGCTCTCGTGAATTATCATGTTTGGTGTAACAATTTTACTATAACAATGACTTAACATATGAAAAAATGCAAGAATGATGCTTCAACCTGTTTGCCTAATTACGTGGAGGGAAATCCATTAATGGGGCCGTAGCCTAGGGGTCCTGTTGGTCTGATTAGTCGGACCAACATTTAGGTCAAAGTATCATTAAAACCAGGTTAAAATACAGAAATTTGCTTAGAATTTCCAAATTTCTGAATTGGGCCTAACGAACTTTAAATGGAAGGTCCACAGTACTGGTACAGGAAGTACAGAGTGTATGGAAACTTCAAAGGAATCATCAGGCATCATGGGTAAATCTTCAAGGATCATGGGGAAAAGAAAACAGTCTTATCAAAAACCATAGGCTTTGCAAGTGTTTACAGAATAATTAACAGGAAACACACTGACATTTGCTAGTTCACATGACTGAGTGCAAATCTGACAGGATAGACCGAGTAGTTGTGACACTTTACAGTGTGCTCTGCTGCAGCGTTGTTTATGTTGCATTTTTCTACACCAACAATACTGTTCACTTAACATTACTGTTGCTTAAGATTATTTTCGAATTACAAAAATTTATTTTTTTTAATGTAACAGACTGAGTCTTTTGTGGAGAAAAGTAAAGCAAAGATGTCAGTCACTTGGACTATAGGATATGGATTTATGTTTGAAAACCTTGATTTTAGGATAGATAAATGCAAAATCAAGATTATTATTGGATTACTGAAATCATAACTACAATTTGTTTTGCTGTCTTTAAAAGCTTCTGCTGAAAGCAAAAGAAAAAAAAAAATACAAGAATATAAATATATACACCTGCAGCGTTGTCCCTAAAGCTTTATAGCTTAAGGACAGCTAAGACACCAAAAATAAATCCAACTTTAGTCAATCCTGGCTCAAAATGTATTTGCATTAGCCTAGGATAACATATCATATATGTGTGTAATCGTTATACTCCAAAGAATTTATACGTTTCGTATTTGGGTGTTTGTGATGTTAATTGTTGAATAAACAATTGAAAGTTGACCGCAAAGCATCCACCCCATAAATGTCAATATAAGTCACTAATTATCTGTGATAAAATCATAATTACATTTGCATCTTAATCCTGACATATTGGCAACAAAAACCAATCCTCCGATTTTTTATGTCTCGTTTTGTTTTTCTGTTATCCATCCTCAAAGTTTGACGTTTCAATTTTCCCTTTGATTTTCAGGAGGTTCATTTTCTTCATTTCATAGAAAAAGAACAAAGCAAAATTTAGAAAATCGCTGAATAGTTTTTGCAGTTCAGACATCAGAGAATCAAAAACTGTTAACCGGATTAAATTTCGCCCAGCCGTTTTCTTGAAATAACCATTCTTAGGTGGGGCTCTCGTCCTAGTATCCTTTTTGAGAAAACAAGCTTCAAAGGCCTTTGATGTTGATAATTTGCCTCTGAAGTAATACCATTTGCTCAAGTTGAGCTGATATTTGTTCAAAATGTAGTAAACATCGTCCCTTAACATTTTGGGAGGTTGTCAATCAATTCTTGGCCAATCACATGAATAAAACAGCCTTTGAAGTACGGAAAAAATCATTCAGCGATCTGTCAAACGGCGACAGCGACAATCTGGTTTCAAAATGTGACGTCATGGAGATGGCCCTTCGGGCCCCGTGACCTGAAGCCTGGCAATGAAAGTTGTGTCGCCTTGCTTCAGTGGGGCGGCCTACGGATGATCATGGTCAGTGGATGGATGGCGAGTTTGGTCTTCCGCCTCCTGCCTCTTCATCCTGTTTTTAGGGATAGTATTTTATTGTATTTACTCCTATCTGTACACTTTATGTAGTTAGCTTGTTAGACTTGTCTGTACACTTTACTTAGCTTGTCATTATTTTGTAGTTATTTTCTCAATAAGTTTCATTTCTCTTTCCAACCTGAGTTTTGTAACGCTATTTTGTGTGTTTTCTCTGCTGTTCACGTTTATGCTTATTTCTATGTGTTTATTTGTATTTCTATTTCCTTATCCCTGGGTTTCGATAAAATATTACTATGTACATGGGTATTGATTAAAGTGCCAGTTTTTTTCCCCGCCTGTCTTTGATGTGCAGGACCACTGGGGTAATCCATCACAGCACGGCCTTTGAAGGGACATCGTCTGCAATTCCCGATCCTCTTGAACATTTAAAGTCTCCCTTCATTAGAACGCAAAACAAGCAAGATAACTATAAAGCAAACCACTAAGGCTATGATATGTTAGCATGTTTGCATCTTTTCCCTGCCCTATCTGCCCACAAACATACTTTCGGCATGCCGCCTTATTTCACATTGCCGCCCTGATACCACTCTCCTTTTGCCATGGGCTGTTGCTACCTGCAGGCATTTGACAGGCTGTTAAGTATGATTGACGGGTGGCACTGTTCTGTTTGGCGGCTGAAAAAAAACCAAAAGAATGAGACATGGACGTTCAGAAGTCCACATGCCTGTGTGGTTTTTGGCATTTTTCTCATATTTCTACTTTAGTTAATAGCTTGAAATTTTGACAACTAATAGAAAGGACATTCACCTTGTAAAAACCATTAAAATCTCAAAATCGGCCATGCAAAGGTTTTTGGTGTCTTACCTGTCCTTACCAGTAATGTAAAGCTTCAGCAAAAAATGTTAAGCTTTCAAATTTGCCATAAAGCTTCAAATATTTCTAACAAAGCTATTATATTTTGAATAATGGACAAAGTACTCGTTTCAGACCAAAAGGGCACTTTTTAGGCATAGATGGATTTTTTCAAGTAGACAAAGTGCAAATTAACCTTCGAGCATGAACAAAAATATAAAGCTTCAATTTTTTCCTGGGGACAACCCTGTGTCACCTTATGTAAAAAAGAACTACAATATAGAACTGAGGCTATAAAAAATATTGACAACAAAACAGATGTAAAATGGCAAAATTTTGTAATACATGTACACATGTAATCAACATTCTAGTCTGCTGATAGAATGTTGGGAATGGAAGGCAAATCCTGTAATAAGGCAGTTTTGAAGATAAAAAAAAAGAATACTGTTCACTATTCATTGATAATTACCATGGTTGTTCCATAAACCTCAATGGGCAACATTCCTGTTGGTTGGAATCTTTGCATGGTTTCATCTAATGGTGGACATCACACCAATAGAATGTCAATAGATTTGAAGTTTTATATTCCTAAAAAAATATGATTAAAAAATGGCTTAATACATACTGTAACACATATCCAGTAATTAGAGTGACTATGTTAATAAGCTAGAATTTAAGGTTCGTGAGAGCTCCCTTAAAAGCACTTAATTTTCTAGACCTCATGCCAGCCACTAGTGGTAAGTTGTCTTATTCCCTGTACTTTAATTGTAACAATGTTATTAGTACTCATACCATTGTACTGGGACCCTGCTCTCCCCCCCCCCCCTTGTGAAGGGGCTTTCCTTAGTTATAGAATATATATAATGTGGCATAGTTTAAGAAATATGATACAAAGGATTTAATGTGGACATGGTGGATGTGCTGTGTGTGTGCTGTGTCATGCGGGGGGGGGGGGGGGTCGTAATAGGAAGCACTTTTCGTTTTCTCCAGCTGACACCAGTGGTGACTGTGTGGTGAAAGGTTTTAGTACATAAAAGTGCTGTGCTCTGATAAAGCTACATGTATCAGTTACCAAGATGTGGATTTCTGAATGAAGTTACCCTTTGTCACTTTGCGTGCAGGTACATTTGGTAAATAGCTTAATTGTCTCTTTGTGGGCATGTTTCTGTGTTTGAAGAAATCTGTATGCTTCATGCACAAGTGTATGTTTGTTTTATCAGGACTATTAATAGCAGGGTTTTTCCCATATCACGTGCATCAGTCATAGATATAACAGTGTTCGGTGTGGTTATATCATGATGTAGGTTTTTTCATTGGGGAGCAACCATTTGATAGGGTGGGGGAAGGGGGATAGAGTTTTTTAAAACAAAATATTCTGGCCTCTGAATCTAACAAATGAAAAGTCTTGCCTTAAAATCTCAGGGGAAAAATCTTGCCAATAAGTGGGAGTAAAAAAAAAAAAAACTTGCTTCAACAGGTTAATATCTTGCTTCATCACAACAGGTCAGACATCTAACTCGGACTTTGGTTGTTCCACCCAAAACAGTCTGACAGGTATGGGATTTTTACAATAATTTTTGCGGCATTGCCTCTGAACATAATACATGTATAGTGCAGAAGTTGCTTATTTGCACTGTACGATATGCCAGTTTGAAATAAGGCCATTTTACTTCTCTGAGACAAGCAAAAAATGTGACGGACAAGTCAAGTTGCCAAAGCGCTTGTCCATACATGCATGTGAGTAGGAGGTATGTATATCAATTTCTCGCCACACCTGTATACCTGGTTGTATTAGCAACCATAGTCTCGCCTGATGAAATATGGACCACCACCTGAGCTGCCAAGTGGAATATTACTGATATTTTGGAAGCAGAGAATACTTAGTACTGGCAGATGGACATTTATTCTTGTAACCAATTTAGGAAGCACTAAATGAATCCAACTTTGGTATTTGAATTTCTCTAAAAGACACTACTGTTGTGAGAAAGGGGTATCTTTCCCGGTCTGTGACAGTGCATGATGTGCTCCGCGATTGAGAGGCATGAGCCCCCCTGCTTTGTGGCGGGAAATTAATATGCATGTCGCGTATTGGGACAAGGTTAATCTTAGTAAAATTGTAAGTCTGCAGACAAATGAAAAAAAATGTTTGCCTTATTTCTAAACACTGCTTGCACATATACACACAGGCATCGTTAAGTTCGTGTCCAGGGGTATAAAAGCTCAGATATGTTTCAGGTCTCTACTAAAATTTTGTATAATTACTACATTATATATTGTAATAAGTATGTATTGTAATTAGTACATTATTTACTGTAATTGATTGGTTGCTTAACAGACCAACCTCTGTGTTATGTATATACTGTATTCATCCTAATAGTAGCACATGCCCGAATAGAAGCACGCTCCCCACTTTCAATCCAAGTGGTCTAGATTCAAAATCAAATTTTTTTCCTGTAATTTAGCAAAGATGATACTTCCAAATGAAAAATTAAATGTCACTGCAGTATGTTAATGTTTATCTGACACCTAAATGAACTGTACAGCCTTCAAAACCTTCAATCAAGAAAAGTACTTATTCCATAATCCCGCAAAAACACTCCAAGATCTGGCAAATCTTTGCATTGGCACGGCGTGCTACTATTAGAATGAATACGGTATATACTCTCCACTCTGGAGTCCAGCTATCACAGAGCTTGGTCTGCTTAGGAGGCAAAGTCTTTGATAATATAAACTCTATAGAAATCAAATCCTGCATCATTTCCGCATTGAATAATTATGTCTCTTGCCTGTATGTCAAGTTTAGAATTATAGCCATAGTTGCCTTGAAGAGTTATGCTAGCTACTCAGAATGGAACAGTATACAGTAATACTCATTATAATTAAGGACACCACATGTGCCCTGGAAGTATTCAGATAACTTAACATGTCAGATGAATTAAGAGCAAAACACAGAAAATGTACCTTTTTATCCCTTAAAGAGTTCCATTAGTTGAACATGTGGGATAACTGAGTGTTGTTATAATGAGTTTTCACTGTAATTAATTACACAAAAAAGCCATCATATGTAATTTTCCCATTTAATCTTTTGTAGACAGTAGATGAAACATGAAACAGACTAACACCATGACTGTAATATGTCTTTTTTTATTCTAAATTTACAGTTTGATGTATCAGTTCTTTTAAACAATTAAATTAGACCTATTGAATGATTAACTGCCAAAATACAAGTGATAAAACATCTTTAAACTTCCCTTTCCGATAACAAGTAACAGTGAATGAAACTCTCAAAGTGACCTATTACATTCATCTATTTCAGTGAGGAATTTATGTGTGAAAAAATCTCTGACAAAACTTTTCAGTACAGCAACCTTGTGCATGTATTTTTATACACATTTTTTCCATTTTTGTTGCCATGTTTATTAGAAAAAACACCTTACATGTAATTCTGCTGAGAAGGCAAATACAAACATATACACAAAAGCCAATTTAAGATAGATATGATATGGTCACATTCCTGGGGAAAAATAAGAAAAGTTATCAGCCCATTTTCAGAATGTCTCACTGAAAGTTTAGAATGTATGAATGAGTAAAATAGGACCCTTACATCATCTGCATGTGTCTACTCTGATTTGTCCAGTCCTGAGATACATGTACAATACAATCTAAAGAAATTAACAAGATACTTTAAAATGTTAAAATGAAAGTCAGTGGACCATGTTAACCATTGAATCTTGATTACTGACAATAGGTATCTGCTAAAAGGTCCATTTCACATGGATATTTCTCTAAATCAAATTGTCTCATTTTAATCAAATAAAAAACTGATTTACACTAAAAATTCTCCAGAGCAAAAATGTGCATATCCCAAATGAAGAGTCCCACAAACTTTATCAATTCACAAAACCAGCAATTTTCCAATTTTTGTGTCATAATTGGAAAGAAACAGATACAGATATAAAAAAAATCTCTGATGCATTTTTTGCAGATATATTGGTTATTATTACAACGGCATGAAATTTGACTGTTTATCTTGAATATTTTTCAAGAAGTATAAAATTTTTTACAAAAACTACATTTTATGCACCCTCACTCACTTACCATGCATATACTCCATAAATCACCGAGACAAGGGTTTGTAGTTGCCGTGGAAACCTATTTTGTCACAGCATGTTTTCCGCAATGCACCCTTAGGGGATTGCCGGGGTCAAGGTCAAAGCAGCGCATATAGTTAAACACGGTTGTGGTCGCAGTATGGCAGATGTCCTCGTAATATTAGATGAAAACAGTGTCCCTGGTGCAAAACTACCTTCTGCAATAGAAGACAAATCTAAGGAATAGCTACAATGATGGCTGCATTGTCGGGGGTTCAGTTGTCTTGTCCAGGGAGGCTGCAGTGTTTTTTACCCCTTGGCCTTCTAGGCCGGAGGGTTATTGTCGTCATCGAAGCTTTTGTCCATCCGTTGTCTTTTATGGGTGACTGCCTGTCTCAAATCAGGAGTGAAATTTGTTTCTTGACTTTGGTTTTGGAAGATGAATGGTGATGCTTTGGTAACCCTGGAATCTCTTTGCTGTCATTGTTGAGTTTGAAATTTATGAATATGGGTCACGTTTTTCTACATAAGTGTAACATACTAGAGTCGTCCGCCCATGCCTTGTTAACGCCGTATCTCCAAAATACTCACTTTACAGAGACCAAATTTTATCACAGGGGCCTTTGAGGTGCTTCAGGTGCCTATTAAAAATTAGGTCACTCGCTCACACATTTAGGTCACAGTACTACATTTAAGAAATAAAACACGTCAACACAGTATCTCAAAAAAGTATTTGGTGTGTGCTTTCAATGACAGTTGGTCCTAAGGATACCTCAGAAGCCTATTGAAAACTAGGTCATTGGGTGACATATTTAGGTCACAGTGCTGCATTGAAGAAAAATGGTGGTACCATGATATCTTCAAATCTTAACGACAGTTGGTCCTAAGGATACCTCAGACACCTAGTGAAAACTAGGTCACTGGGTCACATATTTAGGTCACAGTGCTACATTCAAGAAAAATGGCCGTGCCATGATATCTCTGCTCATTGCATTTGCACCAAAGCTTTGTCATTAGGTCAAACAGAAGTAACCTTGACCTACCCAAGGGTATTGTGTCATCTACGCGTCCGTCTGTCCGTTCGTTTGCCTGGCCGAGGGGCTTTTGGTCACTGATCGGCTTCTAGTTCTCTATACTGCCTTTCAATCTTGCAATTTGCCTATTTGCGTGTGGCGGTGTGGTTGCCCTACATCATGGCCTCCGACAGGGTGGGAGACCAGCTGAGGGGTTCCCAAGATACTTGGCCCCTGGGCTGGTCATGCCTACCTGGGAGGCAGTGGTGTTTCTCTCTATATGCTACCGTTCTTTGACCTTATGACTTCTCTGTTTGCGAGTAGTGGGGTGTTTGTCCTGCACCGCAGCCCCCCACGGGGCAGGAGACCAGCTGAAGGGCTCACTCAGATATTTGGCCCATGGGCTAGTCACGCCTGCCGGGGAGGCTACAGTGTTTTGCTCTACACCGTTGCTCAGTCTTTCTTCGCCACAAGATTTAAGTGTTATATCTACACAGAAACAACTCCCTGTTTTTTAGTATAGATTTTGTCTGTTGATTATACTTTTTATACACTGTCGGAAAACAGCTCATCAGAGCTAATGGTATTTGTGTAATATACCAAATGGAAAATAAAGCTTAACTTGAACTTAAACTGATCAGTTTGATCCAGGTTTTCCTCTGTATTTTGTCGGACAGCAACTGGTAAAAGCTGAGTCCAGCTATCTTCCTCTTAGAAGTTGTGCACTGGGGCATGCAACAGTTAACGTTCAGCATTTTCTAACTTTCTCGGATGGGAACTTGAACATACGTGGATCACACCGGCAAGAGTCAATACTGCATCTAATGCACTACTCCAATGTGAGTCTGAACTGCTGGCTGAGTTTGTCCCCGGATATTCCCCAAGATGCGTTGCGGTAAACATGTTAAATGTGCAGTGACGTAATAAGGCGACCGGGTAATTGAAAGGCCACACCACTGTGCGACTGGCTGTGTATTAACAAATAACACTACAGTATGTAGAAATTCTCAAGCTCTTTAATTATCAATCAAATTTATGGTATCTTTCCCGGGGGGGGGGGGGGGCAGAGCCACCAGCCATCTGCCCTCCCCCCCCCCAAATAGACAAATTTCAGAAAGCACAAACCTTGAAATGAAACCTATTATTGCAATTTCTGAAGTGATTCCAGCAGAACAGGTCCTTGGCCTAGCCTGTTCATTAATAAAAAAAAAAAACAGTAGGTCCTTAGCCTGACTCTTTAATCATGGCAAATCATTATTTGAGCTTTGCTATAACGTCTAATCATACAGTTCATTCCAAGAAGGGCATGTCCTCTGCTTGACCTTTCATTACCTAACAGAAGAGTAGGTCCTCAGCCAAACTATGAACATGAACCTTGACGTAAAATGGAACTTGGGATTAACTTTTGAATCAACTGGCCCATTTGAACGAGAACAGTAAACCTTTGAATCCTTTCATGCAGGTCTTTATTTTAATATTACTACAGAACAGGTATAAACCCTGATATTCAGAAGGGGAGTAAGTCCCTTAGTTGGATCCCCATTCAAATCAGCATTGTTACAAACACAGCACACTTGCCCAACCGAAAGCATCGATCTGGTTGAGATGCATTTGGAGGGGCAGGACCATGGCCTAGCCCTGTGACAGGTGGGTTCTCAGCCTGGCCCAGTGGTAACAGAACCTGAGAAATAAGATACACAAAATTGGATGTAGAAAATCAAATTTAAGTACATGTACTGTAAATTGCCGTTATGCTGTTTACTTAGGACGCGCATGTTTAAATTTTCACGATTTTTTTATTTTTGACATTTCACTGTAGTAATAATTTCACTGTATTTTGCACATGCTGTCTACTCAAACAATGTTAAAAAATACTATTTCACTTTGTTTTTATTTTCACTGTTTTGTGCCATCAGCGAGATAATCGAAAATAGGAATACAGCGAGATTAAAGTGATTTACAGTAGCCGTTCAAATACAGTGAAAAATACAGTGAAAAATGCAGGGGAAGGTCCTTAGCCTAGCCCCTCATAACAGTAGCGGGCCCTTGGCCAACATTCACTTATACCATTATACATGTATGTACCCTTGCATACCTACGCACTGCCAGGAGCCCCTCCCTTCATAGGGCACATCAACATAAACACACAGTCATGGCTCACAGAAATTCAAAAAGCATGTGAATAGTGTCCCTACCTTGACATTACTTCTGCTTGTTAAGCTGCAAATACACATAATTACTGTATCACATGTGACGAAATCTTACCACATCTACCAAGTGATCACCTTAGGCAAGTCTGACCATTAGACCGGAACAAGCAGTGCACTCTCTTATATGACATCAGAATGATGAAGCAGCTCCTTGACCCAACTTTCTTATTAGTTGTATGAGCTGTTAAGCTAGAAATTACCATGCATTACACCAGCACCGCCAATTAAGAAGCTTAATTTCATAAAAGTTCTTATTTTGGCACCTCTGAAAGGTGGGCATATTTCCTGAATGCATCAGATTGCTGTAATACTGTATACAATGAAGATAAACTACCAATGCAGTGCTACTTGTTGAGTGCCTTATTATTATGTCACTAATTGTTGTTGCCCTATCCCTCTGTGTATATATAAAATATGTATATATATATATATACATATATATATATATGTATATATATATAATTTTTCTTGTGCGTGGGCTTTTTTTTTTTTGTGTGTGTTTCTTTTTGTTTTGTTTATGTACCTTGTAAATCTATGGACCATTTGTATGAGTCTGAAATAAAGACATATATATATATATATATATATATATATATATATATATATATATATACACACGGAGGGATAGGGCAACAGCGATTAGTGATTTGAGGTGGCATCTGTTGTAGAGTTTTTTGTTTTGGCATTAGGAGTGAATGAATTAAGCTACACATGCACAGTCCCATTGTGCTGTTTACTTAGGATGCACAAGTATTAACTCTCACACAAAATCCACCAAAATATACACAATTGCATGCTGGGTGGTCTCATCATGTATGTTGTGGTAGATAAGCTTCATTGTTCATGACTCAGGGAGGTGATTATGGGTGGTAAAGGGCGACATAGATGGCGTTGTATGTCAGCTGCCGTATCTCTTGGCATGCAGCATATGTGGTATCTGAATGCACTTTTGACTCAAAACACTGTGTTTTTGCACTGTCACGTAAACAAATTACAGGAAAAGTGCCTGAACAAATATAACAAAATTAGCACCCAAAAACAATGCAATCAAATACAAGAGTTGCTTATTTCTGTGTACCAACACAGACGTATTATTTTTCTTTCTTTCTTTCTTTCTTTCTTTCTTTCTTTCTTTCTTTCTTTCTTTCTTTCTTTCTTTCTTTCTTTCTTTCTTTCTTTCTTTCTTTCTTTCTTTCTTTCTTTCTTTCTTTCTTTCTTTCTTTCTCTCTCTCTCTCTCTCTCTCTCTCTTTCTTTCTTTCTTTCTTTGCAGGCAGATTTGTCTGCCTTTTCATTTGAAAAGTGTTATACAGTGGACATAGAAACTCAAAACTTGGCATGATTATACTTTCATACATGAAGTCTTGAGTTTTTGTAAAGAGGTTCAACGGATTTGTAAATTATGCAAATTAGGGCCATTTGAAAATTTAAATCTTGAATATCTCCAAAACTATTATAGGTACAGGTAACCAATCCAACTTCGATTAATATGTTTTTAACACTGCACATTTTTGTAATTTACATTTAACCTCTAAAGGTCAAGGTCATTTGGACCTTTGAAATTTACATATAGCCATAACCGAGTCAATTTTTGTCCAATTTTGATCATATTGGGCTCAAATGGTAGATATTGTACCACTGCACATTTCTGTAATGTACATGTGACCTCTATAGCTCAAAGATCAAGGTCATTTGGACCTTTGAAATTTTCATCTGTCCAGAAATTGGCCAATTTTTATCCAATTTTGATCATGTGGTTCAAATTGTAGCTATTGTAACACTGCCTTTTTTGTTACTTAATGTGACCGCTAATGGTCAAAGTTCCAGGTCATCTGGAACATTGAAATTTTCATCAAGCTATAACTCGGTCAATTTTCATCCAATTTTGATCATGTTGGATTCAAATGGTAGGTATTGCAACATTGCACTTTTTGTACTTAGTGTGTAACTTCTAGAGGTCAAAGGTCAAGGTCATTCAGCCCTTTGAAATTTTCATCTAGCCATAACTTGGTCAATTTCATCTGATTTGGATCATGTTGGGCTTAAATTGTAGGTATTATAACACTGTACATTTCTGTAATTTACATATGACCTCTAAAGGTCAGAGGTCAAGGTTATTTAGACTTTGAAATTTTCATCCAGCCATAAGCTTAATGGAATGTTACGTCCCAAAGCACAAAAGTCGTAGCATTCAATATTTAAACTTCTGAAGGCACATTGACAGATTTGCTTTGAAGCAAATGTCCTTTTCTAGTTTATTTTTCAATGGCTGTGTGCTGTATGCTTGAGTGACTGTATGACACTAAACTTGCCATGCAACGAGCAGGGTACCGAGGAGCATTTATGAAAACCTGTTAATGATATTTTTAATTACATGTTTATGAGGCTTATATCAACACAATTTTATGCAGAAATTGATGCTAATTTTGCTTTGAGATAGGTGAACCCTCCTGGGCATCATTAGAGGAATCAAAGACCCCCAGTCCAAGTAGTGAGGACTGTACATTGCAGATGCATGCATTATGTCCGTATGGGATTTGAGCTTTGATAATTGTCAGAGCGAAAAACTTGGCTTTTTTGGGGGGTCATTTTAGCTCAGGATAAAGGTACCAATAATGGAAAAGCACAACTAAGTAAGTAGATAAATTGTGGTGAGCTGAAAGAAATCATCAGTTTCCACGATCAAAATACAATTTTATTTAAATGAAAATGGTTTATGTATGTATGTATGTATGTATGTATGTATGTACAGGTAGGTAGTTAGGTAGTTAGGTAGGTAGGTAGGTAGGTAGGTAGGTAGGTAGGCACTCTTTCTGAAAACTTTTTTCCTTACTGGACATTTGGGCCAACAAACTTACAAGTTTTGCTGGTCCAAGACTAAATTTTACTGGCCCAAGTAATATAGCTTTGTTTAATAATTCAACATTCTGCTGGACATTTGGGCCTGCATTTCAGAAAATTTAATGGTCCTCCTGAATTTTTACTAGATAATGGCCTTGGACCAGTGACTTTTTTCAGCAAGACTGTGTATGTATGTATGCATGCAAAACCACATGTGTTGCTCATGTTGCTACATCATTTTGTTTTGTGTGATGCTTGAAAATCCCTGTGCAAGCCTGGTTTGCTTTAATAGCAGTTTTACCCTTTCACGTCAACTCACCTGGAACCTGCTGATGTGGGCCGGTGCCATATGGCTGTTATATTTGATACATATCTCTGTCCTTCTGCACCGATAACGGGAACTAAATGTGTCAAATCTTGTGTCCCATATAAAAATCCCCCCCCCCCCCAAAAATATACATTTAAGTTCTGGAAAAAGACTATTAGCTGGATTGTGTGTGTACACATAATTTCAATGAGAGCTCTGGAACTTTGAAGGCACAATCAGTGTTTTAGATATGTCGGAGGGAAAAAAAAAGAGAGAGACGGACAGACCAGGAAGTCTTCCCTGTTTTTATGGTATTTTTGTTCTGAACAGCCTTATTTATTTGCAGGAGTAATAATGAAAACTGAGTGGTATGGTGTTTATGTAATATATGTAGAACTGTTCGTAGAATTGAATGCTGGCATTTTTTCTAAGAAAAGGACATTAGCACTCATAAGACCTGTGTACTTTGTAACACTCTGGCCTGTCAAGTACATAACTGCTTCAGGGACTGCTCTGACCATTAGCCAATTAGCCAAATGCTAATGTTTCTTGAAGTGGGCTAATGAAATGTGTACATGGCTCAAATATTTTAAAATGAATCATTAAAGGGCTACTACAAAATCATTGTTAATTATGCTAATATTTCCAATTTTGGCTACACAATTTTGAAGACTAGATCTGTCACTGCTGCTTACGTGACTTGATAAGTGGGAAAAAAAAACTAACGACACAGATCACCTATACATCAAAAATGTGTCTAAAATAAGATAATTTTGTGATTTACCTGTACCACCTGTGAGCATACTGATCATACTAACAATTTGACATGTTGGCGGTCAGACAGTATTCACAAGCGCATGCAACATGGATGTTGTCTCTGACTTGTAAGTGGACAGGCATCTGTTCAGATGATGACAGATGATTTAATTTTGCTGAGTGTGGTAACTGAATATCAATGTCATAGATGCTTCTTTGTGTTGTATACGTGATGGACTGAAATGGCAAGCATCGTTTACTAGTTTTCTTCAATTTTGAAGGTGATTCAAAGGCATTAGTTGATTTTTGTTTTTTCAATGGACAATATGCGTGCATTTCTGATTGCATTTATTTTGATGTACTTTTGCCATAATTCAACTTTGTCAGTGTGAGTGAAAGACATCCAGAGCCTGCTTCAGAAGTATATGTCTTGTGGTATACAGAAAATAATGAGTTTTAATAAGCAAATGTTGGTGGCAAGTCACCTTTAAGTTAGTAGGACGTGCATAATCTGCGAATCTGTGTGTTTTTGATGTATTGTCACTGTTTGCATTGTGTCGCTTTATGGTGGAGGGTGTCCCAGCACACTAATACAGGAAGTCATTTTGCCCCAGAACAACGTACAGAAAATAAGGTTTTCAGTGTGCTGGTGCCGAAAGTAAAATACCCCATTACCCCAGTATGGAAATCCTTTTAACCCCCTCTTTATAAATTATTTAAGGAAATACATAATGGAGGCTATGACATGCACGTTATTGTCCGCATATACTTGAAACAAAAGTGTCGTGAAATGTTGTTCGTGCATTTCAAGTAGCATCGTATCCAACCCTGTTTTAAAGGAAGTCCGGTAATTTAACTTCAGATTTTCACGTGATCAGAACTCAGAACTAAAAACAATTCTATTTACCAAAATGATGAAATATGTTTAAAAAGGGCATACAGTGTACAACTAATTAGGTTAACAACTACGTAAACAAACAAAATAAATAGCAAGATTTTGACAAGATGACGCCAGATAAGAATTTTAATACAGGGATGTAAATACTCAAGATTTCTCCAGAATTTGGGATTCTAAAAAAACAAATGCTGGAATTGAAAAGAGGTCAGGTTATGCATAAAAAGGAACAAGATTGATGTAAGTACAGAGGAGTATTTATAGGTTGGGTTAATTTCAGGAGTTTTTCATTGACTCTTGTAACATTCCCGTGAACATCAGTCAAACATAAACACACATTTTCCGCGACAATATTACTTTGGACTCAAGAAGTGTGTTTGTAGTACAATTAGAGCAAATTACATACACGGACATTATACTCAACTTCCAGTTTGCTTCCTCCCAGAAAATGTGCACATCACATGCATCATTATTAACTGTTTCAGTGCCACGTTTTGGACTTGAGTCAACAGCTTTCCGCAGCATGTTTTGTTTGGGCACATTGCACCCAAAGCGCACCAAGGAAAGCTGTTGACCCAGACTTGAATTGTCAAGAACTAAAGGCATGCTGGTACTTGTATGAAAAGTCTTTTTACGACGAATATCAATGGGACGTCCTTATTATAATTGAGAGCAGTTTGTCGTAAGTAGTTTGACTTGAGTGGCAGTTGGCCTAGAAAGAGTTCAGAGGAGTTGGGTACTTCGTGAAAGTCCCTGGCAAATGAGCACAAGCCACGCTAATGTACGTTATTTCCTGAAAAATGTCACCAGTTACCATTGGTTCTTATGTGATGTACATATGATATTACAAGGTATGCGGTAATAGTGAATATAACAGATCATCGTTTGTGATTCAGGACCTATCACTTTCTGAATGGCAGAAAAAAAAAATTGGGGGGACCTGAAGTTATATATGGACAGTGGTTTTTGTCTCGCCAGCATAAGCTATTGGAGAGACTAAGCAGTCACTTTCCGGACGTCCGTCTGTCCGTCCGCCCGTCCGTCCACCCATCCATTTACAAAAAACTTCGGAGTGGCTTGAATTACGCTGGTGAGACATTCATGCCCCCGGGCATGGCTCTGGTTACAGAGACCCTGCCAATCATAGACTACTGCAGTGAGAGGTCGGTCTTGAGAGACCATCTTGTCAGGACACTTTGCTTAGTACTTTTCTCCTTATGTATACCTTCTATGGAAGCCCACCTGTCTTGAAAGACCACAGTTTAGTCATCCATAGGGGTGGTCTTTGAAGAGAGGTTTCACTGATACAACTTTAGCCCCTTTACCTGATTGTCAAATACTTGTTACAGCTTTTCCCCATGTATTATATTCACAGTTGTCCCTCCCTTGAGAAATAACCCTTTCCCCCACACGAGAAAGTTGTTTTCTTTTGAGATGGTTTCTTGTTACAGATACAAAAACATTGGAATGATAGGACGCGGGGGGGGGGGGGGGGGGAGTTACAAAGTGGTCTTTCAAAACAGGTACCCTGTGCCCATGCAGCATATGATATTTTCATTTTATTTCCCTGTCAAGAGAGGCCAACCCTTCAATAAGGCCACATTTCTAGTGTGCAGTGCTCCCCGTCGTGCACCTCTGATTGGGGGGGGGGGGCACTTCTCTTAAAAGATTTCCATTTCTGCGCACAAAATTTGACATTCCCAATGATATTATATTACATTACCCCCTCTACAGTGGCAGCCCCTCCTAAAAGACCACTTTGGGGTGGCCTGTGGTGGTGGTGGGGGGGGGGGGCAACTGCATACCCCAGCTTAATTTAGTGCATCACACTACTAAATAGGCCCCTAACTTAAATTATTTTTGTTCACTTACAGATGTTAAATGAAAAGACCACAGGGTCCTCCATCATGTAATAATGACTGCTCGCACCAGAAACAGCACAGGGCTTTACTTCAGCATCAGCATCGAGGGGGCTTGTTGTACTCCATGGGTAAAGAAAACGGAGTGGCAGTCGACCATTTGCGATTCTCTAGACCTGGTTTTGTGAAAGAGTCATTCATGGGTTCCTACCTCCCATCTGAGGAGCCAGATGCCATGGAAACAGAAGTGACGAGGCCACTTTTGGAAGTGGAAGAAATTGTAGATATCGACTTCACGTTCAGGAAAACTCTAGTGAGTTTTGTGACAAGTCGATACTGTCTTTATGTTTACTCCGGTCTTTGAAACTTCAATCTTGAAATCTAGTGATGTCGGTAGTTTATTTTTCAAATTCAGGGCTGTTTAAATCATCCATACATCTCATCATGTTGAAAGAGTTCCTTACTTGACAAAATGGCTGAAAGGTTAATTCTTCTTAACTTGTTACCAGATGGCAGTAGTGTCTTTGGGACATGTAGATTATTAAATCCAATTAAGAAGAAAAACATTGATGGAGACATCACATGACATTCAAGCTATTTTTTGTCAGAATCAGGAAAAGGAACATTTTGTTCAGGGCTTCCGGTTCTCACATGGATACGTGTATAGTTTACTTTTTTGTGCATGGACTGGACACCAAGTGATCTCCTGTTGACAAGTGTGCTGTATCTCTGATGGCATTTCTGTGTGTTACAACTTCAGGTCGACCAGCAGGAGGTGGTGCAGGTGTCATGTGATCCGGCAGCAGGCAAGCATGCTATCAGAGTGTCCACTCCACAGGGGCAGCATGTGTGTCATCTGCCGGACACGCTTGCTAAGGTCCTGACTGATTTCTTGAAAAAACAACTGGCAGAAATTCAGGGGTAAATATGCGGTCTATAAAAATCTGTTCAAATGCAAATATTTACAGACTGTACATTTGTAGCTCAGCTGACAATTCAGCGGGGCTTATTTTACTGTTCCCTGTTTGCCATCATAGTCACTCTGTCCGTGCATGGTCACCCATCAACAATTTCACATATTATACTGCAGAAAAAAATCGTTGGCACCAACCTTTTCAAACTTTGTCGGTATGTACCTTGGGTACTTCTCTGCCACATTTTCATATTGTCACACTTCAGTGGATTTTTTTAATTTTACATGCATGATTTTTTTTTGGGGGGGGGGCCTTGAAAATTCTATGTCTCTAAAACTACATGGCTAATTCCATTGAAATTGGGTACACTTCTGTTATAATTTGTTTGACAGGTGGTGCTGCAATGTTGTTCCTTTTATTATGAATTTTTGCGTGTCTTGTAATTCTCAAATTGTGCTCCCAAACTACTTACTATATTCTCATCAAAGTTTGTGAGAATATAGCTTGATTTTATCTATACCAGACATGAACATTTGGTGGCATTAGTATCATTTCTTGAAAGCTAACGAATTATAGAGTTTAAAATTATGCATATCTACATACATACTATATATGCGTGAAAATAATACCTTAAAAAGAAATCTATACTTAGAGTTTATTTTATTCAATTTTTTGTGTTTTCCTTTTCAATTTACTGGAATTTGAGTTATAGAGTTTAGCCAACTCAGTTCCCCCCCCCCCCAAAAAAATAATAATAAATAAAAAATAAATAAAATAAAATGTATTTCAGAAAGACCAGATAGAATTGTAGTTGAATCCAGTTTTGCACAAGCCACAGGGTTTTTTTGTGGTTTTTTTTTTTTTTTTTTTTTTTTGGTCATGGGCCCCTGTTAGCTTCATGGTAACTGTACATTATTAAAATTAATGGCTCATTACACCTTCTCTTACTTTGGTTCCATTGTTTGACCTGATAGCAGAACCTGATATCATGGAAGTGCTGCAGGTACCTGTACTTAAAAAGAGAGAAGAATGATGTTCATAATGCAGTGTAGTGTGTCATTCTTAAGTTGTCAGCAGCTGTTAGGGACAGATCTAGTCTTCACAAATTTGTAGCCAAAATTGGAAATATTAGCATAACTAATAATTTTGTAGTGGCCCATTTATAATTCATTTAAAAATATTTTCGCAATTTACCTGTTTCCTTAGCCAAATTCAATAAACATTAGCATTTGGGTAATGGTTAGAGCGGTCTCTGGCTGTCATTTTTGTGCTGTAGAATGTTGTATCTGTTTACAATACTGTACGAGACCTCTTTGCAGCATGCTTCCTTTTTGAGAGCAGCTGAGGCCTTTGTGTGGCGGATGTCTATGATGCCTGCCTGCACATCAAACCCACGCAGGGAGATTTTGTCTCTTGATAAGGGACAATGGACAGCAACAAAAAATGAAATTGAAAAAGAAAAAGGGAAAATGAATCATGATTACATGTATTCCAAAATGACAGGTCTGATGCTGAATCATGCTGAACCTTTAATTTTATAGATCATTTGCATGTTCTTTGAAGGATTGCCCCCCCTCCCCCCCAAACAAATGTCAAGAAGAACTTTTTGCTCAATCCTGCCATTCATCTAAGTTTGTAACTCCTCCCCTCCCCTCTCCCCTTCAGCTCAGCTAAAGTGTCAAGGCTGCTGACTGGTCATTTCTATGCAATTTCAAAGCACAGTTGAAATATGTTTCAGATTTTGTTGGAGAAAGATCTTACGAAACCGTTTGTAAATAACAAGAGGTAGGGATAGAAAATTTGCTGTAAGCATGAACTATTACTTTAAGCGACAAAGACTTATCAGCAGCTGATAATTGATGTTTATCATTAAGCTTATGTATCTCGCTTTGTTATGAGGTCAATTTTCTTCTTGTATGGTACATCCATGCTGTACGTGAATGTTATTGTTGTGTCAATAGCGCCTTTTGAAAACAAGATGGTGTGCATGGTCTTGAGAGGAACCACATGTACCGTGCACGCATACAAGATGGGACGCAGGATTTGTCGTAGCAAAACTGAAATGTTTCGCTAAACAAAAAGAATTTGCCTGTCTATGATTTAATGTGTTGTACATCACTGTATTCTGATTGTTTAGTTTTAGTTTTTACCTCAGCTGACTTGTCAGTCAGCTGAGGTTTTTTGAGGGTCCGTCTTCCGTCGTCCGTCCGTCTGTCGTCCACAATTCACATTTTCGACTTCTGCTCAAAAACCGTCAGCCAGATTCACTTCAAACTTGGTGGAGATGTGCCTTGGGTGGGTCTCTACCAAGTTTGTTCAAATGGTCACGGTCCAGTGATTTTTAGATTTTTAATGAATTTTTTTGTTCTTTTTTTGGGTAAATCTTAAAAAATCTTCTTCTCCAGAACCGTTCACCCAATTGCTTTGATATCACACAGGAACACTCCCTGGGACTCCTAGTTCTTAATTTGTTCACCTGGTGGCGCTGCAATTTTTTCCTAATTTTTTATGAATTTTTGTGTGTTGCAGCTATTTTCGACTTCTTCTCCAGAACCATCACTCAGATTAAGCTGAAACATGGTGGATGTGTTCCTTGTAAGAGGGTCAAACAAAGTTCTTCACTATGTGGGAATGCTGCGGATTCCTGAGTTTTAACGATTTTTTCAATTCTGGTACTTGTCAGTCAATGCAGCTTTCCTATCGATTACTATGGAAGTCAATGGGCATTAATGCTAATTCACATTTTCGACTTCTTCTCCAAAACCGTCATCCAGATTAACTTCAAACTTGCTGGCAATGTACCTTGAGTGGGTTTCTACCAATTTTGTTCAAATGTTTATGCTCCAGTGATTTTTTGATTTTTAATGATTTTTTTTTGTTCTTTATTTTTGGACAAATCTTAAAAAATCTTGTAAGTCAATGGGCATTCTAATGCTAATTCACAGGACAACTGCCACGAAATTTACTGTTTACTTGATAACTTGAGATCTGTTTTGAGTTAGCTACACATGTTAATTATTGTGTATGAAGGTCATACTGAGACAGTACATGAATGACCATGACCTCGTTTGTGGGGTCACAGTGCAACATACATGAATTTTACTCTTCATTATAACTTGAGAACTACTTGAACTTTGATGTTGCACATGTAAGTGTTCTTCTATAAAGTTCAGACTTATTCAGAACATGGTGTCCTTGATCCTTTCCCAAGTTCATAGAGCTGCAAGTGTGATGAATGTCAAGATCAGCTGAGGCACGGGCTGTTCACACAGCCCTCTTGTTTTACATTATGACAAATATCATCAGGAAATAGCCCCTTGGGAGTATTATCATTTCAGCTTAACCCAGGGGCATGCTACAAAGATATATACCTGCGTAACCCGACTATATATAAAGTTAATGTAGCTTCAGTACGATACACGATAAATAAATTTTGCTGGGCACACAGTCTGAAAAAATATAAATTTTGCTGTACAAAAATACCATTTACCCCTCTTAATTATTTAAATATCTGAGGTAATTTTTATTCAATATTTTTTTCAGATTGTACTGAACTAATCTTATTTCATACTACTTTACACAGCTCAATGCATCATCCTCCTCACAGTGGCCTCTCCATGCCTTACTTAGGGCCGATTGTGGCCAGGTTCTAGTCCCAGTTGATATCAGTTAAATTGTGCAGAATTCCCAGATCGATCAACTTAATCCAGGAATTTTCTTTCCTAAATGGCTCAAGTTGTTTCCCAGAAAGGAATTAGAAAGATGGTGTTTCCATATACAATGTACCTAGTTAAATAACTGCCATGTTTTAACGCTTTCACCCCCAAAAAGTGCTACAGCACATCTGTATAAACTGAAATGAACTTTATATCTGTAAAGTATCTTAGCTGATATAATCTCTCTTGCTAATGTTATCTCTCTCAAGATGGATGGTGTTGTTGATTTATACTAGATTATACTAGATTACAAAGATGATGAAGTAAGGTTTTATGGACAGTTTTATTTATTGATCTGTTTTTCCGGAAAAAATTTCTGGACGCGAACCCACACATTCTGTTTTCCTTGGAGTTCCTTCCTTCCTTTCTGCTGTCCAAAGTGTTTCTCTTCTGTGATGAACTTGTGCCCCCCCCCCACCCCCTATCTTGAAGAATCAGATGTTCAAAGTTATGCAAATTAGGGGCAATTAAAATTTTAAAAGCTCTCTAGCTTCCAAACTAAAGCAGAGATGCAAAATTCCAACTTACACATATAAGTTTGTGACACCTGTCAATCTAATGAACAGTTAACAAAAGTTGTATAATTTCAAATTATGCTAAGTAGGGGCATTGAAAAATTTAAATCTTCAATACCTTCAAGAATATTATAGAAAAAGGTGTGGTTCAAAATTCAATTTATAGGTTTGTGAGATAACTGCATCCAATGAACCATGAACCAAAGTTGTAGCATTTTGATTTGTGTAAATAGACAAAATTTAAATTTTGAATACCTTAAAAAGTGTTGTACATAGAGATGCCATTCCAATTTCTATCTGTTGGTTAATGAACTATGGACCATGAACCAGAGTTGTAGCATTTCAATTTATGCAAATTATGCAAATATACAAAATTCAAATTTTGAATATCTTATAGAGATGCCATTCTAATTTCAATTTTAGGGTTTATGACATACATCATTCAATGAACCATGAATCAAAGTTGCAGGATTTTAATTTATGCAAATTAAGTAAATACACAAAACTTAAATTTTGAATATTTTAAAAAGTATTATGGATAGAGATGCTATTCCAGCTACAATTTATGGGTGCATCCATTGACCCATGAACCAATGTTGTAGAATTTTCGTTTAAGCAAATTAGGCAAATCCACATATAACACAATACTTGCCAGAATATCCCCAAGTGTTACTAAAATAAGAAATCTACGGAGTTCATTTACTGGATAAGATACTTTCCAAACACCCAGAGAGATTTGCTTGCAAATCTATCTTTTTCTAGTTTATTTAGTGTGCAATGGTTCTGATGTGTAATCACGTTTTTACACTTATATCAAACCACAATGTGCAAGTAATACCCTTTGCTTGACCTGTACGACCATTTCTTTAGAAGAAAACTTGTTTTCATTATTCCTATCATGTCACTGTCATATGTACCATTTTTGTGGGGATATAATTTTAAAATGTTAAGACATCAGATGGTGAACAATATTTATGGTTTGTGAGTACAGTAGTCCCCCTCTTATAAGGCCACACCAAATGCACTAAAAAATGTGGCCTTATAAGAGAGGTGGCCTCTCTTGAGGGGTAAAATATAATGAAAATGCCATCCTTGCTGCACGTTCAAGTGGCCTTTGTGGAGGGGGTGGCCTCTCTTGAGAGGGGCCTTACAAGAGGGGGACCACTGTATGACTGAAGTACAATTTGTATACAGTGATACCTGTCCAATGAGAGACCGCATATCTTTTTAAGACCGCTCTCTCAGAACACTGTGCTATCTTTTCCATGTTATTGTACCTCTAATGAAAGACCACCTGTTTTGAGAGACCACATTTTCACCTGCACTAGGGGTGGTCTCTCAAGACAGGGACCACTGTAATGATTTCCGGGGGGGGGGGGGGGGGGCAGTGTCAAAGTTTGAGAAATGTAAAATGCTGATCAAATAATGGTCTGCACCCAGCTTTTGGGGAATCATCATGCCTGAATGCATTAACCATAAAACACTTTTTCATACAGAAACAGGTGTATTGACACATAGAAATAATGCTCAATGCCAGTAGCTATAACCAGGAAGTTTTTCAATTTTATTCTTGACCTGTCTAATATGTGGTAGGTTGTTGAACTGAATAGATGTTTGTCCCTCGGCGTGCTTCAGGCTTCTTGCATCGAACACTTGGAGAGGAAAAAGGTTTGACCAAAAGCCTGCTTTTTTTTTTTCCTCTCAGGAACTGACAATTTTTAGACCAGACATGCTGTTTTTTTAGTGAAAGGTCTTTCTAGGAATCTGAATCTGAATCAGAATTCATATCAGTATCATTGTTTTTTTTTTTTTCAATTAGCAGGCAAAGAGTTGAAAAGAGTTGTTATTCTTTGTATTTGCAGAGTGTTGTGTTATGGACCTAGCAATGATGGACAAGCCGTACTGAAACTAGTCATATGTGGGATGCAGAAGTGGAAAACTTTCATGGAAAAAAAACTCACTTCGCATGGATTTTCACCAAAATCTGTATCTGTTGATTCCAAGGCGTTTGCGGGAAAATGTGTCAAGGAAATCCGCCAGAAGAGCGTAGATGGACAAATGGCGGCCTCACATGCTGTAGGGGTTACGGCTGGGCCTGCTAAAGGACACCGATATTCGCCGTATCTAACAAGTAATTCACGCCTTGCAAATGACAGACGCCGGATGGGAACGGTTATCAAAAGCCAAGGTGGAGTCATGACCAATTCACTTGAAACTCCGATCACCACACCATGGAATGCTTGCGGAGCAGGCTCAGCGCCCAACCTCAACAGGGACGGTGTCATAAAAACTGCCCATGTCAAGTTCTTTGAAGGTGTCTCTTGTTACAATTCACAGGAAGATGCCATCAGTCAGGCCACTCTGGCTGGCAACAGCGAAAAAACTGCAACTAACGGAGTCTGTGTGAAAGAACAGTTCATGAGGAAAGCCCTCTCAAAAGCCACCATGTTTGACTCGGGACCTAAGTTGACAGTGCAGGATGTTTCAGGGTCGCTTAATCCATCAGCAGGTGTAGATAAGACAAAAAGGATACTGAGATATACAGGTGCCAGGGCAACTTCTGGTGACAATGCCGAGGTAACATCAGAGATCCTGCAAGCGAGTGGTATGTACACGCATGTAGGACCACAAAGTGAGGCTGTGTCAACCTGTCCCCCCAGTCCCCTGCAGTCGGACAAGCCAAGTGCTCCGCCAACCGACAGCAGTCAGATCTTTACCCCAATTGCTGATCTGATACAAAGTGGAATATCTTTTGGAAATTCTTCATTAACATACTCCCAGCCCCTAAATTCACCTCCGTACATCAAGAACTTTGATATGCTGGGGACACAGCAGCACATTTCAAGTCCACCGCGTGCCGTAGTCAATACTTTTTGTACAAATGCTAGCAACAGTCCACAATGGACTTCATCTGGTAGAAACAATGCTACAGGTAATATCACTACGCCAGCTCAAAGTATACTTTCAGGAGAGGATCAAAATGCAGATAGATCCTCATCACCTGAGTTGAAAACCTATGATGGAAATTCATCTGTAGAAGATCAAAGTACAGATAGATCTTTATCGCCCGAGTTGGAGTTCTACGTTAAAAGTTCGTCTGAAGAGGATCAAAGTACAGATATATCTTCATCTCCCGAGCAGATATCCTACCTTGGAAATTCATCTGTAGAGGAGCAAAGCACAGATAGATGCCAGTTGCTTAAGTTGAAATCCTACCTTGGAAATTCGCCTGTGCCTTTTAAGTTGGGAAAATCTGTAGATATGGATTGTACCATGTCTCTGTCAGATGCTCAGACAAATGCAAACATCCCCAATGTGGTATCTTCAAATTTTACAGCTGGATGTGCATCACCTCCATACATCAAGAGGTTTGACATGCTGGGGAGCCAGCCACGCATTTCAAGTCCACCGCTTGCCGTAGTCAATACTTTGCCTGCAGCTGCTAGCAGCCATCCACAGTGGACTTCGTCATCTGGTAGAAACAATGCGACACGAAATAACTCTGTGCGAGCTCAAAGTATACTTTCAGTAGGGAATCAAAGTGTAGGTAGATCCCTATTGCCTGAGTTGAAATCAAGTGTTGGAAATTCATCTGAAGAGGATGAAAGAACAGATAAATCCTCCTCGTCTGAGTTGAAATCATACGGGGGAAATTCATCTGAAGAAGATCAAAGAACAGATAGATCCTCATTGCCTGAGTTGAAATCCTATGTTGGAAATTTATCTGTGCCTTTCAAGTCTGGAATACCTGTGGATATTGATTGTACAGTGTCTATGTCGGGTGCCCAGGCAAGTGTGTACATCCCCAGTCAGGTTTCTTCAAATTTTATGCCTGTTTGCGCATCGCCAGCACCAGTGAATGACACATGGGCTTCCAGTGACATTCATGGACCCCTTGACATGGCCTTGGAGGTGTCTCTGAGTGATACATCCCCATGTAAAAATAATCCTATGGTGACCTATGTCAATGTGTCTCTACCATCCGATGCCCCCAACAGCGAACCGGTGTTAACAACTTCCTTGGATGCTTTCAAAGACGGAGGTGTGAACACTTGCTTACCGAAGTCGAATTTTGTTTTCAGCCCTGATGCCTTTGATAACCCACAAAGACACACACCTGCAGATGTACCAAGTACAAACAGACCAAAACTGCCTTTTGAGGAAACAGGCAGAAACGCCCACACAGGGGCTCCGTTGAAGATCGATACAAAGTTCCAGTCTGGGGGAGCTTGCCTGGACCTTATAGACTCTGTGATGTTTGGTCAAACTGATGTGTTTAAGATGGATACAGATTTCTTGCTCAGTCAGCAGCGTGAAAAGAACAGTGGGTATGACCATGACCGACCTTCAGACTTTTTCAACATGCCCACGGTGATTAACGTGAACAAGAGCGTTACTGGTGCTGCCACCTGTGAGCTGGTGCCTCCATTCCTTGTGCTTGACAGAGGGGACAACATGCCATCCTGCTCTGCAGATATCCTGGAACCAGGTGAACCAGAGGTTACAGAAATGTGGGACACAGAGACCGGAGTAAGGACCTACGTCAGTCCTGAAGAGGTGTGTTATGATGGGGCTGTTTGAAGACCATGTAGACCTGAAATGTACCAAGTTGTATTCGAAAACAGAAATTGCTGAAATGTTTGAGAAGATACGATTTTCATAGATCAGGTTTATCATGTGCGTTTGGTATGAAACGTGAAAATTTCTGCTGAATGCAATCAAGATTCTAAGGCTAATGTGTCCTTTGACTACCATCTTAGAATTAAAAGTATTTTGTTAGTTTCTTCAGATTGCCTTGGGACCGGAACTACCAAACTTGTACAATTGATAGACAATATACGTCTACGAATATGTCTGAAAATCTTAAAATAAACAAAATTATCCAAAACTGGTGGGATATTACTTTAACAGCTTCCCTTTGTGTGGGTGGGGCACTCATTCCAAGGAAATCTGCTGATCATGTGCATGTATTTTGTTAGGTCCCATCAACAATTGTCATTCAAATTGTGTTTCATTTCCATTGAAATTTTCAACAAAAAAAAACAAAAACAAAAAAAAAAAAAAAACATTCCAAAGCTGACAATATTTGATCACCAGCCACCAGCTGATGTGAGAGGGAAAGGGTAAATAGGTTGAGGTTGAATTATGCATTGCTTAGAGGTCAAATGTCATCTACTTTAACCCTTTCCCACTCAAATCGCCCCAAAGCGCCCGGATGTAAATTGTCACCTGCCTCACTTTTTTCCCATACATGTAATATTCTTGTCAACATGGAACATTTTTGTTGAGAATTGCAGATAAAACCTATAATGATAGCATGCTGCAGGTCAATAAGTTTCCTTGACTCGATCTCATGTTAGCCAGAAAAGAGTTAATACTGTTTTTGACTAAATTTCAATAGTAACATAAAAGTACATTATAATGTAGGTGTATAAAACATTTGTTGGTCTAAAATTAGATTAATTTTCTGTGTGCAGATGAAGAATGAACTTGACAAACTGTTTGAAGACGATCTAATAGAAGGAGACAAAACCACAGAAATGAACCCGTCGAAGGTGAGTACAATGCACGATGCTTGTTGAAAAAGAAGTCTGTCATCACAACTTTATATCTCAAAGATCAAATCTTGCATTAAACTCCATAATTTAGCAAAACACGTTGAACATCGGACAACTGACATGCTTTGCGCAGTTTGTGGTAAAAGTTACTTTGAAATAAATTAATGGCACGTCTATAACTTTTGTTACGAGAACTAGTTCTTTCAGGTGGGTTATGGAAGATTCAAAGTGGTGAAACGTTCACTTCACTCGTGAGCTGGCTTGGATTTAGGACTGCAGTGCGACAGAAGGGGCTGTTCTGTAACCTGCATCAAACATAAATCAGCAGCAGAATTATGTTGATAGGTGTTGGTGTCACTATTCTTGCCTGATATTTTCAAAGGGGGAGGGGCTGCATTGAAATTTTTATGTAAAATCTAGTGTTCTGACTTTTTTTCCATAGACACTGTAGTTTGTTTTTTGGAAGTTCTTCAGGTCAAGCTGTTTAGTTCTACTCCCAGGGATTTTTCTTTTTTAATGTATTTTAATGATCCATTTATAACAAAAATGATGCATTTCAAGGCTTACACAGTAGTGTGCCATCTAGTGGCACATTAAAGAACTTTGAGTGAAAGTGCGTGTGTCTGCCATTGGAATTATAAGGAATTAAAGCCACACACTTTTGGAGCTTTTTCTTCATATAACAATTTTTTGCGGGGGAAAAAAAACCGGACTACTATAGTATGAATCAGAAATTTTGAAGTTATGGTAAAGCTTTCAAAATTCAGTTTTGTAGAAACATATTATCACAATGTTTTTCTTCTGTGCTCTCTATGCTAAAAATCACTGTTAACTTTATGTATGAAACATTTCTGTTTGCTGAATTGATAAATTTACACATTAGATGATATTTATTTTCATTTGCAAAGTTGTTTTAAAGCTGAGAGGTATCAATCCAAGTCCTGAAAAAGCCTACTTTTTAACAACCATCAATGGAAAAAAATCAGCATTTTTACACATCACAAAAAAAAGTGTGCATATGGTACCAGTTGACTAGCTGAAATGGGAAACACACATATCCACTTGATAATAAATCTGAATTATTAAGTTATATGTCATGAATATAATTAGAAAATTCAAATTTATTGTGAAATACTTTTTTGCCAATAGGAGAGGTCACAATTACCAATTATCTGTGTATTCTGTTGAATACACAATCCAATACACAGAATTCTGTGGGGCTAGATATGTGTTACTGTATTCTCATTGGATTGCATATTTAATTTACCTCATATTAAAAGACTACTTTTAAAGCTGCAAGAATAAAATTTATGTGAACATTTCAGCTTTGTACAAAATTTTAACACACAGATTTTGCTGTTTCTGTAACGAGTAGTTAAAGTTAGTAAACTGTAAATTACAATAGAAAATAATGGGAACACACAACTCTAGCCCTGAATGACTGAAATGCCCTCTACAGGAGAGTAGTAGAAGCTTCTTTTCTTGCTCTCCCTTTTTGGCTGAGCTTACACAATTTTATTTACCAAATCACATATTTTTATCCACTGGCCATAGCACTACCCAAGGTAACTTGTTTCAACACTTCTCCATGCGTTACCATGTTGTGGCTGAAGTGGCTTCCTGCGGAGTCTGGTAGTGAGAATTTATGAAGAGCTTGAAAATAAGTCATAGCACTGCATAATAAGGGCCCTCCCACCCTTGACAGGTCCCACCCCAAGGGAGAAGGGCTTCATCAGGGTACTAGGAGGAGGGTAACAACTTTGATGAATTGACTGGCTTAGCGTAACAAAAAAAAAGGATTACCTGAATGATTGAAAATAGTATAGTGAGAATTAAAAATTATTGCACTTAAAAACTTATCAGTAGCAATGTGCGTATTACAGTTCTGGTTTGATGCTAGTATTGTGGCATCAGTGTGACTAGAAATCCTGAACGTTTAAAAAAAAAGGCACAAAACACTTTTGTGCCATATAGTGCACTTGTGGTTCTTTCTCCAGTTATTAACTCTTTAAGTGCCAAATGTTGGACTGATTCAACAGCTTTTCTTGGCACGCATCCAGCGCAATGCACCCAATGCACACCAAGAAAAGCTGTTGACCTGGAATATTTTCTCTAGGTCTATAGGCATGTTGGTACCTGAATGAAAGGTCTTTTTACGAGGAATTTGGATCAAAGATCCTAACGATAATTCAGACTAGTTTGACTTCAGATGTGAGTGGCACTGAAAGAGTTAACAAAAATATGATCTCACCACTGGGCAAGAAGTGCTTGGTGCCAATAACGCATTATTTTAATTCGTCGTCTTGATTTTCGCCTTCAGGCCATCAAAACTACGTTGTATCCACACCAGAAGCAGGCCCTGAGATGGATGATCCACAGAGAGAACAGCTTTGATCCTCCACCATTCTGGAGACGACTGAAGAGTGGCAAATACTGCAATAGATTCATGGGACCAGCCCAGCAAAAACCTGACTGTGTTAATGGGGGTAAGTTATACGAAATGCCGTGAAAGTTTTACTGTCAAAGATTGTCTGGTGTTTAATTGTTTTTCTGGTGACAATGTTTGCTTTTTACAAAGACAATATCTTAAAGGAAAAAAAAGAAGAGAATAAAAACTTTATTACTTCAGATGTTAATATGTTATTTGTAATATTTCCTTATGCTATATTTTATGTACATATGTATGTATATATATTATCACCCGGTGTAAATACAGCCCTGGTTATCATTAGTGTTTATTGGGGTGGTATTGGTGCATGAGCTTTGGTATTTCAGATCAAGGTGGGTCAAAATGAGGCTCAAATCAGCACATGGGGGCTTTTTCCTTGTATAACCAATTAGATGTGAGCAGCCACAAGTTCCTAATATTATTACAAATTCATAAATATCACCCTCAAAATGGTTACTAGGGATTCAGTTCCTGTACAGCCAATATAAGAACAGGATTCTCACACACCCCCTAATTATAAATTCAGAAATATCAACCTGAAGATTGTCACAAAGTTGATATTTATGAATTTATAATTAGTGGGTCTGTGAGAATGCTGTTCTCTGATTGGCCGTACAGGAACTGAATGCCTACCAACCAGGGGTGATAGGATTATGAGCCTGGCTCTCTTTTGTCCAAATTTAAAAGTATTTGGATGATATCTGGGTGAGGCTGGCCACCCTGTGACTGAGGATCTGCATTCCATAGCCTAGGCCTACTTACACCGAATGGAAATATAAAGGTTATCACATGGTTGTAGCTGTATCACCCCTGTATCAGCCCCTCGCATCCGTATCGTCACGAAACTGGTCTCGTGACGATACGGGTGCTTGGGGGTTGATACAGCTACAGCCATGTGATAACCTATATATATATGTATGTATATATATATATATATATATATATATATAGATATATATATATATATATATATATGTAAATAATTTTTACTGCTTGCATATTTTAATGTGAAGAATGCTATTATTCCAAGCCATAGGTATATTTTAGAAGTCAATAGAATCCCCAATTATTTATGACCATATGAAAAAATACATTTGCAGGCATTTTGGCGGATGACATGGGACTGGGCAAGACTTTATCCATTATATCTGTCATACTGACAAACTACCAGAAAGAGCAGCCTCTTTTTGAGCCAAGGAATGGGTACATACCAGCGTCAAGGAAAAGGTCAAATGTAGGTCATTGTTTTTTTTGGGTTTTTTTTTTTTGGTATATTTTTTTTCAAATAGACCTGGGATATTAATAATCCTCTAGATATATATGTATACAGTGGTCCCTGTCATCAGGGACCACCCTGCTGCAACAAAAAAAAGGGCCTTAAAAGAGAGGTGGTCTCTCTCGTCAGGTAGATTAACATGTCAAGTATAAGACTTAAGAAACTGTGAAAGTGATTTGTCATGAGAGGGGGTCTCGGACAAAGGGGGTCCCTCGTGACCAGGGCTAGTGTACCACATAAAATACTAAAGAGAGAGCTTTACAAGAAGCTGGCTGTAGTCAAATTGAGCCGTCATGTTTTGGCATATGATGTGATGTACAGCTATTGCACAATTGATACAGGAGCCCATGGCCTCATTTATTTCATATTTATTTTCAAAATCCAGTCTCAGCAAACAAGAACCGTGCCCACCGCCACCACCTCGGCCACCACCAAAACTCTGCATCATCCACTGACCACACAGAATCAAGAGTCACCTGGTTCAGCCAGGAAACTCCTCAAACTTTCTCGGTCACCTTCCCTGGTGACAGTCAAAAAGGAGGAGCCCAAACCCAAGGCACGCAGAAGCTTGTCAGGTGAGTAGGGTACTGGGAAATGGTGTTAAAAATTATACATGTATTTTTTTTATACAAATATGAAAACACTTTTTACAAAAAATAATTATGAAATACGCAAAAGTGCAAGTTGAAAATAAGCTAATTTTTGGTTTTAGATAAGTTGAAACACTGTTTTCTTGCATAAAATTTCATGGATTCATGCATAAGCAGACATTGGGACCACTTGAAAGTCCCTGAAAGTATGTGCAAAGATATATAAATATGAGCACTTGGTACTGTTTTCTGACTTCAAAATAACAATGGCGAAGTGTGTAAATGATATCTAGAATATGTTTACATTTGCAGTGAATCCTAATATAATGCACAAACATACAAAATGTACATGTGAATTCTTTGCTACTATGTAGATTTTGCCATTTGCAACATGAGTCCAACAAGACCTCCAATTCGGTTAACGGAATCTGATTCAGATTGCGGTGAGACATGATCTCTTTAACTTTGAGGCCTCACAGCTTTTCAATATGTGTATACTTATACTGTGGACTTGGCACTGCTTTGCTGTATGTCTAAACGTAATTTTGTCATCAGCACTTTCTAATCAGCAGCTAGCTATGCATGGTAACCAGCAGCACAAACGTCTAAGGCACTGATAAATTATGCATTACACTTTCCTATCAAACCTCTGGACATTGATTTTCAATTTTCATGGTGGTTTGTCCTTCTGCTGGGTGCGGTGCTCTCGGCTGTCGTTTAATATCTGTTTGTTATGGGGTGGGGGGGGTGGGGGGGCTCAGTTATGATGGCAAAATTTGTGTGTGTGTACAAGGAGTACAGTTGTAAGGCACTGTGATGGATCTCCTGGCTCAGCACCATTATTATGCCTTCCCCCCCCCCCCCCCAAGGATGAGAGGGTATATAACAACTACTTTGTCCGTGTGTTTGTGTGTTGGGTCTGACAGTTTTGACGCAATAACTCAAAAAGGTTTTTGCTTAGGGCTTTCATATTGCACATGCTTATAGTCATGAATAAAGTCTTGGGCCAGTACAAAGATGGATGACCTTGACCCAATTCCCACGGTCACAGAGCTGTTTTAGTGAATTTGGTTTCCACGTGATAACTTAACAAATTTTTGACATAGTTCTGTCAAATTGTAGGTGAGTACAGTCCTACATAAGGTATTAAACAAATTCAAAGATGGGTGACCTTGACCCAATTCCCAAGGTCACAGAGCCATTTTAGTGATTTTGGTTTTCATGCAATAATTCAAAAAGTTTTTTGCTTAGGGCTTTCATATTGCACGTGCTTATAGTCCTGTGTAAGGTCTTAAACAAGTGTGAAAATGGGTGACCCAGACTCAATTTCCAAGGTCACAGAGCCATTTCTGTGAATTTGGTTTTCACACAATTACTTGAAAAGTTTTGGGTGAAGGGGTTTCACATTGCACATGCTTATAGTCCTATATAAGATCTCAGAGAAGTTTAAAGATGGATGACCTTGACCAAATTCCCAAGGTCACAGAGTAATTTTAGTGAACTTGGTTTTGACATGATAACTTGAAAAGTTTTTATATAGGGCATTCATATTGCACATGCTTGTAGTCCTGAATAAGGTCTCAGACGAGTTTGAAGATGGGTGACCTTGACCCAATTCCCAAGGCCACAGGGCCATTTTAGGGAATTTGGTTTTCACACGATAAGTTAAAAAGTTTTTAACATAGACCTCTCTTATCATACATGTTTTAATCCTACATAATGTCTGAGACAAGTTCAAAGATGGGTGACCTTGACCCAAATACCAAGGTCACAGAGCCGAAGGGGGGGGGGGCATAGATCTAGCAATATCTGATTGCGTTTTAATTTTTTAGTATGCTTGATTCTGGATCCTAGTCTGGTAAGAATCTAACAAAGATGCTTAAAGATTGGTTTCTATGTGGTGTGGGAGGTCTGCTTAAATAATAGATATGATGCCACTGTTTGTACATTCAGGCAGCATGCACATGTCAACAAGCAGCTGCATCATTTGTGTGACAACTGTACACGATCAGATTGTGCTGTTGATATAGTGGTGGGAAGGCTTCCTATTTTTATGTCTCCAGACTGCACCCATGCCAAGGCTGGTTATGTTAGACAGCCATTTATATTTGAATTAGTGGTGAATATAGTTCATGAGGTTAGCTTACCGGTGGGGATAAGATGTTGATGTACTTTAAAATTTCCCCACAAAATTTATACACCCCTCCCCCCCCCCCCAAAAAAAAACCAAAAAAAAAACAAAAAACAAAAAAAACCCCCACAAGTATTTCTCCTAAAACCATTCAGAAATGTATTGGTGCTATGCAAACCCCCCCCCCCTCCCCCCCCCAAAAAAAAGAAAACAAAAAAAACCCCAGCATTTTTCCTAAAAGCGTTCAAAAATGTATTGGTGTCATGCAAAATTTTGCTTGAGAGTCCCATTTCTAATATAGGAGGCAAGTCAGAATTGAATGGCCCGGGGCCACAGCTTCCTCCTGGCTACACTCTGTATGCTCTATCAGATGCTGATAATGTTGATGTTGGTTGTAAACAGAGAGACTTCATACAAATGTCACATTTTCCCATGGAAAATTAGTGCCTTATTCTTCTGATTGAATGAACAATCTTGACATTTTTTGCAACCATTTATTTGACAATTTCCTTTTGGGTGGTTACACTGTGTTTTTGTGCTTTTTCATTTATTGTATATGTGCATTTGTAAATAAGCATTATATATACAGTAGTACCTGTCGCCAAAGATCACCCCTAGGGAGGATCAAAATGTGGTCTTATAAGACAGGTGGTCTCTCATGAGAGGTATAAATAATAAGAAAAGTACTGCAAAAAGTATATTAAAAAGTGGTCTTAAAAGGTGGTCTCTCATTAGGATGGTCTTTCATGACAGGTACTACTATATATATATAGTATATATATATATATATATATATATATATATATATATATATATATATATATATATATATATATACACACATATATACACACACATATGTGAATATACTTTCTTGTGTTACTTAATTTTGCAAGCAAGTTATGATCAGGATTGGAATTGAACAAACTTGCACCAGTGACAAGGTTATAGAATTTCATAATTATGTTCCTACCATAAGTTGCCAAAACACAGGCTGGCAGGCAAATTGTAAATTAGGCCGTATCAGAAAAGTGGTGCATTCTGAGATCAAATCAACATTTATATAGAGGTTTTGAGTGTATATGTACTTTTTCACTCTAATCTTTTTCCACATGTGAAAAAGCCTTTACGTGTACTTCGATTTGAAGTGAAATTTACAATTGAATAAATAAATACAATTAAACAGCAACAAAGGTTTGCTACCCAATTGTGAAATGGGATTAAAAAAAAATTATATTTAAATGCATTTCCTATGAAAACTACAGTAATAAAGGAAGAAGGTTGAGCATCTTGGCTGCAACACATCAAAATGAGCATAAACAAGACACAACTTATTTTCCACTGCTGAGATTATAAAATTTGACAAGATACCATCTTTTATGTTTCAAAAGCAGAGTTTTATGTTTAAAGTTATGAAGCCAAATAAGTTTAAATACATTTTTAACACATTGAAGGTTGTTAATTTGCATTATGTCTTGCCCAGACCTTCCAGACCTTCCAGACCTACCAGACCTACCAGACCTACCAGATTCATTTGAACCAAGCAATGCTGTCAAGACTGAAGGACCTTCGAGGCCAAACACTGGGGGCCTACCAGACCTTTCTCGGACCCGGACTGTTGTTGACGTCAAACCAAGCTGTGCCCTCACTCCCAATCGGAAACGTAAAGTTTCCTCCATCTCTGAACGAAAGCCCAGAGTGCCAGTCGTTCAAACGCCAGGTCGGTTTTTTTTAAAAACTTTTTTCTCCCCCAAAAGTTTCTTCCCAGTGGAACAGGCAGTTTTCATTTGTAGAGCAGGACAACCACATTTTTACAGTCCATATGTAATGATTTAAGGACTCTTAATACATGCAACTATTTTTAATAATGTTAACATTGTTAGATGTTTTCATCGCTTTGTAGAATACTGAACCAGTCATGTCAGATTTTCGTAATTTTGGATATTAGGGAAAGTAGAATTAGTTGCAATGACTGTTGAAATGAAATTTGCTATCAGACTGATTTAACTCTTTCAGTACCAACCAGGACTTCAGTCAAACTGTAACACGGATTGCTCTGAATTATAATACAGGTGCTAGATTCATATTCCTTGTGAAAAAAAAAAAAAAAAAAATCATTCAAGTACCAGCATGCCTGAGGTTATCTGGAATATAACAGTCCAGGGCAACAGCTTTCCTTAAGCCAAGGAAAGCTGTTGACTCCAAAAAGCGGCAGTAAAAGAGTTAAACTTGTTTTATCTCACAAGGGATGGAAGAACAGGCAAGGCATACATTAGGTGGTTTAACCCTTAAAGCGCTGATGTAACACTGAGTCATCAGCTTTCCTTGGGGCACTTTGCGTGCGTGCGCCTGAGGGAAGCTGTTGACTAAGACTACTTTTTGCTTTAGACTAGGCTTGCTGGTATTTAAATGAAAGGTATCTTCATGAGGAATTTGAATCTTTTAACCATTATATGTTTAATGGTAATAAGAAAATGACTATAGCCGTCATTAGCACTTTAAGGGTTAAATGATATCATTATGACTGGGAAATGGATGTGTCACATATTCTGGTGGAATCACATTTGGATTGAGAGACACATTCCCTGCTACAACTGAATAGGATTCCTTTTAGACCCACTTGGAATAAGATGTTACCCTACCTATTAACCTCTTCTAGCAAGAGCTGTCAGACTTTGAAACATGTATATATGTAATGGAAAGTACATGTACATTGTACATGATATAAATGTGTACGACTTTTGCTTGGTTCATTGCAAAGCCTTCAGACATTTTGCCTGTCTCATAGCTTGCATTCTTGTGCACAAACTGATGATATATGTAGCATGTAGTCATGGAAGACATCTGTGTAAAGAACTTGATTCTATGACATGTGTCCATTAACAATTGCAGAATCACAAAGTGGAAACTGGATAAGAAACTCAACTGATGGACCTAGTGCAACTCTTATAGTGTGTCCACTTGCTGTGCTAGATGGTTGGCAGGCAAGTAACTTTGTTTACATCTTTCTACTTTATGTTTTCTAATTTATGATGTAAAATTTATGCTGTTCACACTATTTTATGATGTATAAGGTATTCTTGTTGAGGAGATGTGATTTCAAATCTCTGTAAAGTAAATGGCTGCCCTGCATATTGGAAGTTTGTAGCGTCAGTTGTTAGGGCCCAGCATCAGAGGTGTGGGTGCATGCCCTATGGAAGTCATGTGCGTGCATCAGGATTTCATTTTGGATGACGACTTTAGAAATACCTGTTCAATTGCCTTCAAGTTTTGTCACAATGTGTATCCAGGTAAGACCTTGCTTGTGATTGATTAAGAGAGACCTTGATGTCAAGGTCAAAATCACATCCATTTGAGTGTGATCAGTGATAATTGATTTCCATGCAATAACTCCAGAACAATTTGATGGAAATTCAAATTTAAGCAGGATATGTCCCTGGGAAGGGCTTCACTTGGAATTCCAATTGTGTCTCCTTGCCCTGTGAGGCTCAAGGTAAAAGGCCACCTTGCTATGAAAATCTTAAAGCTTGCAGGACCCTTGAAGACCCGGTGAATTGCTCTTGTGTGATAAGGTGGCTAATTTCTCTGCAGGATCAAATCCGGCTACACGTCCACGAGAGTGTACCACTGAGGGTCTGCGTTCACCACGGCACCAGCAGAACAAAGGTTCCGGAAAACCTGGCTAAGAATGACGTGGTCATCACCACGTACCAGACCCTGTCACGAGAAACCAAGGTATGACCCAACTGAAAGCCAGAGTGCTTCGTGGCGCATTGTAAAATACAACTGTACATATACAGATAATTGGGACAGTATTTCCCTGTCTTCATAACCAGTCAGAAGTGACACTTGTCAGTTGCCGCTTAAAACAGTCAATGGTAAGATGAGTTTCCTTAGAGAGAGTAGGAGTTGAAAATGTAATGTAGGCCAACTAGATAATACTGTAGACTGCAGTACGCTGTTTCTTAAATTAGCCTCTAAGTTTGGAAGATGATACAAGAAGTGAAATGGTACTTTGAGGACAAATCTATCAACCATGGGGGGAGGGGGGGGGGGAGACAATGTTATCCTTGCAGGTTACATGTACACAGCTAGGCTATAAATGAACTTCAGATGCCTGTAATGCAGTCATCATGACTGCATGGAGGCGTGCCGCTGGATCTCACCAATCTTGGTGTGTGTTTGCAGTCAGAAAACAGTCCTCTACAGAAGGTGCACTGGCTGCGAGTGGTGCTGGACGAGGGACATATTATACGCAACCCAAACACCGGGCTGCATAAAGCCGCCATCCAACTGCAGGCTGACAGAAGATGGGTGCTCACTGGTGTGTAAGAGGAAGGATGTTTTTTTTTTCAGATTTGTCCTTTCTCCATAGATTCTTAGCGAAGTACATGTAATAACAATTTAAACCAAATTTAAGGTCAAGTAATCTGACACTGATTCCAGTGACAGATAACTCATCTTTCTATACCATGTGACAGGAGCCTCGGTTATTAGATTTTACGTCATTATGTGGCATGTCATGTAACATCCTCCATTGTAGCAGCTGCAACATGACTTGTAAGGCAACGCAAAAATCATTGACTTGTTTGTATTTCCATCAAGTAACTTTTAAGAAGAGATTTAAATATGCCAGTTTTCCATAATGATTTTTTTCTGAGTGCATGTACAAAGGAGTACGTCACTGGTGTTGAATATATAAGGACCTTTCATTATGGTGAGAAATCGTAGCCAAATTGTTTCCAGGGTTACATGGGAAATCACAATTTTCTCTCACAGGCACACCAATTCAAAACTACATGCGTGACCTGTGGTCCCTCATCAACTTCTTACGAGTGAGTCCATTCACAGAGAGGCTTTGGTGGCGGCGAGTCATAGAGATCCCACTCAAGAATGGAGACAAGCGAGGGGTCAAGTAAGTATTTCCAGCAGATGAAAGTTGACCTAACTGCCCTGCCGTGGTAACAAAAGTCAAGTTTAAACTGCATGTCTCGTGATACCAACTGGCTATGTCTTCTCTGCTTACAACGGGAATGAGCAGATTATTTGGCTGTGATTTGTTCTGCATTTTGATATCAAATACAAAGTGCTCATGTTATGGGGGGGGGGGGGGGAGGGGGTAAGTCCTGGCAGCAGTGACACATAATATGGTGATAAACACAGGTACTTTGGCTGTGCAATGGATCAATCTTTATTGCAGTTCTTTGTAGGCTATAGATTTCTCTACAAGAATGGACGGGTTTAGGTAAGTATGTCTGTCTCCACAGGCATAGGGTCACTAGACCCTTGTTTGACTGGTTATGTCTTTGGAATAATAACTTTTCATCAAAAGGGACAGCAGAATGCAGTAAAACTAACACTGGAGCTAAAACTTGCATGGCAAGCTGTGCAGAACTAGTTCCAAAAGTTGCCACTGAGGGCAGCACTAGTCAAGGTATACTCCACGCAGAGGATCAGACCTGACTGGTGTGTTGTAAGTTGTGGCTTCACATGGAGAAGCCAAACCAAAGTGCCACAGGACACACTCAAAGAGTGCACTCCTTTTTCCCAGCACAAATTTCACTTTCAAGGAACTCTTTGTTAATAATCCTATCTTTTTTATCATTCTCTTTTAATGTACTGTATTAGGAAACCTGTTGGCTGAGGGCACTGGTTTTTTTTAAATACAAAAATATATGCATGAAACTGCAATGATAACCCAGTTTTGTGCAACTGTTTAATTAGATGTGACATTAATGCTTCCAAAATATAATTGATAGCATTTGTAAATGTATAACGACAGCCAGGAGGTCTATGAAGTTAACAGAGAACTTACAGAGACACTAAAGTGGACAAAATGAGATAAGTAGCATGCAAAAATGGTAAATAATACGACAGATATGTACTTGCAAATATTGTTAAGTGCAAGTTAACTATTCTACATGGACAGAGTGGGACTGGCGGTCCCTCTGTGGTCTCACTGTTGGGATGTCTGGGGAACAGCCTCTTGTCATCTACAGTTATAGTAGCAAAGATGATGCCAATTTAGACAGGGCGGCCCAGTCGTAAATGATGAATTGACATGCAGTGAAATTTTTATTTCTAACACATGTACTTTTCTTAATGACCTCCCAATTTAGATTGACATTGTGGGGTGAAAATCTCATCAGTCCTTAGAATTCCACTTGGATAAAAAATATACACATGCCACGTTCACAATCAATGGTTTATAATCACACCTGGTATTGTTGAGCAGCAAACCCATTCCCGATTAAAGTAAGATGTGAGTCGAAAGCTTTCATGGGCAAGGGTTGGCTGCTTCACCCACACCAAGGAAAAGCTGTAGATCCCAGGCAAGCAATCCAGTGTGATTTCATCTGCAAATTTCATTCTAAATGTTTTGTGTGGAGAAAATTGAGCAGATGACATTTCACATGCAGGCACTTTTGGGAGAATTGAGTGCAAACAGGGAAAACATATTTCAAAGCAATCAGACTCCTCAGATTGGCTCCCTAATTATGTGCTTACTGGGTAACATATTGCTGTCATATATTTGGATAAACATGATTTTCCGTGCCACTTCAGCAAGATTGTTTTTTTCGCATTGTTTCGCAGACGAGTTCGTCATCTGCTGTGCAACTGTGCCATGCGGCGAGTGAAGACACAGAAGGTGAATGGCAAGCCACTGGTTGCGCTGCCGGCAAAGCACGTCTATACGGAAACCGTAAAAATGCGGGAGGAAGAGAAAGCTGCCTATGATGAGATGCAGCAGTGGGGACGCGTCGTTATCAGCAGGTAAAACCATCTTGAGACGCTCAACAAAGTCTGACAGGAAACACCAAAATTTGATTTGTTTCAGGCCAAGTGTTCCTTTCTAGGATGCAGTGAAAGTACATGTACGTAGCAAATGGATGATAAATAGCAATTTTTAGCTCAGCTGACTTGTCAGTAGCTGAGTTTATCTTATGGTCCTTCGTCGTCCATCATCAACAATCGACTTCTCCAAAACTGTCAGCCAGATTCCTTCAAACTTGGTGGCAATGTACTTTGGGTGGGTCTCTACCAAGTTTGTTCAAACGGTCACGCTCCAGTGATTTTTGGATTTATTTTCTTTTTGTTCTTTTTTGGGGCAAACCCTAAAAAATCTCTGAAACCGCGCACTCGATTGCTTTGATATGACACAGGAACACTCCTAGAGACTCCTGGTTCTTTATTTGTTCCCCAGGTAGTGCTGCGATTATTTTCTATTTTTTATGATTTTTTGTGTGTTATTGCTATTTTTGACTTTTTCTCCAAAACCATCTCTCAGATTGAGCTGAAACTTGGTGGATGTGTTTCTTGTGGAAGGGTCAAACAAACTTCTTCACTAGGTGTCAATGGTATGGATTTCTGATTTTTAATGTTTTTTTCAATTCGAGTACTTATTGGTAAATGCACCTTTCCTTTTGATTACTGTATCAGTCAATGGGCAGTCTAATAATAATTAACAGCTTTGAATCCTTCTCCAAAACCGTCCGCCGGACTGACCTCAAACTTGACTGCAATGTACCTTGGGTGGGTCTCTACCAAATTTGTTCAAATGGTCATGATCCAATGATTTTTTATTTTTTTATGATTTTTTGGGGACAAGTCTTAAAAAATCTTCTCTGGAACTACATGTACTCACTTGGTTGCTTTGATATCACACAGGAACACTCCTAGAGGCTCCTAGTTCTTAATTTGTTCACCAGGTGGCCAGCGATTTTTTCCTAATTTTTTATAATTTATTGTGTGTTATTGCTATTTTTGACTTCTCCAGAACCATCACTCAGATTAAACTAAAACTTGGTGGATGTGTTCCTTGTGGAAGGGTCAAACAAAGTTTTTCACTAGGTGGCACTGCTGTGGATTCCTGTATTTTGATGACTCTATCACTCCAGGTACTTATCGGTAAATGCACCATTCCTATTAATGAATATATTAGTCAATTGACATTCTAATGCTAATTCACATTTTTTACTTCTTCCCAAAACTGTCAGCCAGATTGATTTCAAACTTGATGGCAATGTACCATGGTTGGGTCTCAACCAGATTTGTTCAAATGGATACGTTCCATTGATTTTTGGATATTGTATGAATTTCTTTGTTTGTTTGTTTGTTTGTTTTTTTTTTGGGGGGGGGGCAAATCTTAAAAAATTGTAATGGTAGATGTACTTGTCAGCTGAGCACAGGACTGTCACATTCCTCTTGTTTTAATATTTTATTTTACTTTTTTTTTTCATTTTTTGATTTTTTTAAAAATATATTTTGGGGATGCCCCCACTACTTTGGTGGGGGTGCTTGTAGATTTCCCCTTGTCAGTCCATATATATGTTCTTCTGTCCCACATCCAATATGAAACTTGTATCATATGTATCTCCAAAACTATTTGTCCTACAGTTATGAAACTTTACAGAATTATTAATCAGTATATGAAGATGTGCATTTGGAGTTTTGTTTGTCTCTGTCTTTGTCTCTGTACAATGTTCTTGATTGAATGAAAATGACTTTTGTCCATCCCATGTCTGACATAAAACTTGTGTCATGTATATCTCGAACCTATCTGACCTACATAAATGAAACTTTACCAGGTTATTAATCAATACATGGAGATGAGCATCTGGGGTTTTGTCTGTGTGTCTGTACAAGGCAGTTGATTTATTGGAAATCGACCATTCTCTGCCCCACATCCAGATGTCTTTACCATAGTGAAACGGTATTAAATACAGACAGTTTAAGAAGTATGAAACAGCATCATCAGTTGAAATCAAGAAAGGTTTACATTGGTCTGACCAGAGTGCACAGAGACCCAGTAAAAGTGTGTTCAATTTTATGCAGTCACATGTACTTTGTATGATATCTTACTTTTGTTCATTTCAGCTATGTTTTGTTACGACATTTCTTACTGTTTCCAAGTGACCATAAAAGTAATGACGGGGTCATCTGTATCCTATGGACTTTTATCCTTTATTTTCCCCATAAACATATCTTAGTCATTTTGGGTTAGGGTACCTCCTTGCCAAAGTTAGCTTAAGCTGCAGGACTGACTTGCACCACAGAGTCGCTTTGTGTTATCAACCAACAATTTGCTATGAAAGTGAGTGTTTGATCAATTCCTGTTACTACGTATGATAACCACACTGCATCAGATGTGATTCATTAGGACTGTCTAGTGATCTTCCTCCAACAGATGTTCCAAGGATGCATATTCCCCCCCACCCACCCACCCCACATTTTTCTAGGGTGTGACCCCCTGTTCTAACTGTGCTATGGGTTGCAGGTATTACGATGAAGGCACGCTGGTGAAGCACTACTCGGAAGTTCTGGTCATCCTTCTGCGACTGCGGCAGCTCTGCTGTCACCGTCTACTGGTCGCCAAGTCTATTGTCAAAGGTGCCACTCCCGGCATACCCCATTTGAATGGGAAGTTCAAAGGTAGGTCCAACCTGCATGATGATTATCATGATGTACCAAAGTTTAATATGCATATATATATATATATATATATATATATGTATATGTATATGTATATGTATATGTATATGTATATGTATATATATGTATATGTATATTATATATATACATACATACACATACGTACCTACCATCAGTGACCATTTGCTCACAATGACCATATTTCCCATGCACAGACATTTTTCTAATGTTAAATGCACTGCTGTGAGCAACCACATATAGAATGACCAGCAACTGGGAAAATTTGGCTGAAAGCGCTCTAAATGACTGCTTTTTGCCAAGACTCTCGGGTATCAAAGAGTGACGAATCCTGATATATTTCCCATCATGTAGGACCAAAATATAACCGTCATTCATTCAATTATCATAATTCACATGTGTGTTTCAAACTTTATTTCAAACAGTGGGGATCGATTTGAAGTGCATCGCAATTTGGAACATACTGGGTTCTCTCTTTTTGTGTTGAAGTTGAACTGGCCGGCACCTTGTGCGTGTGGTTCTGTCTACGGCTGAGCCTTTGTTTTGCATAAAAAAACAACTGAACGGTTGCAAAAATATTTTGAATACATCACTTACTATCTTGACCTTAATCTACTTTCTCGGTAAAGTCAAGTCCATTGTTAATCGCAAGAAATCAATTAAAATGTGCTCCCAGGATCGTGCAAGTGCACATAGAACAGAATATTTCAGGTCAACAGCTTGCCTTGGCATGCTTTGGGTGCAGTATGCCCAAAGTGGGCCAAGGAAAGCTGTTGACTCATTCCAGAATATGGCACTGAAAGGGTTAAATGCAGCAAGACTGAGGAGTGCTTTTTGAAGGAATTTTTTTAGGCAAAATTCCCCTGTGTGGTAATTTTGATTCATGCATTTAACTGCTTTTGAAGACTATGAGTAGAAAGTACAACCTGGACAGTGTATAGCAAAATGCTTGGCTGACCAAAAACCTCAGCAATTCATCAAGGATTGTTTGGCAGTTGACTCGAGAGGAGGAACTAGTACAGTGACAGTGTACAGATATCAGAATAGAGTAGTGCTTTCTTGGGGGACCCCTTCCCCTGGCAGGCCCAAAGTAGTCCCATAAAGCAGGTTGTTTGTCGACACATCATGCTCAAGGGAGATTTAGGTACCTGATAAATGTAGTCTTGATAGTTTTGGTGCCAAGTTTTTTACTGCATCAAGAGTGTTCCTTGGCACATTTTGGTCGCAATGGGCCCAAAGTGCACCGAAGAAAGCTGTTGACCTGGACTATTATATTCTATGTAACTGCAGGCATGCTGCTACTTGAAAGGTCTTTTAACAATGAACATGAATCTTGCATCGTTATCATAATTCAGAGCAGTTCCTTCTGCTAAGTTCAAATTAAGTTGCAGTTGGCACCAAAGGCAGGTGGTCTGTCAAAGGAGAGACTACTGAACATTTGTACAGTAGATTTTTCCACAAAGAACTCCATGCACATATACATGGTACAGCGTTTCTCTGTTTAGGTGAGTTAGGCCGTCTGCCTGGCTTCCTGGGTGGAAGCTCACAGAAGACCGTGTCAGACTCCAGCCCTTCCTCGTCAGGCGACACACCACCACCTTTGAGTGTATCTGCACAGAACGACTCTTGTTCACCCATTTACATCTCAGACTCAGACTCAGACTCGGCCACTAGTTGTGACTCGCCAGACAGCAGCTTGGGTGCAGAGGTTGAACACTCCTGCACAGCTATTCCAAACGATAACGGGCCAATTATACTGAAAATCAAGAAGGGAAAGATCATACCTCAAAAAACGACAGCCTGTGAAAGTGATTCCTGGTCACAGGAGTTGAAAGCCAAGCAGGAGATAAAAGTTTTCTGCAAGGCATGTATGGAAGAAGTTACCATCACACAGGATGATGTAAGTATATATGAAGCAGTGACCCATATAAAGCCATAAATATATAATGTTAGGCACTTTTGAAATAAATGATTAGGAAGGAGGCTTTTTATTTTTTTAGGTCAGAGAATGTCAAATGAGAAATGAGGGAGGTGCCTGAGAAACTTAAGGTTCTTTTTTTGTTTTTAAATCCATAATATTTGTGCATATGAATCAATGTATTTGATCATATGTTTAAATATTTAATTATGTGTTTTAAAATTTGTTTATGTGTTCAAAGATTTAAACATATGGAAAAATATTTAGACTTAGACATATGATCATATCTATTTAATGTTGTGATCAAATGCATGTAGTCATATGACCATTTGTATTTATTCATGTGTTGAGATTTATTTGATCATATGATCCATTGAAATAAGTAACGACTAAAAATTTGATCATATGTTTAAATATTGGATAAAACAATAAAGGCGTTCTGTTATAAAAATGCATACAATGCAACAGTATCCCTGGCTCCCTCTGATCCAGTTCAAAGATAACTCTCCTGTTGTATCATCGAGAAAAATTTCATACATAAACATGCATTAACCATTGACACAGGCAATAGAGACATGTATTACAAATATATAGATGTATTTTCCCTTCTGTCGCCCATCTGGTTATGAAGATTTAATTGTGAGACTTTGTTTACATATTTGTCTCCAGCCAAACCCACCGTGCCGGATTTGTGGTCAAAAAGTGAGCAAGGAGGAGTTTGTGGCACTGCCAGAAGAGGGCACTTTGAGAGCTAATCTCCCCATTGACCAATGGCCTCCCAGCACCAAGGTAAACATACAAATGGGCATGTATTGGAACTGTTTATTTTTCCTCTAGATTGAGTTGTTTCATGTCACATTCCCAACTTTTTTCAGCTTTAAGAATATTATGTGGACAATATAATGAAAAATATGTTTCCTGATTGCTCAGATTAAGGTTTAGACAATAGTTTTCTGTATTGAAAGTGCCCAGCAGCTTTTAACCAGGAGCATGGTGTTAGGTCTAGCAGACAATTCTCATTCAAAATGTTTATGTCAATGAGAACATTTAACCCTTTTCCCCATGGGTTAGAAATGTCAACAACTTTTTGGGGGGTTGTGCATCAGTCCACTCTTCCAAGGGAAGCTCTCAGTTTAGTGCATGTTATTTTGACATATCTGATCTTCAGGGTTCTTGAAATATTGATTTTCTCTCATGTGATATATGGAAAACAGAGATATTCTTTCTGATTGCCTCAAATCCCAATGCTAACTGTAAATCTAGAGGATTCTGACAGTCCTGTGCTCACCTCTCCCTACTTTGTCAGACTGAAGTGGTCCTATGACCTTCTGAACATCAAAGTCGCCTTTCTCTAGGACCATCATCACTGTTTCCAATATCAGTCTTCGCTCGCACAGTTCTGGAGTCATCATGTTTTAAATGAAAGTGGACAGGATGCAATACATTAAACAAGATATAAGTCAATATGTCAGTTTCACCTTTCAAGGTCGCTTAAAGTCAAGATTAACAACACCAAAAGATACCCCATTGGTGCTTTCCTATTAATGTTAAATGGAAAGCATGGCCTCAGATCCACCATTGTAGAGACATAAGCCTATATGTCACAGTTACTGCTATTCCTACAGTAATAACATGCTACCATGGACAGTAAACGTTACCAACAACTCTTAATTTCGGTAATCCTTTGAAAATCAGGAAATGCCAGCAGCACTGTATAGTGAAGAAACTTATTGCAGATTGAGTCCATGTACATTCATACCAAGTTCGAAGAGAATCCGACACGGAGTTTGGGAGAAGAAGGTGAAAATAGTGAAAAGATGCAAATAGTGAAAAAAGCAACAACAACAAAAATCATAAAAAGAATAGTAAACAGATTGCTACTTGTCAAACAATTAAGGGCTCTAGAAGTGTGTTTCTGCTATTTTTAAAGACCAACTGCTTTTGAAGGATTTTTTTTGGTTTTGCCAAAAAGAAAAAGAAAAAAATTTACAAAAGAATTAATAAAAAAAAAAAGTCATTGGATGGCAACCGCCTCAATTTACTCAATGGACACCCATCTAAGGTACATTCCCACCAAGCTTGAAGCAATTCTGGCTGATGTGTTGGAAAAGAAGTAAAAAAAGTGAATTACCTTTGCAATCCACATTGACTTGCATAGTAATTGATAGGAATGTATTGGTCAACCAACAAGCACCTGAATTAAAAAAAAAATGTTTTAAAAAAAATCAGGGTTCTGCAGCATTACCACTTAGAGTACAATTTGAGTTGACCCTTCCACCAGGTACATAGCCATCAAGTTTCAGCACAATCTGAATGGTGGTTTTGGAGAAGAACTCAAAAATAGGTTTATTAAATACACAAAAATTTGTTGGAAAAAAAATCACTGCATCTCTTCTTGAACAAATTAAGATCTACTAATCTCCTGAAGTCTTCCTATGCAATTTGAAAGCAATTGGCCAAGTTATTTTAAGATTTTTCAAACATTTTGCCAAGAAATGAACAATTGGTAGAACCTAGTTCCATGGTTACTATTAAACATTAATTTTAAAGAACCCGCGGGGTTTCTTAGGATGTTCTTAATTTTGACTTTAAATGACCTTGAAAGGTCAAACTGACATACTGGCTTATATCTTGGTAGTATAGAACTCTTGGTCAACTATTGATAAGCACTAATACTGTACATGTACATGTATAAAGCAGTTAATTCTGCACTTGCAGAGGCAGCAGATTCCAGCCAGCAAAGCACAGGATTGTTATGATCTTCTTGTTTAAGAATGGCCTTAACAGCCACAGAATCTGAATACAGTGGAACCATGAGTGTCTAGGTTTCTCTTGATTCTTTTTCTTTGAAGGACAGGAAATAAGTTATGTTTCATTCCATTGCAGATTGTTGCTCTAATGAAGGCACTAATTAACCTGAGGAAACAAGACCCAAGCATTAAAAGCATGGTTGTATCCCAGTTTACCTCCTTCTTGGACGTGCTGCAAATCTTTCTCGAGTAAGTTGTTGATAACTAAATTCATGCCAAGTTTGTCACTTTATATGGATCCACAGCATGGTGGAATGGTGTCATATGTGCTCAATATAGAGTTTTCAGCTGTGACAGTGGGCAGAGTTTTCATTACAAAATCCATATTTCATTCATGTGCTCTCTCTCTCTCTCTCTCTCTCTCTCTCTCTCTCTCTCTCTCTCTCTCTCTCTCTCTCTCTCTCTCTCTCTCTCTCTCTCTCTCTCTCTCTCTCTCTCTCTCTCTCTCTCTCTCTCTCTCTCTCTCTCTCTCTCTCTCTCTCTCTCTCTCTCTCTCTCTCTCTCTCTCTCCCCCTCCCTCCCCCAGCAAATTTGTCCCACATTTCATTCAAAAAATATTAAATGCAGAAACTCCAAACTTGGCATGATGATACTTCCACACATGAAGCCTTGAGTTTTTGGGAAGAGGTTAAACGGTTTTGAAAATTATGCAAATTACAACCATTTGAAAATTTAAATCTTGATTATCTCCAAAACTATTGTAGATGCACGTAAGCGATGCAACTTCAAATATGTTTGTAACGCTGCACATTTTTGTAATTTATATGTGACCTCTAGATTATACATATATAATTAGTATTTATTTGCATGTACATGTAGGTTCCACATTTCAGTCATGTGATGTAGGACGTTTTTGTATCGCCCACTTCAGGAAACAGAAGTTCAAGTTTGGACGCCTGGATGGCACCATGAATACCAAGCAGAGATGGCGTCAGATCCAGAAGTTCTCAGAGCCTGGTGCAGACAGCCCAACCATCTTCCTCATGTCTCTCACAGCAGGTGGCGTCGGCATCAACCTTACAGCAGCATCCAGAATTTTCCTTATGGACCCTGTATGTTATTGCTCAAGTACATTGAGTCTGTATTTTATATCAAAACTTTTGAGTAATCTGCTGTTAACAGAATGGGATTCCCTTCCCTCGTGAAAGTACTTTGTGTAGAAAATCAAAATGTTGCTTCATTTTGGATAAAGTGTCTTCTATGTTAAGGTGACACAAACACTTAGAGGAGTGCTGTCTGCAACCCGCTCTCCTGGTTTGGTTTTTAATTTTAGACCCCAAAAAAACTATATAAATTCTTGTTGCTTGGGATCTTTACATTATATATACACCAAGAAAAATTTTTTAAATCCTTTTTTTTTTTTGGTGAAAAATGGACATTTTACAAAAGGGTTCTATATTTTTCGAGAATCACGAGAAAAATTCCAAATTGGACCCTTTCGTAAAATGTCCGTTTTTCGCACCAAAACATGATTTAAAAATTTTCTATTGATATATATCGGACTTGATAGTGTTCAAATGGTACATGGGCTTACAGAATTAGGTTTGTTAAGTTTCTCTTTGTATTAAATTCATATATTCTAGAGATCCTAAGCAACAAGAATATTTGTAGTTTTATGGGTCTAAAAATAAAAACCAAAACAGGAGAGCGGGTTGAAGACAGCACTCCTCTAAGTGCCTAGCTTTGTTTGTGCCACCTTAAACAGTTTGTGTATCATGGAATGATCCCAGCTGCTGCATAGGTGGTTGGAAAAGTGCCAAGCAGAAAGGAGGCAGCCATGATGTTGCATTTGTCAAGAACCACGAGTTAATATTTGAGAAGCTGATTCCCAATATGGCCTTTGAAAGTTGAAAATTAAGTCAGAGTTGTGCGAATGAAAACTTTGTGCTACTACTTGTATTGAAAAAATGAATCCCCAATTATCATTTAAAACAAATCAAATTCTGGCAGAAGAGTATTTAAAGAAAAGTGAGAGCTGATATATAAAAAAAAAAGTGCACATGTTAAATCGTAAATTTATCTGGTGAATTCTGTGTTTATCTTTTGTGCTACTTTAATAATGAGCTGTATTCTGAGGCCACATTTTTGAAGTTTTGAGAGAAATTTGTACTTCAGTTTTTACCTCAGCTGACTTCCCAGTCTGCTGATGTTATAGGATAGTTTTCCATCTGAAAAGGTGATTTTGTAATGGCAGGGTGTAGTTTGGACATCAATGGCAAAGTGAATTGAGCCTCCAGATTAAAATTGCACATGGTAATATAATACATACAGCTGTACTTAGTGACCTATTTTTGGGGTCACTGTGACCCAGTAATTATGAGTTTGGTGCTAGTCCAAGTTTGTATTTTTTCGTCAATAACTCGAAAAGTTATTACCCGATTTGAACAAACAGATTATATATAGAAAGCTGGAGGTGGGGTGCATATTTTGAACATAACAATTTTTTATCAAAGTTGAAGGTCAAGGTCAAATGGCCATTTTGAACATGAGGGTCATTTCATGAATGCGCTGCACCCCATAATTTTTTGAGATAGGCGCATACAACATTTAGGAGTTATAAAGTGTATAAAATCTTTGTTGACATCAATGTTGGTGGTGCCACCTAAAGTATTATTTAATATACAGGTCAAAATGTGAAAATCTTGTGAGCACTCTAGCCTCTTTATTTTGTGGTGGATCTTCCCCAAATTTAGTAGGATTGTAGGGGAGGTCAAAGTTTAAGTTGCTAGTGATACTAGTGGTGCCACCTATAATTAGACAGTAATTATGAGCCAAAATGTGTTTTAAGATATAAAATTCCATATCTTGAAAAGTAATTGGATTAGACTTGCCAAATTTATAGGATGTATAAATAATGTCCAAAGCTAGAATTTGGTTTAAACATATTTTTTATTATTGCCAAAAAATTACATACTGACTCAATCAAAAGAGCAATTGGGAAAAAGGGCATGGCCCTATGCAAATCCCTCTTGCAGAAAGTGAGACAAAATATACAGGACAGACAGAACAAACCAGAACAAACAGAAGGAAGGACAAACATGGACAAGACAGAAAGTGGGGCGTCAGCTGAAAAAAAAGAAGAAAAAGAAATTCATAAATTTACTAACTAGGGAATCGATGATAATAATGATAGGAAGAAGAACAACAACAAACCCAAGCACAGCAATCATACCCACGGGGATCCCATGAAAGATACAGCGTAAATTTAACCAATGCCTACAGTTTTAAAACGCTCAGTGGCAGATATATATTCATGGACAGCTAAAAAAATGTCTCTATTTTCTTCAAAAGAGCAATCGGGTGAGCCATGAAGCAGAGTCTGAAGGGTAAATGGAGCAATATGGACAATTTTGGAGTGTAAACTTCGCCGAACTTGGTCAAAGTTTGGACAAGTGAAAAAATAATGAAAGGTATCTTCAATAGATGAACCGCACACGCAGTCAGGTGAATCTTTTACCCCAATTTTGAACAGATAGGAGTTAAGAGGGCTGGCTCCTAAACGAAGGCGAGTGTGTTGAATAGCGTTAAATCTATTGCCGACAGTAAACAATTCTGGATATTTGGAGGATCGGGACACCACTTTATAAATCTTGGATTTAAATACAGATACAGAGTTTGAGTTACGTGTTGCAAGTGGTAGCTGATTCCAGAGTCTAACAGTAGAAGGAAAGAATGACTTATGAAATAAATCTGTTCGAGCTTGGAAATGGGAAAGGTCGAATGGGCGACGGGTATTGAAAGATGGCACACTGGAAGGTATAAGAGAGCATAACATATCTGGTACAAGCTTATTAACAATTTTGTACATAAGGACTAGTTTGGCTGACTCTCTACGCTGAGCCAAAGTGTGCCAGCCAACTTCTTCATATAACCTTTCAATGCTTGTTCCGTGCATAGCACCCGTCACAATGCGAGCAGCTGAAAGTTGAACATCTTCAAGTCTTTCAATATCTGAATTAGTGCAGCCACTCCACACAGGACTAGCATACTCCAAGATAGGCCGAATGAAAGAAATATATATTGTCTCTAATGTTGTTCGATCCAAAATATATTTCAAACCTTTCATAATGTTAATCAATTTATTCGCTTTTATTATAATTTCATTTATATGGCCATTCCATCGGAGATCTGAACGTAATAATACTCCAAGATGTTTGTGTTCGAAATTGTCATCCAGAACATGACCTTGAAAAATAATTGGCGGGTGAGAGGGAGAGACACTTTTCCGAGAAACCAGCATGGATTGAGTTTTTTTAGCATTAAAAGTTACAAGCCAGTCTTTAGACCACTGTTCAATGTCGGACAGATCGGCATTGAGTGTATCTGCTGCAGTAATAGGGTTTTCAATAGTAAGGTAAAGAGACGTATCGTCAGCAAACATTTTTATATCAGATCGAATAATATCTACAATATCATTGATATATATAAGAAAAAGTAAAGGCCCGAGGACAGAACCCTGAGGCACGCCTGCTTGGATATGTCCCCAAGAAGAAGACTGACCATTGATAACCACCCGTTGATAACGATTCGAAAGATAATTGCCAAACCAATGCAAGAGATTTCCAGAAACTCCGGCTTTACTGAGCTTGTACAATAACGCGGGGTGCCACACTTTGTCAAAAGCTTTACTGATATCTAAAAAAATAACTCTAACTTCCTTTTGTTGATCAACAGCAAGACATAGTTGATGGTAAAGAGCAAGCAGCTGATTGACTGTAGAGTCGCCTGGTATAAAGCCTGACTGGTGGGCAGAAATTATCAAGTTTTCACGAAAAAAATTAAAAACATGTTTAAACACAATTTTTTCAAAAACTTTGCCAGTACAACTAAGGAGAGATATTGGTCTATAATTGTTGCATAAGGATTCAGTGCCTTTTTTATACAGAGGTGACACATTAGCATTTTTCCATTTTGAAGGAAATTCCTTATTGGAAAGTGAGAGATTGAAAAGGTGAGTAAGGGAAAAAGAAATCGCAGGAGCAGCTTCTCTAAGAAGCTTTGCACTGATGCCATCCGGACCAGATGCTTTAGACGTATCAAGGCTGCGAAGAGTTTCGCATACTTCGGACTCGGTTATTGTTATAGAATTCAGGCAGGCATCAGGTGGGTCAGAAATTCCGGGTTGAGTGGCTGTGCTACAATCGATATTACATTGCTGCAAGAAGAATGAATTAAAAATATTCGCTTTGCCCGCGCTATCAGAGACAACCCTGTCATCATGTAGAAGAGACGGTATACTAGTTGACTGTGTTCTGTGAAGAAAATATTTGACGGTGCGCCACCAGCATTTGCTATTCCTTGAAGAATCATTTAAATCAATTCGTAATTTATCGTTATAATCCCTCTCGGCACACTTTAGTTCGTCTTGATAAAGATTCCTAATATGACAGAATGAACACCAGGCATTTTGTTCAAAATTTAATCTTTTGGCTTGATCATATTTCCGTTTTACTTGTCTCTTAAGCGAACGAAGTCTACTGTTATACCATGGCAAATCCCATGGACGAATCTCCACCACTTTGTTCGGAATAGATCGAATAGCCGCTTCCATAAAGAGATCTGACCATGCTTCGCAACAAGAATCAACATCGTGACTAGTAAAACAAGAGTCCCAATTTAAAGAATAAAGATATGATCTAAACGTATTGAAATCCGCTTTGCTATATTCCCAAATATGACGTTTGTATGCCGCCTCCGTCGGCTGACGAAATATTAACTTAGCCCCCACGACAGAGTGGTCGCAATTAGCTAACGGGGGCAGCACACAAACGTCGCAAACAAAATTGGGAAAACTGGAAATTATCTGATCTAGACATGTTGCAGAGTTCAATGTGATACGCGTGGGCTCGTGAACATGAATTGTAAGGGAGTTCATTTGAGCAAAGTTAACAAGTTTATGACCAGATGTAGCATAAAAATCTGAATTTAAATCACCAGTTAGTAAAATATTTGAGAAACCCGAGTTCCTAGCGAGGTCTAGACTGTCTTGGAATTTATCCCAGAAAGAGACAGAAGAATTCGGAGGACGGTAAATAACTCCTAATAAGAATTTATGATTATGTAACCTTATTTCGCACCATAGAAGTTCCAGGTCAGCTACCTCTAAATCAATACGACGTAAGACGTGGAACCGAGTGGAGACATAAAGGGCGACACCACCACCGGTGCCGCCGGGTCGATCTCGACGAATAATTTCGTGGTAACCATTTAGCTTCAAGTTTTGAGAGTCGATGTTATCGGTCAGAAAAGTTTCAGACAAGCTTATGATGTCAAAATCTTTGACGAGGTCTGATGAAATATGTCTCAATTTGTCAGCTGATAAACTCCTGACATTTGCATGACAGAATGAAACATTGCGATGTCCGCATACGGGACCAGGGTTGGGGTGGATATCACCTGCTAATAACAGTAACAGTAAGGAAAAAGTGATAATATATCCACAATCCATTCTGTCCCTATTGCACATTACTGACAACGTATAAAGATAATTCATTTTCCTATGAACGGATATCGGAACAGAGAAAAAAAGAAAATAAAAAGAAAACAGGTAAATATCAATCACCAATATTATAGACGGTAAGTTATACAGGTAGAACGTGTCGAAGATGTCAGCAAAATATACATCTGACACAGCAAAAACTACTAGAGGGTAAAACAGCAAGTTTTTCACACTTAACCGAAAAAGGTAAATTATTAAGGATATAACATTAAAGAATGAAGTTAACATAATTTCAAATTTACGTACCCAGATTTTATCGAAACATATCACATATGTAAACAGAATTTCCAATATGAGTACTAGCCTGGTATAAAAGTAAATATCAGGTGCCATCAGCACCGAAATATAAATAGATAAACAGTCTGGAAACGAACATAGATATAGGTAATAAATCATATGAATAATAATTGGAAAGTAAATCATAAATGAACCTGAAAACAGACAAAAAGAATAAATAAGCAGTGTAAAACAAAATTCTTTGATATAATCAAACAAGACTGCGAATACACTAAACAAATCAAAAATAACAGACTGCAAAATTTTCTCTACTTTACGAACTAATACCAGGATCAACATAATATAAAAAGTAACTAATGCTGCCCCAACACGGAAAGGAAACAAATAACACAGAACATATAGATATGCACCAAGTAAAACGATCGAGCACGAACTGTGCTCCATGGATTTCGTAGAGATGCGCATATATGTTTAGCGAGTCGGGTATGAATAAACCCTCTTGTTCAAAATATGGCTTTGCAAGACCAGCCAGTTTGTCAGTCACATAAAACAAAGTCATTGCATTACAGGATGAACACGGCTATAATTGTCTCCTAGATCAAAAAGATAAGTGGGAGCTACGCGTAGGTAACTTAACCTGTATACATTGCGCCGACCATCATGCAGTAGTATCGCAGGATCATGTAATATTGAGTCGCAGAGCTTCAGTGGTAATAATTGTCAAAACACGAATAACTTCGTACATAAAATTAAATTCGTATCAGAAGGAAGGAATAGATATGTATGGATGCATAAGATTAATAGGTCATAATCAAAAATATAAACTAGACACCCGATGAAGCCGGGAGCTGAAACCAGGGCTTGGTTAGAGTCACTGGAAAAAAAATGTCACAAGTTGTTCTCTTGATGGTCATGGCAGCGCTCACCGGTGCGTTCCCGATGACCGCCCACGAAGTTACATATGCTTGGACCATTCAGGTCACCGCACCGGCCGAGAACCCTACCACGGTCCAAAGTCGTCGGTAATCAAAGTGTTAAAGTTACTCAGATTGATTAGCACTCAGGGACGCACTTCGGGTCACTCACTGTTCCACACTGGGCTTTAACCTGTCAAAGTCGCTGGGGCGAGTCACCTTCCATCTATGCCCGTGGTGATCTTTGATGAAGATTTTAGAATCATACACCCATGTATCGCTTATCAAGTTCTCCCTCTTCAGCATCCTAGCGCGATAGGCCATGGAATCCCTCTTTTTGGTAAGATCATCGTTAATAAAAATGCTTTTATCTCCTTTGAGTTTAGACCGAGCCCTATAAACAGCATTGCGAGCTCTGTAGGAAGTGAAGCGGACGATGATGCTTCTGGGCTTCGTTTCGCTTCCCGTCGTAGGTTTTCCCACACGATGAGACCTACATATGTCTCGTTCCTCTATGGATAGGCCAAGAGTGTTGTTGAACACATCCAAACACAATTTGTCAGTGTCCTCACTGGCAGATTCGGTCCAATCATTTGAGATACGAATGCAGTTGCGTCTGCCGTACTGCTCAAGGTCGTCAATAGCCCAGGCCATTTCGGACACCTGTGATTTCAGATTTAAATTACTTTCCTCAGTTTCCTGAAGTCGTTGAATGATCTTTTTTCCAAGCAGAGAGCCAACTTTTTCCTGTACAGACTCATTTTCTAATGCACCAAGCAAAAATTGAGTAAACTGGTCGCCACTTGCGATAGACAGCGGTTGTTGCTTAGGGCCCATAGCTGATACAAAGATAAATCGCAGACCGAACGGTAAGCAGCACGAATATACACACCTAGATCAACGTCAGTGAACACCGGCAAATTGTCCAGGTAAGCTATTACATAACCAGGCCCTTGCACATGTGGCACTAAATGTACATTCAGAAAACTGCAAAAACTCACAGTAATTCAGTTCCCAATGGTCGAATCGAATCCTTATGCGTTCACGACTCACATAAGCATAGATTTAGATGGAATTGTCACATTTGGAGCTTGTAAATCCGAGAATCCGTCCGCCGACGTATCAAGGTGTGTTAGCTCCTAGCGCATGCGCCCTCGGACTTTTTGGAGAAGCTAGAATTTGATATAATATCAGTGACCTTGACGTATTTTTGTGAGGTCACCATACCTGTAAAGTTAAAAGAGGTGATTTTGTAACGGCAGGGTGTAGTTTGAACATCAGTGGCAATGTCTGCAAACCACCGTGCCTATGGGCCTCTTGTATTACATGATCTGGGTGACCTTGATCTTCTTTCCCAAGGTCACTCAGGACATAAAGTTAAGGACTCCCTCATTGTTGTCTTGGCACATGCAACAATATCCATCACAGGAATTGCACAAATAAGCTCTAACTTGATGGAAATATAGAGCAAAATGCCATCTAGTGGACATTTTAGACATTAAATGCACATAAGCTTTATATGTTCAGAAGCCACTTGAGGACTTGTAACTTTGGAATGGAGATGCAGGTGCAATATAGCCATGGTGCCAGCAAAGCATTAGGCCCATGGGCCTCGTATTTCTATAAAGCTAGTTGACCAATGTGTTTATATTGCACATAAACAGGTCTATATATAGGAACAAGATGGGACTTTTGGTCAAAAGTATAAAAGTCAGCGGTTCAAACAGGCCTCTTGTTCCAATTTTTTGTGAACTTTTATGTGTTTTTTGTAATTTTCCACATCTTCTCCCAAACTACATTCTGTATTCTCCTCAAACTTGATTAGAATGTAGTTTGACTCAATATATAGTCACCTAACAAGTGCATTTAGTGGCATCACAGTCGATTCCTGAGTTTAATTTTGGTACAGTTGTGTAATACAATATGTATATTGTTTTATGTGACTGTGAAGTACAACGTGAGCTCAAGTTTGGACTTATTCTGGGTTCAATATATCAAGGTCAGCTGAGGACAGGCTGTTCTTGTAGTCTTCCATTCATAATTTGATGTGATTTTTGCACAACACGTAAACTGTGTTTTTTGGGGGAATTTCAGGCGTGGAATCCGGCCACAGAAGATCAATGTTTTGACCGCTGTCACAGACTGGGCCAGACCAAAGATGTCATTGTCACTCGGGTCAGTATTTTAATGAGTTTTGTCACAGGCCTAATGCCCACAATACATGTTAACATGTAATGGGAAAAATAATAAGTTGCATAATTTAACTGAAAAATCACAGTACAGTCAAACCTGTGGTAGAGACACCTCTTTAAGATGGACAAAGTAAAGTCTGCCCATGAACTTTGCCAGATTAAGGAATGCCTCTCATAGAGCAGTGTTTGTTTTATGGGCATATTGAGAAAACTGGAACAACTTGTTGCTTAGAATTTGTTCAGTTTCATCACGATTTTAATAAAGCGGCCTAATTTGAGGAGCTGTTCTTGTTTATCTTTGGCCCGAATATGTGATCTTGAACAATAAGTGTAATAATTAATGCTTTATTTTATCACTAGGTCTCTTTTGGGAGCCCAGTATATGACAGACACTAATATATAACAGACATATTTGACTTGTTCCTCAACTGTCCACTGCAGGCAGGTTTGACTAATCAGAACATGGGGCGGGGGGCGGAGTGGCAAATTTGGTAATTTAAGTTAAAATTATCGGTAACAACTATCTGGTGAGCACTGTACTCATGGACAATGCACAGTATTCAGCAGCAAGTGATGATAACCCAACTATATGTTGTCTTGAAATTGTGATAGCCATCGGTTCATTAAGATTCAATCCTATGCCTGTACTCTTTTCCAAGTTGTCGTTTGCTGATCAAAGTTAAATGTAAGGACCAGGCACGCAGAGTGTGGACGTGCCTGTGTATCCATCCATATTTATGCCACTTTAAGTCACAGCAGAGATTTTTAATTGTTTGCAGTACATTGTGGAGGACACAGTGGAAAACTGGATGCTGGAGCTGCAAGACAAGAAGCGCAAGTTGATGCAAGAGGCCTTGACGCATCCAATGACTGCAGCCCAGCGCCAGCAACACACCATCGAACATATCACTCGACTCTTTGACCTGTGAAAGGCTTCACTTTTAAGCTACCCAGGGCTTCATTGTTGACCTGAGATTTTTCTGTCGATGCAAGGGTTTATGATCCATTGCCGCTTGATTTCATATAATCCAGTACCTCCGATGTGTGGCAGCTTAATGAGCTCATTATTCTTGCTCATTCCATGTTCAGAACTGGACAGAATGAAGAGAAAACACAGTTTTGCTAAAATTGTGTATTGGTGTTTTGCCACATGATTTCATAGTCAAGAATACTATGGATGTGTGAAAACATAATGAGCTCATAAATTTCCATCAAAGCCATATTCTTGCCAGTCCCCTCTCAAGACTGAACGGACTGGAGAGAAATCATCTTTTGCTAAAATTGTATATTGGTGTTTTTGCCACATGGTTTCATATTCAAGAATACTACAGATGTGTGACAGCATAAATTAGTGTCAAAGTCATATTCTTGTCAGTTCCCATCCAGAATTGGACAGAATGAAGAGAAATCAGCCTTTTTGCTTTAATTGTATATTAGTATGTTGCCCATGTGGACCACATGTTCACAAGTTTGTCAGAAGGTGAAATTATAATGAGGTCCTTTCCCCAGGCTGAGAAGCCACCTTCATGCAGATTATATGAAACTAATGTCCGTAGTGTTGCCTTTCTCATGGAAAGAGATGATGCATTTTATGAAGACTGTTTTCTAAACAATTTTTTTTTTTTTTAAACGATGCTGTGGTTTTACAAGAAGGATTAATGAACACTTGGAGTGCACTGTGCTTCGATAGAGTGCACCTGGTGAAGTTAGGTCCATGTATAGTTACAAGCTTTGGTGCTAAGTTCTCTTGTGTACCTGTGTTTTGACCTTGTACTGGCTGCAGGTCCACAGGTCCATATCTATTTATCCAGAAATATGTAAATATATATTAATATTAATTTTTTTTTTTTAAGAAAAAGTTTGTTACATCTCCATTTTATAAGAAATGACAATGAATCATTTAGTCATTTTGAGAGTAGAGCAGTGTTAGTAGAGATTTAGCAACAGATACATGTACATAGTCACCATTATGAGAGAATCAAAAGATTGTGTATTCAGTTGATGTGTGGATCCTGGTAGGGGTTTCCAAGCTACTTTTCAGCCAAAGTAATGACAACTTACATGCAAATTTTTATCAATTTACAAAATTTTGCAGTACAGTAAAACCTGACTGGCAGGCCACCTGCAGGGATGAGCAATTTTTGTGGTCTTCCAAGAGAGGTGGTCTTTCAATGGAGGTATGAATACTGATACATATAATGCAGTTGATTGAAAAAATGTGGTCTTTCAAGTTGGGTGGTTTCTCTATTAAAGGTATTTTTGTGGCTTTTAACATGGCATGGACATGAAAAGTTCAATGTGTGAAACATCTACTGTAATGTGTCAAGACAACTGAAGTGCTTCATTTTTGCCAACAGCTGACTTGTACGTGTACTGAAAACAAGGTGGGTGGGTGGGGGGGGGGCCCAGTACAGTCTCCAGAAAATAAGTGGGCTTTCAATGTGCTGGTATGAAAAATAAAATGCCCCAGTGTGCCAGTGGAGAAACTCTCTTGATCCCCCTCAAGATGCAGTAGCATTTTGCGTTTGCATATACATTGTATACATGTGTTGAGACTACCTCGACCTTCACAATAAGCGAAAATCAATGGTATTTTGTACATGTCAAATGTGATATACTCGCATATATTTACCAAAGAAGTGGGTCATTCAGGATGCAGAAATTGTCTACAAAACTGTGTATTTGTTACAGTCGAAGGTAGATCAGCACGTTTACTGTGATCTGTGAAAGGCTCATAATATTATCTTTTCTTCTGTTAACATTTTAACAAAAGAGTCAAGATCTGAGTTTGTAGAGTGTGTTACAAAAAAAAAGTCATCTTGGTCATTTCTCCAGGTTTGCAGAATCTAAAACAAAACAACTGAGTGTAAATACGTTTATAGCAGTACCCGTCTTCAGAGACCGTGTTTGCCTGCTTATATCATATCCACTGGTACTTTTTGGCTAGCAGCTAGACAAATATACTTTGTTTTGGCAGAAATAAAAAGGAGTTGTGTATCTTAGTCTAAGAAGTGTCAGTCTTTAATTTATTTTTGAAACAGAAATGTTTCATGTACAGGAACACTGGATGCCAAATATATTTGATAGCTGAAATGCTATGGGAGCATAATTTACTTTGAATTGTTAAAATGTGTGCATTCTGTGTGGTTTGAAGAATGCTTCTTCCACGAGCCCAGCAGATTTTTCAGTCACTTGGGATTTTGTCGTATTTTTGTTCGCGCCTATCTGGAAATGGTATGTCGGAAGGAAAATTAAGTCTGGTGCTTTGTGGCACCTTGTTAAAATAAAAACAAAAAAATGCACACCAAAGGTACGACACATGTTTTTATAACACGTACATATACCTCATCTTGTAAGCATGTTTCTCTGTACTGTATCGTAACCTAGCAATACGTATGTGTCCCATTCGTAGCATACCTTCAACATTTTGAAAAATTATATAGATTTGGTCGAGTGGATATGTGCGTTTCCCATTTCAGCTAGGGGACTGGTGCCAAAGGTTGCAGTTTCGAGTCTCACTTGTTCCGAACATATATATATATATATATAAATATATATATATATATATATATATATATATATATATATATATATATATATATATATATATATATATATATATATATATATATATATATCTAAGCACCACAAAATACACCTTACTTTTGGCGGGTAGTATATCATGTGATTTTTTTTTTAGTCCCCCGCCCACTTGGTGGGGGACTATAGGTTTGCACCTCGTCCGTCCGTCCGTCCTTCTGTCCGTCCATCCTTCTGTCTGTCCGTCAGTCCGTCCGTCCGAAGCTTCTCCGAGCCATATTTCCAACACCATAACACCCACAGCTACCAAATTTAATGTGTTTGTACTTCCTAGGATAAAAGTGTATCGTGTGCCAAAAGTAGGTCACTAGGTCAAATATCTGGGTCACAGAATACATATGTATAAAAAATATTGTCCGGGCCATAACTTTTTTGTCCTTTTACTTAGAGTCATGAAATGTTACACAAATGTGAAGCTTAGTCTATGAAAGTGTCATAAAGCAAAACTAGGTCACTAGGTCAAATATTTGGGTCACCATGATATGTAAATATACAGACTTTTCAGGTCCTGACTGTAATTTTTTTGACTTTTGGACCTCTTTTTATGAAATTTTACATGATAATGTACCTTGACCCAAAAGTGTGTCATGAGGGGAAATTAGGTCACTAGGTCAAATATGTAGATTTCAATTTGGATTTTCAGAAAATGAACCATCTCCAGACTCTTTGCAATACTGAACTTGTACAGTTAGTAAAGAACCCAACTCATCATCTGGAAGCAATCCTTGACCTTATCTTTTCATCAAAGTTGCTGCCCTTGCACAACATTCCACTCTACTTTACAGATCATCACCTTCTTATTGTTGAGGCTGACTAAAATTGGTAAGTAATGCATCTGTAAAAACAAACAGCCAAATTACCATTCAAGAAACTAGTGAATTTGCATCAGGTTCCTTTCAACTCCAAACAACATTGTTATCGCAAACTTCATGCATCTTTACTACATTTACTTGCTGTCTGGTAAGGAACTACACATAGCTATGCAATACTTGATCCTCTTGGGATTAAAGGGCCTTTTAATTTTTTTTTTCATCTAGGTCACACCCCTATATAGTAGTCCATTCAACCTCGTGGGCGACGAGCGGGGGACTATGTATTGCTCTGCAATACTCATTAACTTGTTTAAATCAGGAGAAACCACTTAAATAAAAAAAAAAAAAACCTTATCGGGAGGTAGGGAGAGATACCCAAACTTGGGAAACTGCCAGCAAAACCAGGAGAGTTGACACCAATATTGTAGAGTCCGTACAGAGACCGAGAGAATCTTAGAACGCCGATTGTGAGTTGCTATTTTTCTCTGACTTGGGATTGTGTTTGGTGGGAAAAATCACTCATGACCACCTGGTATGCCATGTTTGTTTACATTTTGTCATAGTTATTCAAAGTGGCATGTGACATATGATCAAACATCCCTCGTGTCCTTTTGATTTTGTCTACATGTTCATGCAATGCGTCACTGATGCAGGCATGTCACAATTTAGTTGCAACAATGTTTAGAGGTCATGTGATATAGAGTGAGTTACTACTATTGAATTTCACTCTAGAAAAGGATAATTCGTCCGCAAACATAGAATAAAGTGGTGTATAAGTACAGATGAAACTAGGAAAGATGATTTGCTGCATAGCAAATCAGTGTGTGTGTCTTCAAAGCATATTGGTATGGTAATGTGCAACTATTCCGTAACACAGGAGTAGAAGTTGGAATGGCATCTCTGTCTGTAATAGCTTTGAAGTTATTCAAGATTTAAAAATTTCTAATGGTGCTATTTAGCATAATTTAAATTGCTACAACTTTTATTTTTAATTCATTAGGTGCGCAATGGTCAACAACCCCCTAGTAGAAGTTGAAATGACCTCTCTATCTATTATAGTGTTGAAGATATTCAAGATTGAAAATTTCGAATACCGCTAATTAGCATAATTTAAATTGCTACAACTTTTGTTTTAGATACATTAGATGCACAATGGTCAACAACCTCCTGGTAGAAGTTGAAATGACACCTCTATCTAAAATAGTTTTGAAGATATTCAAGTTTAAAAATTTTAAATGCTGCTAATTAGCATAATTTGAATTCCCTACAACTTTTGCTTTAGATTCATTACATGCGCAATGGTCAATAACCCCCTGGTAGAATTTAATTTGAAGTCTCTATCTAAAATAGTTTTGAAGATATTCAAGTTTTAAAATTTCAAATGCTGCTAATTACCATAATTTAAATTGCTAAAATGTTTGTTTTCAATTCATTAGATGCGCAATGGTCAATAACCCCCTAATAGAAGTTGGAATGATATCTCTATCTATTATACTTTTGAAGATATTCAAGATTTAAAATTTCAAATGCCCCTAATTTGCATAATTTTAAACATCTTCGTTCCTTTGTATAAAACGGTCAAACTCCTTGTATGGAGGTACAATCATGCCAAGTTTGGAGTTTCTATGTATAATAGTGTTCGAGAAAAGTGTCGGACAAATTTGCGGTAAAGAAGAAAGAAAGAAACTAGAAAAGAAGATTTGCTTCAAAGCAAATCTGTCTGTGTGCCTTCCAAAGTTGTAAATATATGATGGTATCAAATTTTGTGCTTTGGTACTTCACATTCCATTAAGCTTATGGCTGGACGAAAATTTCAAAGGTCCAAATGACCTTGACCTTTGACCTTTAACCTTTATAGGTTACATGTATATTGCAAAATGTACAGTGTTACAATACCCACAATTTAAGTCCAACATGATTAGAATTGGATGGACATTGGCCAAGTTATAGCTAGGTGAAACTTTCAAAGGTCCAGATGACGTTGACCTTTGACCTTTGGGGGTCAAATGTAATTTTCAAAAGGTGGAGTGTTGCAATAGCTAAAATTTGAGCCAAACATGACAAAATTTGGACAAAATTGACCAAGTTATGGCTAGAAGAAAACCACCATCGAAAGTGGCCTTTGACCTTGAAATGACCTCGTCCTGAAGTGAAATTTGACCTTTAAGGGATATTTGACCTTGACATGACCTTGACATTTGAGATGACCTTGGCCTTGCCATGATCGAACTCCTATACACTTGTAACTATATCTACTATAGTATATAAGATATTGAAGATTTAAAACTTTAATTAGCCCTCATTTGCATAATTTTGAAAAGTATGACCTTTCATTATAAAAAGGCGAGACTTCAAAAATATGCAGTGTTACAACAGCTACAATTTGAGCCCAACATGATCAAAATTGGATAAAAATATACCAAGTTATGGCTAGAAGAAAGCGACCATCAAAAGTGGCCTTTGACCTTGAAATGGCCTCTACCTGAAGTGGTCCTTGACCTTCAAAATCACATTTTGGCTTTAAAATCACATTTTGACCCAAAACCGACCTTTCACCTGGACATGACCTTGACATTTGAGATGATCTTTGCCTTGATATGATCGAACTCCAATACACTCAGCACTACATCTACTATAGTATATAAGATATTGAAGATTTAAAACTTTAATTAGCCCTCATTTGCAAATTTTGAAAAGTATGACCTTCCATTATAAAAAGGCAAGACTCCAAAAATATGCAGTGTTACAATAGCTACAATTTGAGCCCAACATGATCAAAATAGGATAAAAATTTACCAAGTTATGGCTAGAAGAAAGCGACCTTCAAAAGTGGCCTTTGACCTTGAAATGACCCTTGACCTTGAAATGGCCTCTACCTGAAGTGGTCCTTGACCTTCAAAATCACATTTTGGCTTTAAAATCACATTTTGACCCAAAACCGACCCTTTGACCTTGACATTTGAGATGACCTTTGCCTTGATATGATCGAACTCCAATACACTCAGCACTACATCTACTATAGTATATAAGATATTGAAGATTTAAAACTTTAATTAGCCCTCATTTGCATAATTTTGAAAAGCATGACCTCTCATTATAAAAAGGCCTGACTCCTCAAAATTTGACGTTTCAATTTTCCCTTTGATTTTCGGTATGTTCATTTTCTTCATTTCATAGAAAAAGAAGGAAGCAAAATTTTGAAAATCGCTGAATCGTTTTTGCAGTTCAGACATTACAGAATCAAAAGCCGTTAACCAGATTAAATTTCACCCTGCCGTTTTCTTGGAATAACCATTCTTAGGTGGGGTTCTCGTCCTATCATCCTTTCTGAGAAAACAAGCTTCAAAGGCCTTTGATGTTGATCATTTGCCTCTGAAACAATACCATTTACTTAAGTTGAGCTGATATTTGTACAAACGTAGAAAACATCGTCCCTTAACATTTGGGGAGGTTGTTAATCAATTTTTGACCAATCACATGAATAAAAGAGCTTTTGAAGTACAGAAAGCATTATTCAGCGATCTGTCAAACGGCGACATCGACAGTCTGGTTTCAAAGCGTGACGTCATGGAGGCGGCCCTTCGGGCCCCGTGACCTCAAGCCTGGCAACGAAAGTTGTGTTGCCTTGCTTCGGTGAGCCGCCTACGGCCGCTCGTGGTCTGTGCACGGATTGCGGGTTTGGTCTTCCGCCCCCTACCTCTTCATCCCGTTTTTAGGGATAGTATTTTATTGTATTTACTCCTATCTGGATACTTTATGTTGTTAGCTTGTTAGACTTGTCTGTACACAAGACACTTAGTTAGCTTGTCATTATTTTGTGGTTATTTTGTCAATGAGTTTCAATTCTCTTTCCAACCTGAATTTTGTAACGTTATTTTGTGTGTTTTCTCTGCTGTTTACATTTATGGTTATTTCGATGTGTTTATTTGCACTTTTGTTTCCTCATCCCTGGGTTTCGATAAAATTTTATCATGTACACGGGTATTGTTGATTAAAGTGTCAGTTTTTTTCCCCGCCTGTCTTTGGTGTGCAGGACCACTGGGGTAATCCATCGCGGCACGGCCTTTGAAGGGACATTGTCAGACAATTGCCGCTCCTCTTGAACATTTAAAGTCTCCCTTCTTTAGAACACAAAACAAGCAAGATAACCACTAAGGCTATGATATGTTAGCATGTTTGCATCTTTTCCCTGCCCTATCTGCCCACAAACATACTTTCGGCATGTCGCCTTTTTTTGCATTGGCGCCCTGATACCACTCTCCTTTTGCCATGGACCGTTGCTACCGTGCCACGTGACAGGCTGTTAAGTATGATTGACGGGTGCCATTGTTCCGTTTGGCGGTTGAAAACCAAAATTATGACACATGGACGTGCGGATGTCCACATGCTTGTGTGGTTTTCGGGGTTTTTCTCATATTTCTACAGTAGTCAAAAGCTTTAAATTTTGACAACTAATAAAAAGGACATTCATCTTGTAAAAACCGTTAAAATCTCAAAATCGGCCATGCAAAGGTTTTTGGTGTCTTACCAGTCCTTAAGAGCCACTGAACTGACTGGTGTCCAGAAAGAAAGCATTAACTTATAATTAAATTACCAAACAGACATAGCCATTCAATCAATGCAGCCAATGTTTATATGACAAAATTAACTCATTCAGTGATGAACCTAAAGGATATGCTCTTTGCTAATTCTTTCAAATTTGCATTCTAATACAATGTGTGAAACAAATAAAAAAAAGGTCAGAATATTACAAATCATGAGCAGATATTATATTCTATTATGATTGTCAGAAATTTGAAATCAGAACCCCCTAATTTAAAAGATAAGAATACTCAGTATATCCCTTTGATTTAAATTTTACTGACAATAAATGAAGACTTCTGTCCTGAATGAGTCAAGGGATGCCTCATTTTCAAAGGGTCATTTTGATGTCACATCTTGTAAAATATATACCAGGATTATGGCTTGTTTGTAGTTTAATTGAGATGTGACACCCCTGTGAAAATGTCCCACAGGTCTTACGATGTTGATAAAGGCTGTGGATTATGAGTGAAATCTATTGGGGGTAATAAAATACACATAAACTTCACGAGGAAAGGGTAGGGTTTATTTTGATGTGGTTACACTTGCCAGGACTTTGGAATAAGCTGGCCATTTGGTACCAATCATTCACTGTCGCTGGTCATGTGTGTTTGGTTGGGTGGCAGACACATAGCAGGGCCAGCTCCACAGTAAAATGGTGTCCCTTTAGCCAGATTATTTTGTAAAAAATCCAATTATTTGACGCTACAAAAGTGAAAATAAAACCCATATAAATGTTTACAGCAGCACCCATGTGGACCTGTTTACAAACACCACTAATTATGGCAGCCGGGTTGAGTGGCAGGGCAAAGAGGTCAGTGATAGGCTGTTTGGCCCACCAGCACTGTGGTCACAACTAATGAGACGACCCCCAGAGCTCAAGTTAGGTGGAATGCACTGAATAGTTTATAACATATTGAAGATTTACAACTTTAATTAGCCCTCATTTGCATGATTTTGAAAAGCATGACCTCTCATTATAAAAAGGCCAGACTTTATCTATAGAAGTATAATTGTGCCAAGTTTGGAGTTTCTACGTGTTATACTTTTCAAATGAAATGTCGGACAAATTTGCCTGTAAAGAAAGAAAGAAAGAACTAGGAAAGATGATTTGCTGCATAGCAAATCAGTGTGTGTGTCTTCAAAGCATATTGGTTTGGCAATGTACAACTATTCCATAAAACAGGAGTAGAAGTTGGAATGGCATCTCTACCTATTATAGCTTTGAAGTTATTCAAGATTTAAAATTTCTAATGGTGCTATTTAGCAATTTAAATTGCTACAACTTTTAGTTTTAATTCATTAGATGATTAGGTGCCAATGGTCAACAACCCCCCAGTAGAAGTTGGAATGACATCTCTATTATACTGTTGAAGATATTCAAGATTGAAAATTTCAAATGCCCCTAATTTGCATAATTTTAAACATCTTTCATTTCTCTGCATAAAACAGTCAAACTCCTTCTATGGAGGTACAATCATGCCAAGTTTGGACTTTCTATGTATAATAGTGTCCGAGAAAAGTGTCGGACAAATTTACTGGTAAATAAGAAAGAAAGAAAGAAAGAAGGAAGGAAGGAAGGAAGGAAGGAAAGAAAGAAAGAAAGAAAGAAAGAAAGAAAGAAAGAAAGAAAGAAAGAACAGTATGTCTGTGTTGGCATACAGACATGATAGAATGCATGAGTAGGGATCTTGAGCATTTCCTGGACTGTGTAATTGTATATAAATAATGTAGCCCAAAATGTTTTTTCTAAGAGCCACTGAACTGACTGGTGTCCAGAAAGAAAACATTAACTTATAATTAAATTACCAAACAGACATAGCTATTCAATCAATGCAGCCAATGTTTATATGACAAAATTAACTCATTCAGTGATGAACCCAAAGGATATGCTCTTTGCTAATTCTTTCAAATTTGCATTGCTAATACAATGTGTGAAACAAATACAAAAGGTCAGAATATCACAAATTATGAGCAGATATTCTATTCTATTATGATTGTCAGAAATTTTAAATCAGAACCCCCTAATTTAAAAGATAAGAATACTCAGTATATCCCTTTGATTCAAATTTTACTGACAGTAAATGAAGACTTCTGTCCTGAATGAGTCAAGGGATGCCTCATTTTCAAAGGGTCATTTTGATGTCACATCTTGTAAAATATATACCAGGATTATGGCTTGTTTGCAGTTTAATTGAGATGTGACACCCCTGTAAAAATATCCCAAAGGTCTTACAATGTTGATAAAGGCTCTAGATTATGAGTGAAATCTATTGGGGGTAATAAAATACACATAAACTTCACGAGGAAAGGGTAGGGTTTATTTTGATGTGGTTACACCTGCCAGGACTTTGGAATAAGCTGGCCATTTGATACCAATCATTCACTGTTACTGGTCATGTGTGTTTGGTTGGGTGGCAGACACATAGCAGGGCCAGCTCCACAGTAAAACGGTGTCCCTTTAGCCGGATAATTTTGTAAAAAATCCAATTATTTGACGCTACAAAAGTGAAAATAAAACCCATATAAATGTCTACAGCAGCACCCATGTAAACCTGTTTACAAACACCACTAATTATAGCAGCCAGGTTGAGTGGCAGGGCAAAGAGGTCAGTGATAGGCTGTTTGGCCCACCGGCACTGTGGTCACAACTAATGAGACGGCCCCCAGAGCTCAAGTTAGGTGGAATGGACTATGTAACAGATTGAGGATTTAAAACTTTAATTAGCCCTCATTTGCATGATTTTGAAAAGCATGACCTCTCATTATAAAAAGGCCAGACTTTATCTATAGAAGTATAATTGTGCCAAGTTTGGAGTTTCTACGTGTTATACTTTTCAAATGAAATGTCGGACAAATTTGCCTGTAAAGAAAGAAAGAAAGAAAGAAAGAAAGAAAGAACTAGGAAAGATGATTTGCTGCATAGCAAATCAGTGTGTGTGTCTTCAAAGCACATTAGTATGGCAATGTACAACTATTCCATAACACAGGAGTGGAAGTTGGAATGGCATCTCTATCTATTATAGCTTTGAAGTTATTCAAGATTTAAAATTTCAAATGCCCCTAATTTGCATCATTTTAAACATCTTCATTTCTGTGTATAAAATGGCCAAACTCCTTGTATGGAGGTACAAGCATGCCAAGTTTGGAGTTTCTATGTATAGTAGTGTCCGAGAAAAGTGTCGGACAAATTTGCTGGTAAAGAAGAAAGAAAGAAAGAAAGAAACTGGAAAAGAAGATTTTTTTTAATCTGTCTGTGTGCCTTCAAAGGTTGTAAATATTATATGCTACAACTTTTGTCCTTTGGTACTTCACATTCCATTAAGCTTATGGCTACATGCAAATTTCAAAGTCCAAATGACCTTGACCTTTGACCTTTACAGGTCATATGTAAATTGCACAGTGTTACAATACCCACAATTTGAGCCGGACATGAACCAAATCGGAGTAAAATTGACCAAGTTATGGCAAGATGAAACTTTCAAAGGGTCAAGTGACCTTGACCTTTGCCTTTTTGAGGTTACATGTTCTTATAAAAATGTCCAGTGTAGCAATACCTACAATTTGAGTCTAACATGATGAAAACTGGATGGAGATTGGCCACGTTATGATTGGATGAAACTTTCAAAGGTCCAAATGACCTTGACCTTTGAACTTTGGAGATCACATGTACATTCAAAAATGTGCAAGGTTACAATAACTACAATTTGAGCCCAACATGATGAAAATTGGATAAAAATTGACCAAGTTATGGCCAGAAGAAAGCCAGCACCGAAAGTGGCCTTTGACCTTGAAATGACCTTTGACCTTGAGATGACCTCTACCTGAAGTGAACCTTGACCTCAAAAATGACATTTTGGCTTAAAATTGACCTTTGACCTTGACATGACCTTTGACCTTGACATGACCTTGACATTTGAGATGACCTTTACCTTGCTATGATCGAACTCCTATACACTCGGAACCACATCTACTATAGTATATAAGATATTGAAGATTTAAAACTTTAATTAGCCCTCATTTGCATAATTTTGAAAAGCTTGACCTCTCATTATAAAAAGGCCAGACTTTATCCATAGAAGTATAATTGTGCCAAGTTTGGAGTTTCTACGTATAATACTTTTCAAATGAAATGTCGGACAAATTTGCCGGTAAAGAAAGAAAGAAAGAAAGAAGAAAGAAAGAAATAAAGAATTCCTAGAAAAACAGAAAAGTGTGTGCTGACACACACACTTTAATTCCTAGAAAAACAGAAAAGTGTGCTGACACACACTTTAATTCCTAGAAAAACAGAAAACTGTGTGCTGACACACACACTTTAATTTCAGGAAAAACAAAAAAGTATGTGTTGACACACACACTTTAATTACAGGGTACACATGCAGTGCATAACAGGTATTTTGTGTGTAATGAGTGAAGGGGCATATGAATATGCAGGAAGAACCATGAATGTGTATGTTGGACACATGAAGCCCCCCCCCCCCCCATTGAATGAAGGCAAGACAACAGCATGCCTTGTTACATGATGGATGCTAAGCACCTATCCTCTGCTGAGGAAAGATGTTGACCCAACACTTGCCAATCATTGAAGCAGGCAATGCTGAGCTGCAACCAGTTTAAGGACGAAAGGAATAACTGATCACTCTCACTGAATTACACCTGTGGCATCTTGTTGACAGAGTAGAATAAACTTAGAAACATTATCAGTGTGCAGTAGTCCCCTTTTTCCGAGACCACATTTAACATGTCCTTGTAGCTATCTTTTCTGTATTATTCATCTCCATTAATTTGAGAGCCCACTTTTGAGCTGGCTCTGTAGGTGGTCTCTCAAGACAGGGAACCAGTATATTTGTCACATTTCAGAATGCATAACTAACATGTATATGTTTTGACAAAATTCCTATCAAATGTTGAAATTCAAGTATGATGTCACCATTTTCATGCCACTGCTCTGGCTATACCTTAATGTGATCAAAATAATTACATTTTTAAGGCTAATGTGGGATTGTTTTTAAGACAGATTGCAAGTTCTCATACCAGTTCATGTGCTGAATATGTTTAGCGTTGTTCTATGACGTCCAACAAACATCTTTCTATCAATACATATAGAAGAGCCCATGCTATCACTGCTGTCCTACCATCATTCCATCTGTCTAACCAAAAACTGTTTGCTTGTGAACGCCATACAGTCCACAGTTTTCAAGTTTGCCTCATATAACTTTGAGGACTTGTACGGACTATGAAAATCTAGGTCAAGTTATATATTGCTAGCACTACCTACAGCATTATGTAATATATGGGTCAAAATGCGAAAATCTTGTGGCCATTCTAGCATCCTCAGTTTTTGATCGATCTAAATGAAATTAAGTGGGATTGTGGAGGTCAAATATCAGCTGCACATGATGCTAGTGGCACCACCTATATTTTGGTAGAAACAAATGCCACCAGCTGTGGGCAGGTAACAAATTATACTGATATCAAAGGGGGTAATGTATAAAAACGGGGAAAAAAAACATTGATTTTAAGCATGTTTCAACAAATGTCCAAGTTGCCCGAGGCCTAACAAAAATATATGTGTGGTTCTGGTAACCCGACCAACCAGGCTTGAAAGGCTTAACCCTAAATAAATTTTATGACACATGAAAAAAAAAAGTTTCAAGCCGCCCTGTCCTAATCAAAATTGATCGACCCTGAAAGATTTTATCGAGAAAGTGGTCATTCTGTGCTGTTATTTTGCAGTATAGTCAACTCAAAGACAGCATTTTATAAGCTCAGCTGACTTGTCAGTCAGCTGAGCTTATAGGATGGTCCTTCGTCTTTCATCCGTCGTCCTTCGTCCGTCCATCGTCTGTCCATCCACAATTCACATTTTCGAGCTCTCCAAAACCATCAGCCAGACTTACTTCAAACTTGGTAGGAATGTACCTTGGGTGGATCTCTACACAATTTGTTCAAATGGTCATGCTCCAATGATTTTTGTATTTTTTATGATTTTTTTTTGTTTGTTCTTTTTTGGGGGCAAATCTTGAAAAAAAAAGTTCTCTAAAACCCCTAACCCAACTGCTTTGATATCACATAGGAACACTCCTAGGGACTACTAGTTCTTAATTGTTAACCAGGTGGCCCTGCAATTTTTTCTAATTTTTCATGTTTTCTTGTGTGTTTTTGCTATTTCGACTTCTTCTCTAGAACCGTTACTTAGATTAAGCTGAAACTTGGGGGATATGTTCCTTGTGAAAGGGTCAAACAAAGTTGTTCACTAGGTGTCACTGCAGTGGATTTCCGATTTTTAACGATTGTTTCAATTCGAGTACTTATCGGTCAATGCAGCTTTCCTATTGATTACTATGCAAGTCAATGGGCATTCTAATGGTAATTCACATTTTCGACTTCTACAAAACTGTGATTCAGATTGACTTCATATTTGATGGCAATGTACTTTGGGTGGGTTTCTACCAGGTTTGTTCAAATGGTCATGCTTCAGTGATTTTTGGATTTTTAATTTTTTTTTTTTTTTAAGCAAATCTTACAAAATCTTCTTTTCCACAACTGCTCACCCAATTGCATGATATTACACAAGAACACTCTTAGGGACTCCTAGTTCTTAATTTGTTCACCAGGTGGTACTGCCATTTTTTTTTTTTTTTTTATGAATTTTTGTGTGTTTTTGCTACTTGTCACTTCTTCTCCAGAACTGTCTCTCAGATTAAGATGAAACTGTGGATATGTTCCTTGTAAAAGGGTCCAGCAAAGATGTTCACTAGGTAGCACTGCTGTGGATTCCTGATTTTTTATCGATTATTTTCAGTTCGGGTACTTCTTGGTAAATGCACCTTTTCGATTACTTACTATGCAAGTCAATGGGCATTCTAATGGTAATTCAAATTTTGGACTTCTGTGAAGAAACTGTCTGTCAGATTTACTTCAAACTTTGTGGCAATGTACCTTGGGTGGGTCATTGCCAAGCTTTTTAAAATGGTCTTGCTCCAGTGATTTTTGGATTTTTTATGATTTTTTTTTTCAAAAATCTTTTTAAAAAGTTTTCATAGGAAAGTTTAACATGGGAATTTCTAGTAATGGTTATAACTTAAATAATTTTTGGCCAGATTTGTGCCAAACTTGGTAGGGATGTACCTTTTTTAAATGTCTACCTATTTTGTGCAAATGGTCATGCTCCAGTGATGTTTGGACCTTGACCCCATTACCAAGGTCACAGGACAACTGACACAAAATTTACTGTTCACTTGATAACTTGAGATCTGTTTTGTTTTAGGACCTTGATGTTGCGCAATGTTTCTCTATGAAGGTCATGCTTACACAGCACATAAGTGTCATTAACCTCGTTTTTGGGGTCACAGTGCGACATGCATGAATTTTACTCTTCACTTTAACTTGAGAACTATTTGAACTGTGACCTTGATGTTGCACATGTTAGTGTTGTTCTATAAAGGTCAGACTTACTCAGTACATCGTTGACCTTGATCCTAACACAAGTTCACAGAGCTGCAAGTGTGATGAATGTCTTAGTCAGCTGAGCATGGGCTGTTCACACAGCCCTTTTGTTTCAACTTGTCTGCAGGGTGGACTTGGGCCGAGGAAACAGCATAGCTACATAGCTACAGTTGTTCAGTGAAACAGCCTAGCCCCAGCATAGCAACGGTTATGAATTGATCCTTATCGTAACATTTCGCCAGGTTCCAGGTGTCAGTTCTCCAGGTTACCAGGGCAAATGGTCATTAAAGTATTTTTAAAACATGACTTACTATCTTAACTTTAATTTGCATGCTCGGTTGTATCTGAAGCAGTTATTCGCATTAGTTACAAATCCCAATGCAACATGATACCCTGTCAAATCATGCACGTATTGGTGCGAGCTTTTTTCAACATGGCATAATGCTTTGTGGGTCAGTCGCACTGAGGTAAGTTGATTCGGATATCAAAGTGAACTGTGGCCACGTGTTTTCAGCACTCTTTGCAATGTACATGGATGAAAATGAATGAGGTGGACTGAACATAGTCAAATGTATCCAAGTTTGCACACGATTGTATTGGATCTCAAAATGCTGGGCACGTGGTCTTACACTGCTGACGATCGTTGTTTTTTCATGGTCAAGCTTGGGAATAATTTTCGGGCTAGGATTGGTAGATAGTAAGAGGCCCAATAAATAATATACATAATAAAACAGCATATATCGTATCATTATTGATGCCCTGAAATATTTGCAAGATATATACTTTTGTTTCATATATTATAAACCCCCCAAGATCATTCCATTACTGTCCTCATTCACAAACCATTGAATTCAGGATTTTCAAATGGCAGCCAAGACTAGGTTAAGCTACGATTGGACATTTTGAAGAGGTAGTATCCAAAATATATGTGTGATTAGTGTTAAGGGTAGGTTAATTAAGTAGCAGCACTGGGCATAGAGGCCCAGGAGGGCCTGCTGGGTCAAAGGGGGAGCTTAGTAGAGAAGGTTGCCCTGATAGTGGATACGCGTCCGGAACTACCAGTGGGTAATTATATACTCCGTAATTATGAGCCAAAATGTGTTGAAAGATATAAAATTTCATATCTTGAAATTTAATTGAATTAGACATGCCAAATCACCTACATAAGTGGGTAGGTATTACTAACAAACAGTGAAATAATAATGAATTTCCCAGTTTAGCCATACACCAGAAGTCCAGAAAGTAGGAGAGAAATTAATTCTGACACGAGTGGTAAAAAAGATGAAGACACTATTTTGAGGTAAATGTCCAATTGAGCCAAATGATTTTACCAAATACCACATGTGAAGATCAAATATCAAATATATGCCTATATGCATTCCTAACATTACAAATCTATATAGTGAAGTGCTTACAACACATTGCAAAATCTGTCTACACTAAAGGTGGACACTTAAGTGAGAACTTCTGCATGAACAGAAGAATTCTAGGTAAAAATGTGGAGATGAAGTGACCAGTCATGATGTCAATACATGTATCTGCAAAAGTGTATCGGATATTTTTCACAGATTTTTTAGCTCTGCTGACTTGTCAGTCAGCAGAGCTTATAGAATCCGTTTGCGTCCGTCGTCCATCTGTCCGTCCGTCCGTCCTTCCATCTGTCCGTCTGTTGTTAGACTTTTTATATTTTCGACTTCTTCTCAAAAACTGCTATATAGAATGTTTTGATTTTGCACATGGATGATCCCCAGGTGGACTTCTACCAAGTTTACGAAGGAGATGATGATGCTATAATTTTTCTATTTTTTATGAATTTTTTAATTTATTTTTTGAAAAAAAATAAAATTTATTCATCTTAAAAATTACGAAGCCAATTGCTTTGATATTGCACATAGGGTCATCTGGGGTCAACTAGTTCTTATTTTGGCCACCAGGTGGCGCTGTGATTTTTTCCTATTTTTTTTATGAATTATTGCCTGTTAAGGCTATTTTCGACTTCTTCTCCAGAACAGCTGAACAGAATTGCTTAAAATTTTATCAGAATATAGTTGGCCATTAGACAATGAAAGTTTGCGAAAATAATATGGATATGTTAATTTTAGGCAAAGTTATGGGATATCAAACTTCGCACTTGTAAGGAAGTGCTGCAGCTGTATATATATATATATATATATGGCAATACAGTGCATATATTACACTATTGTATTTACCCTTTTGACTTCTTCTCAAAAACCGCTGTATGGAATGTTTTGATTTTGCACATGGATGTTGCCCAGGTGAACCTCTACCAAGTTTGCGGAGGAGATGATGATGCAATAATTTTTCTATTTTTAATGAATTTTTTAATGAATTTAAAAAAAAAAAAATTTCTTCATCTCAAGAACTACCAAGCGAATTGCTTTGATATTGCACACAGGGTCATCTGGGGTCGACTAGTTCTCATTTTGGCCACCAGGTGGCACTGCGATTTTTCCTATTTTTTTATGAATTTTTGCGTGGTAAGGCTAGTTTTGACTTCTCCAGAACAGCATGATAGAATTGCTTAAAATTTTATCAAAATATAGTTGGACATTAGGCAATGAAAGTTTGCGAAAATAATGTGGATATGTTCATTTTTGACAAAGTTATGCGATATCAGCCTTTGTGACTGTAAGTGAGTGCTGCCACTGTACATTGGCAGCCATTGAAACAGCAAGGTATGTCAATTGATAATACATGTACTACCATGGACAATTCAGTAGTGCATAGTTTATGTTACCTGCAACAAGACAGAGCAAGTAAACATAGAATAATTTATAATGATCCTATTCAAGAACAATTAGTAATGCATCTGGACTTCATGGTCTTGTATGTTACTATTCAAGAACATTTAGTTATATACCTACACTTTCATAGTCTTTTTATTGAATAATATGTTATTAAACATTGGTACCAAAGTGCCTGTGGAGTTTGTTAAGATATTAACAATTTTGACCTTAAAGATCAAATCTGCATGTTGACTTGTATCTTCATTGGTAATGGAAGATCCTACGCCCATGATCACTAGAAAGATCGAGAAAAATCTCCTATGCGATATCTATTGGTAGTGTTGATTTTAAACTTAGGCGCCTTCAAAATTTATTTTAAGGACAAACTTTGCTACCACTCTACATACATGTATATAGCTGTACAAATCAAGACTGCAGTCCATGTGTTCCAATACTGTAAAAGCAGATCCAAGTCAGCAGAGCACAGGATCATCATGATCCTCTTGTTTTTCATTTTGTTACATAAGTGATACAGAAACAGGAAATATCTGAGCTTTTTTAGTGGTGAACTTTTTCGGTAGTCGTCTTTTTTTACACGCAGTCAAAAATGTTGGTTTATGATGCATTTATACCATCAAATGTTTATTGACTAAATTTGTTTTGTTTAACTACAATTGGAGAATTGATTCTAGCGATAATACACCCATGTGAAATGGTTGTTTTGGTGTAGATACCTTTTGTAACCAAGATCTACGTGAACATTAAAAGTATGGTATTTTGTTAATTTCTTTAGATCTTTTTATTCAGGAAAGAGTTTGAACATGCGATGGCCAACGTTTATGTCTTGTCAAAATGGACAAAATTATCCAAAACCAGTTGGATGTTACTTCGATACTGAGTCAAAGTGTCCAGCGTATTTTTAGTAACCATATATTGCTAATCTTGACGCATGATTGCCCTAAGAGTCTGACTGCTGACTCAGTATAAATATAGAGTTCGAATTCTCCTATCATTTATGTTTAAATACCCACTTTGCTGTGCTTAAATGTATCTATAGCTAGTTTAAGATACACAGGAATTGTATAACCACGTTGGTATTTATCCATGCAGTGAAAACATACATGCAAGCATGTGTTTTCACTTGACAGATAATGTTGTTACTTTCCAAACAGAATCAGGAAATAAAATTCAACTCCAAGTCATTTGATTTTGTTTGGTGTGTTCTTTTCAAGGGGTGCCAATCGACACCCTTTGACAACGTGTCTGCTGTAGGCGGTCTGAAACTTATTTTGTTTTCTCGAGTGTACAAACACTGCAACTACAAGTTGGCGCCAGGTTTATTCAGTTTATACGCATTTAGAGTATTGAGACTAACAATTCTGAAAATATTTATTTCTGTTTACTTTTCTGAAAAGTGAAAAATTATATGGATCATTGCCATTAAATCATCCGTTTTCTGTAGCAAGTGAGGGAACCATCAGGTATGTCAGGCACGTTCACACCGTGAAAAAGTTAATGTTATTTGTTGTTGGAAAAGTTATCTCAATGGTACACTGCATGGTGTGCCATCTTGTACTGTGACAAGGCACTGTACATGTACATGAGAAAAGACACTAATATGAAACGGGAAGAGTTCCACTCTCTTAAACTTTGTCCGCGCAAACACAGGCATTCTGTCCCCCCCCCCCCCCATTACTTTTCTTCCTTTATTTCTCCCCCGATGATGTCTGGAGTTTTTGTTGGGACATCTTATAATTTGTTGCCAACACAACCGTATCTGTGAAATTGATCCATGTCAAAGAAAGCAGTTAACTCAGTCTTCATTCAGTCAGAAATGTGTACAATTCAACAGTTTTCCCTTTACCTTTACCCTTAGTGAAACGGCTTAAGTATTATATCAGAGTTTTGTGATTTAACTTAATGTCAATATTTTCAGTATTATAAGTATGGAAAATGTGAAATCTATCTTTGGAAATCTCGGATCTCTGAGATGGCAGGAACTCTGGAAGAGAAAAAAAAAAGTAATATGCGGTACTTAATAATTAGGTTATAATAAAAAACAAAAAACGACAAATAAGTTACATGATCAAATATTGACGAGATATTAATATATATGTTTCATCTGAATTGAAGTATCTGCAAATTCGCATACAACAGAAAATTTTAAGTTATATCGTACAGTTGCACCGTACCAAGAGACCATGGAGATTAGGGAATGTAACAATGTGGATCAAATAAGTATTTGTTAACTTTGGATGCAGCATGACGATTTTAGTGCAATTGCAATTGGCCTGTAGCTACATGTATATCTTTTATGAAAATTACATGTGCCTTAAGCAATTTTATTATCTCGTTTTAAAAGCAGGACATCTATAATTGATTATGACACGCGATAATGCAAATGTTTATCGGCCTAGCTTGATTACAGGAGTGTATTCCACACATTCGATGCAATTTCCATTCAGGTTGGAGGACAATTAAGTGTATGACAACAAAAGGACTTTTACATGCAAAGTAATGCAAATTCTTTGCGTGTTAGATAAGAATTCCAAACTCACGGAATTGATTCAAGAAACGTTAGTAAAGACAACCATTTTGTGAGCACCTTACTTTGAAGGTCTTTTGGTTTAAAATTTTAAAAGATCAAAGGCATCTATCTTGACAATCACAATTACATAGCCTTCAATGTAGATTAATTTAAATGGAACTGGCTCGAGGATAATAAACATTCTTCATATCTTAACTCATAGCATTGAGTTAGTCGTGTTTTTAAACAAAAGTGACAAGACTGTGCCATTTAAATATTTGAACTAATTTTTTACATAAATTAACCCGATTGGGTTGTTCTGGTATACCACTTTTATTAAAAACTTTCAATGAAAACGTTATAATAAAGAAAGTAGCCAATATACTGGTACATGGCATATGAAATTACCGGGTGTTGTAGACGAAGTGCGGGGGACTGAAAATTAGAATATCTTACTAACAGGTGACCATGTGGTGTCTACACTTACCCTTGTTCCACGGACCTGTGTAAACTCCCTCCACATCGAGATGCCATATTTCATTATTTGGCCTGAAGTAACGTAATTAGTTGTGAGCTTAACTTTACACACACACACACACACACACACATACATACATACACACACACACACACACACACACACACATATATATATATATATATATATATATATATATATATATATATATATATATATATATATATATATATATATATATATATATATATATATATATATATATATATATGCATAAATACATTTAAACTCTATTCAATCCGACCGTATATAACGAAAAAGAAGGAAAAGGAGGAAGTGAAAAATGTGGATTCAGCTGAACAGACTGAGCCCATGGTCTGATGCTGTAGGCCTCTGAAACGCTTTGGTTTAGCTGTGGTGAGCCCAGCACCTAGCTAACATGTTTGACATGTTTTTTTTGTTTTGTTTTTTGTTTTGATATACATGTTATTATTATTATTATTATTATTATTATTATCATTATTATTATTATTGCCGAAAATCTGTCAACAGTAAACAAGGTAATTTTGGAAGTTTTTTTTTTTATCTGCGTTAGAGCTACTGAAAATATCCATTTTCATGCTTGGTAACATTTTCGGTGATGATATTGCGTGGATGTGTATTGTGTTATCTGGATAACAGCTTGCTGATTTGAGTTTATCGGAAAAACGTTATTTCATTTGTTCATCAGCAGTGGCAAGTCTTCAAACAAGAAAAAAAATCACATACGCGTACACCTGGTGTAAATTATACAGTCAAAGCAAGATTCGTCCGTCCTTGCATGGATACCTGAACATGTTCCTTCATGCACAGGATCTGGTATCAGACCCACTGTTTTACACCAGGACGTGCATGTCCCTGTTTGTTCCTGCAGGTAAAATTTCAAAGGGGCGTGGCTTTTCGCGCAACATCAATAAATTTTCAGTTCGACAGGGAAATGTGTCAAACAAGTTCTATTTCTTGCTATGCACCACCATATATGAATGCTTATCAATGACGGAGCTGTCACCTGTTCCACCAACAACTGATGAAAACACTCTCGTGATTTCATCATCGTTGCGCCTGGAGCCACGTGCGAGCAGATATTTCCAGAGCTTTAAATTCCGTTGCATTGTGGGAAGACCATCCACGTCGAGGCGCATGCTTCAAGAACTTTGTTGACAACATGGCGTCCGAAGACAAGTTGAAAGAATTAAACCTCAGTTCAGATGAACTACAGCGCCTTCAGAAGGCATTTAAAGACGAGGAGTTTCGAAAATTATTTGTAGAGTATGCTGAAGAAATATCAGATCCGGAGAACAGAAAGCGTTATGAAGCAGAAATTGCAGAAATGGAAGCCGAAAGGGGCATGGATATCAAGTTCATCAACCCCGAACCTGGATACGTGGTGAAAACAAGCATGAATGGAGAGAGCAAGGCATTTGTAAATATCTGCAAAAATGCAAATGTGAAGCCTCCATCCTCATCAAAGCAACGAGGATCAGATGGGAAGGTAGGCCTTCAGTGGTCTATACCACACAGCTTTGCACCACCGAGGGAAGATGTGGACAAATCGGGGAACAAGTGCCAAGTGTATGATGTTGTATTTCATCCCGACACGTATCGGATGGCCGAGTCGAATGCCAGGTTCAAGAAGATGCTGCACGACACTGCCTTTGATGGGATCGAGCGCCAGTTTGATGTCACATTGGACAGAAAGAATCTTAAGTTCCCTAAAATGAAATTTAAAGGTACCCCAACAGCCACAGTAATACGGACTAGAAAAGAGGGGGGACCTACAAATGAATCCGATCCAGATGATATAATGAAAGATTTCCCATACCCGTATGACAATATGACAACTGAGGAGAAGACCAAAATGCGAGAAGAAAAAATTGCAAGAAAAGTGAAAGATGTGAAAACAAAAATTACCAATGGAGCGGGAAAACCGAGCGTATCCGGTGACAGTGAACAGAAAAACACTGAATCGGAATATGCCACTCCAAATTATACAATTACTCATCGCAGTGAACATGACATCCAAGAATACAGAAATGCACCAGATGCAAGGACAAGTACCAGACCCAAAGAGATTGTTATTGGCATTGATCTACCGCTTTTAAAATCTGCTGCTCCAGTCAATTTGGACATCTTTGAAAAAGGATTAAAACTTGAATCGTCAAAGCCTGCTGCATACAAACTAGATTTAGCATTGCCGTATCCTGTGAATGAGAATGAAGGGTCAGCAAAGTTTGATAAAAGCAAGAGGCGTCTCGTAATAACCTTGCCAGTTGTACCAGCAGTAATGCCCAGTTTGCCTTTCATCAATGGTGGGGGTGATGCAAGTGTTGATAATGCTTTCACAGGAACAAAACAACAGGATGATGAAAATGCAAATGTAACTGAAGATTCCAAGGACAGTTTAGATATGGATAGGAAACCAAGGATTGAAGTTTTGTCATCTCAGGATAATGTTGAACATGCTGTGGGGACCAATCAACAGGAAAACAAAAAAGAAAATCCTACTGCATCCACATCTCCCAGACAGGAACTTCAGGAAAAGGAAATATGGTCTAATGCTGATATTGAAACTCCAAAAGCAGAGCCCAAAGTAAAATACTCCTTCCCGGAGTACAATTTCAGACAAGATTTAGACACAGTTACATTTGTTTTGCTAGTGAAAAATATTGCAAAGGATTCTGTGACCAAAATTTTCTCAGAGCATTCCAGTAGCTTCCAAGTCAAATTTGTTTCCATTGGATCAGGAGGTTTTCCATTGCATTACAGTTTCGTGGTGAAATTTGAAGAAGGATGCACCATCCAGGCACAAACATGTGCTGCTGACATTTCCGATGAGAACCTAGTTTTGGTATTGGTGAAAGATGAAGCGAGCAAGGGACTGTGGGCTAAATTTCAGGCAGGGATGGATAATGCTAATCTTCAGGTACAGTTTTTTTTATTATCTCGTTGCTGCCCAAGCAGACTAAGCTTCATATTTTTTGTGACAAATTTATGCATCTTAGTCTGTTCAAGATTGTCTATCATGGACTATGAATAGTTGAATGACATGCACAAGTATATTCAGGTCACAAATGCTTGCAGACCGAGTACAGATGTGTATTTCCATCATATTGCATACATTGTGCAGTGAATCCATACATACTGTGCATGTGCACTGGTGATAAAATGGTTACTAAGGCCCCCTACATTGATGGTCCACAAAATATGGTCAACTCAACTTGATAAGCTATACATGGCTTCCTCTGATATATTTGGTATACAGTGTATGTGTAAATGCATGTACTTGTATAATATTTATCATATTGTACTTCTGGTTGCAGATTACATTGTCATATGTGTAAAGTACTATACTTAACCTTTAAAAAAATGCGGAAACACAGTTTCAACTTGCACTGAACATGCTGAGGTGCCTTTTCAATTTTGAGCACATTTATCATTTGATTTTTCCTATATTTGAAAAAAAAAAATACTGTGATTGAAAGCAAATCAGATTGTTGGGTGTCTGACTAGTAGGTATGGCTTCAAGTCCTGTGTAATATAAATTTGTCATCAGGTTGAGTCCCCCCACAAACATGGCCAACTTGGTATGCTGCATCATAGAAGACCAAGTTCCCAGTCATCTTACAAGTTTGAAATAGAACCTTGTCTTCCAAGGACACAAACTTAAATAAGTGCTTGGTGTGATATTTGTCATCAAGAAAAGGACCCACAAATATAACTAACTTTGTATCAGGAGTGAATTTGAAGAAAGAAGATTTTTAAACACATAAATTACTGGTGTCTGTAGATTGAAAACTAGCCTAACAGCTGTCATTGGGGGGGGGGGGGTTATATGTTGGATTTTGCCGTTAAGCTCTATATAATGCTCGCATATGTGGGCTTTATTGACAAAAATAAAGTGTATGGACAAGACTGGTTTTGCTTGAAACAACCTTTATCTCTGCCCACATATCCCACACCTTCATCCAAATTCTAGTCATCAGCTAGTAAGGTGTGCACTGAATTTTCAGAACTATGCATAAAAAAATTCTGTTGGGCTTATCTATTTTTTTTGTTCCCAGCTATCCAATTTGACAGCAATATTAGTGTCATAAATAATACATGTGTAGGTCATAAACAGATTGGATTTATGATCCAGACATGGACAGTATGTAAGCGGGGAGACTCTTCTCCCCTAAGGGAACCTAACAGAGAAAAACATGCTTCTTTGGCCTTAGTTGGTGCATGTATCCTGTCAATCAGACAGACATGTCACATAACTGTGACAACTGGCATTATAATGTAATTCAGCTCTACCTCCAGTAGACTGGGAGCATATATGTGTGTCATTGATGTTGTAACAGTTACATCATAACACGGTTACATTGTCCACACAGGTCTGTGGTCATGTTATCCTGCCATTTTTACCGGGACATATCCAATGCAGCATTCAGTTTCTGTGTATCACAGTGCAGAGAGTTGGAACAGGGACCAGCTCCCTGTAAATAGTGAACATTTAAACATTTATGTTCACCCCAGGGTTGAATAGAATTCACTTGACTGTGATAAGTCGAGTTATGGACAAAACTGGTAATTAAAGTGTTTTGGCCCATCATGGATCTACTTTCATCAACATGTGTATTGCCTTTCTATTGTTATCTCTTACATTACAACAAATGGCATATTTCAAGTGTGGTCAAAGTATGAGGAGTCAAAAGGAATTGACAGAAATAGATGACCAAAAAAAAAAAAAAAAAAAAGATCAGGATGAACTGCAGATGTTCTGGCAAGATAAAATGTCAACACTGCTGACCTGTATGGAAAAAGGGCTATCTATGGTTCCATGTTGAATGAATACGCACACATTTGAGACAATTTTACAGTTTGTTACATGAATAAAATTAGGTTAAATAGGTCTATTACCTCTCATAGATGTCATATGACACTACTGTGTGTGTTCATTTTGGGGGTGGGGTGGGTTTGGATGGATGGTATTATGGTAGATAAACAGGACAACATGGGAGGCATGCCCTATAATGATTGCTGTGAATTTTATGATCGAGCATCATTCTTGGAATATCACTTGACACACTTATTTCAAAATCAATCAAAAGCTATAAGCTGGGGGAGGGGCAGAACAGAAGAGCTTTGTCATGTGTTTTTCTGTTCCCTGTCAAGAGTTGCAACCTACATATTGATTCAGTTGCACAGAAGGTCAACAGCTACATAGCATAGCCTTTCACCACACATGCTTCGTGTTTGCATATGTATATATGCTTGTGTAGATTCAGGTTGTTGGCAGATCTGCTGATAGCGACCTGGAACATGTTTGTAAACAGGAACACATGACACTGCTGTGGATGAGTGTTATACAGAACACAGAAGTAAGCATTATAGACACTATATGATAACAACATAAGCTCATTGTTATGCGGTCTGAATTGCATTTTTTTTTTAAATTTTAGCTTATTATAAATATTTGACCTGAATGGCAACTCCTTCTGGATAATGGAATACATTCTCCGTTAGTTGCTAATGACATGTATAACTGCACCACGATATATATTGTGGAGAATAAGCAAGTAAACAGTCCCACTGGTTTAACAAAGGGTGATATGAATATACATCATATATGAACTTCTGTATGTCGCAAATATGATTCCTAATTGTTGAGTTGTGCAGCATGAGTCTGAAAGCCAAGTTGATGGTCTAGTGTGCACAATATACGGTATATATACCGTAAATTACCTAATTACTACACTGTGATTTGAAAAAAAATATTTATTCATAAAAGTACCCAGATTGAAAAACAAATCAATTTTTAGCACACACGTGGTGCCCTGGGTTGGTCCAAGATGTACTGGAGTCATGGAGAGGCTACCGTAGCATTTAAAAGTTGGCGTCCAGTTGTTGATGAGATTATATACTTTGTAAGTGTACATTGATTAATTATATGGCACATTCACCTACACATCAGTCTTTGATGACAAAGAGTTAGCCTGCTTTATTAACTCTTTGAGGGGCACTCACTTTTAAAGCCATACTGACCAGTTGTGGTCCCCCGGTGCCAGTCATGTAATTTCTTGTGCTCATACATCTCTTAAATTGCACATATTTGTTCTGCAGTAATTTGTTTGAAATGACTGTTACCACACGTGATTGATTTCCATGTCAAATCTTATTACAGTGAAACCTCCCTATACCGAACACCCTTGGGACCGGAAAAAAGTGTTCAGTATAGTGAGGTGTTCGGTATAGGAAGGTTTTATAGCATTGAAAGTATATATTTGGGACCGAGAAATGGTGTTCAGTATAGAGAGGTGTTCGGTATACGGAGGTAAGGTTCGGTTAGATAGGTTTTATTGTATTTTGCTTAAAAATAAAATTTACAAGGTAGCTGCAATTAGCGGTCAGTTTTATTGAAGGCAAAACTAAAATTTTTGGAAAAAACAACATTTGGTTCTAATGTGTTAATGGAATCCTGGCACAAGAAGTTGCCTTGTACAATGAATATCCTTCTATATGTCTTGCAGTCGTACTAGAAAGCTTCACAAGAACTATCCGAGTCTTTAGGTAATCATATATGGAAATATCAAAGTTTTTTTTATACTTTAACAGCATCAAAAGAGTCAGATTTGCCATGTTTATTGTACCTGGCATCCATGGTTTTGCCGATTGCATGTTCTTGAAACTTAAGTGGAACTCCGGGAGGAAGTTATGGTTTGGGTGATTTCCATGCTCTTATTGGTCCATGTGACTTATCCTCAACATTTATTATTCAAATAGGTCATATGATGATCTGACTACACCACCATCAGCCAATAGAAACGGTCATCTGAATAACATTCGTAGTGGTAACCTTTGAGACAGCGATGATTGGCATAAAATATTGCATTGCAGTCTCATTTAGCCAATTGATGAGAAAGCATTTTACTGATGTAGACGCTCTTATTAACATTCCAATGATACCAAACATGCAGTGTTTACTGGAAGTGATCCAGTCCTACAGAGGGCAAACACCAGTGCAATTTTACCGCTTTTTTTTTTTTTTTTTTTTTATTGTTTTGCCAATTTTCAACCTTCACAGTGCTAAAAAAACATTGTGCAAAACCTGTACATTTGCTCTGACTTAAATAATTAAATTTAATATTTTGAACACAACAGTCCACATGGTAAATATTCTGTGGCTGTAATAAAAGATTACACAACAATCCATAACACGGGAAAGTCTGCAAGGTTTTTTAAGGCGAGGGGGGACAATCACTGCTACCGTGACAGGTCCAAGAGTCAACCAAGGCCTTGGTTTAGGACCAGAAGTCCCTGCCACTTACTGTTTCACCAGGAATGCAAAGGACACGACAGGATTGGGCACTCGCACACACAGTTTCTTCGATTGTCAGAAGGTTGAAGAATGACAGCAAACTTTTTGGGGACTGCTTTTTTTCAGATAACAGGGGGTCTGCACTAATTAGAGCATGTGTGTTAACTATGTAATTTACAGAATGTACATAAAAGTGGGTTGGGGTTGTAAGTGACATAAGGTCAACAACTGACAGGAAGTGTGATCAGTATTCAGGTGCACATGGGGTTAAAAGGACCTGCTGGCAGCACTTGATGTCAGTGACAGTCAACTCTTCTTGCCCTGGAGGTTACTGGTGACCTTGCACAGTTTCCACAGACATTCTTTTCCTTCCAGCCAGACTTCCAAATTTCAGCATGAACTTGGCATAATGCATGCAGTATCAGAGCACCAGATGGACACTCAACAACAAATTTTTTATACCCCCGCAAAGGTGGGTACATGCTGATTTCACAATGTCCATCTGTTGAAAAGCCTTGTCCGGGCCACGACTTCTTTATTCTTTTATAGATCTCCTTCCAACTGTACATACACTGTTGCTTATCACTTGAGATTGAGTCATGAAACAGCATTACAACCTTGAGGTTTATAGGTCAAGGTCACAGCTGGCATCTGTAGTCAAACCCTTGTCTGGACCAAAACTCCTTCATTAATAATCACATCTTTAAACTTCATATGCTTATTCTCCTTCACTATGTAGTGTGTCATTATGAGGCAACTGAGACCTTGAGCTGTGTTGGTCAAGGTCACAGTGGCCATTTGGTGAGGGACAAGTATTTGTCAGTAAACTTGTGTGGACCCGAAATCTTCTGCCAACTTTACCCGATTATTGCCTCATACAAAAGAGTATGCTATTGTGCGGTTGGGTATACTAGTTTCTCCATGTTTGTCCATCTTTCTGTGGAAAAGTCTTACACATTACTGTTGTTTATCACTTGAGGTTGTGTCATGAAACAACATTGACCTTGAAGTTTATATGTCAAGGTCAGCTGGCATTTGTGACAATAACTAGGTCAATGTGTCAAGTATTTGGGTCTCGTTTGCGATTTTGGGGGGGGGTGAATTTTACTTAGTCAATGTTATTTCTTTCCTGTTTCATCACATACCCTTTGGTGAGAAGCAATAATGACATATTCTTTGGTAAGAAGCAATAATCATGTCAAGTTGGGTGCATAGCAGAATCCCTGCAAGCAAAATATCTCGTGATTCTCCGGCCATTTATGCGGTGGTCTCCATGCAGAGACCAATGATCGAATATACAAGCAGGGGGTATCCAGTCTTGTCGATAATGACTGTCCTAGTTTGAATTCTGTAGAGTGCATGGTACAAATGCACAGAGTATAGTGTAACAGTACATGTATACATGCATGAGCTCAACTGGCCAAAGGTGTGGGGTAGGGTGGTGCAAGGCAGCTTCTTCCAACAAACGAACAGTGCGTCATGAAAGGTGTCAATTTTATTTATGTATGCTGCATGCAAGTCTGTCTCTGTGCACATACACATATCTGCCTCCTATGGCTTAATTCCTTGTTGTAGAATGATTTCCTAAGTTCATGTTAGAACGTGTTACATAAATGTATTTAATTTCAATTAACAAAAAATAGTGTCAACAAGATGGCAAACACAGGTCAGGAAAAAGTTATATTGGCACATTTATCATTTGTTGTGCATGTATATCTGGACTAGCACATCCTCGTCAGGTGGCAGGGCACATGTTGATAAAATGTACATGTTCACTTGGGAATCATCTCCCATGCCTTTCTTGTCATGCAGTGTGTGTAGTTTTGCTTCATTGCACTGGACTTTGGCATGCATCATGAACATTTGGTATTCTGGGGGATCAGTAGGTGAAGTATATACATTGATAGGTGTATAGAATTTTAATTATTGCTGAGGCTTTGAACTAAGGTGTAAAAAGGTATACTCAAAAGATAATGGTCATGGTAATGTGTTCAGTTTCAAAACTCAAGGGCATATTTACCAGGAAAAGTACAACAGGATTAAAAAACCTGAGCAGGGAACTTTCTATTTGATTTAAAGTTTGGCTGCATATTGTGCTGTGAAATGTTGCCAGGGCATTTCCATGCAGCATGATTGAAAGCTAAGTGAAAAAGTGGAGAAAGGTACCTTGGAGAGAAAAAAACAAAACAATCAAATGAATGGAACTAAATACACAATTGGTAACACAGGTTATCCATTTCAGATTTACGCCATTAGATGCTCATATACACATGATTTTTCTGACCACAAATCTGTCAATGTCTGTTAAGTGGATCAGATGCAAAGTAATGGTTGGACCTACATGTATTTTGCATTTATTGCCTTTCTGTATCATGCATGAAGGTTCCATAACCACCATTGTGGCCAGCCGATATGGGGATACCTAGCAACTACATTAATAACATAACTGAGGGTCCGGACCTGTTCTTTGTTCCTAGTTCTATTGTCTGCACATGTAACTAGATGGAAAATCACAGATGGTTCCTGTGGAATTACTGAAAGGCATAGTGCCTGAAAATGCTTGCTGCAAATTAAATGTTGGATGAACAGTGACTGAAGATGAATAACCTGACACCCATTTTGAGTGGCCCCATGGATGAAAGTTTGATGTTCTTTCATCTTATAGTTTGAGTTTTTCACGTTTACGTGTACATGTTCAGTAGTGTCAAGTGGTGTTTACATCAACATTTGTGGAAAATTCCCAAGACCAGTGCTCCCTCTGTTGTTCTTTGTGTACACTAATGCAGATATTTTCATACAGGTTTCAAGTTTACCAGCAGACGGCAGCATTAAGCAGCACAAAGTCTTGCTCTTGATACAGAAAATAACTGCACAAAGCGGGAATTGGATGGTGATATGCAGAGAATCAGCAAACTATCCACATTCACACATTGAGTTTGGGTGATACTATGTAGTAAAGCTCTGCAGTTTAATCCTTTCCCTCTCACAATGCCCCAAAACACCCAGGGATGTAAATTGTTGTCTGCTTTAACATATTTACCTAATTTTCTCACTGCTAGGAAAAACTTTTTGTTGAAATTTGTATGCAAGGCCAAATTATGATGGAACAACTAAGGTCAATAGCTTTCACTGGCTCAGGGTGGGTGCAATGCACCCAATCCATGCATAGGAAAACTATTGACTCAATTCTACTCTGACTAGGAACAAGTTAAGATCGTTCTTACAGTCTTACTGCTTGCTAAAAGTGATCTCTGTCATGGCCTTACAGTTTGCATGTCCCCCAGCTGGGAACAAGTCAGATTCCAATCAGGGCAAGTTAAAATCTCAAAGCACGAGCCCTGGGGGCCACCAGTTTTTTTTTTTTTTTTTTAATGGGACTTGCATACAATGAACTTGTAAGCAAGGTTGTAAAATGCCAAAACTACCAGTCCTGAGGACTACAGCAGATAAAAAGAATTGCATAACCATGGTCTCATACAGGAAGTGGTCTGAAAATACAGACCTACAATTACATTTATCAGTTTATTGGAGAAATAAACTCGGGTGTTAAATGAAAGAATGGTATACAAAAGATCTAACATGTATTATTTAGAGCAGGCAGCACTGTTGGCCAAAATTGAGGGGTACCTACCCTAGATGGTTAAAAAGCTAACTATTTGATAGAAGTTATTAATGGTACTAACAGGTATTTATGTTGCCAAATTGTAATCAAGAATTAGATAATAGGAATGATCATGCACTGTCTTGCACCCACAGGATAGTTTGTGTATTCGGCTGTCAACTTGTACTTGGAATGTAGAGTTTAGTACATGTATGCATGGGATGGACTCTCTGATTGAGGTTGCAGCATTTTGGTGTTGAACCCCTGTGTGAAAGGGGATTGCCTCACTGCTGTTTATTGTATATATGGGACATGCACATTGATCTAAATAGAGATTCTTGTTTAACTATTTTCCTGGGTGTGAGTGGAGAGAGTTGCTAACACTTATTATTGTGTAGTGGTTTTCTCCACCACAAGATGTATGAGGAAGTAGAACAGTACCCTCTTTTTCACTCTTTGAGTGCCGATTGCTGCACAAGTGGTGATGATGAAGCTGAATTACTATAATGACTCTAGATTCATATTCCTCATGCAAAAGCCTTTCATTCAAGTACCAGCATGCCTGTGATCCCAGAGAAAAATGTGTTCAAGGTAAACAGCTTTCCTCAGCGCACTTAGGGCATGTTGCACCTGAAGTGTGCCAAGGAAAGCTGTTGACTCAGTCTCTAATTGGGCACTGAAAGAGTTAAAACTTCCCACAATAGTACAGTAGTCCCTCCTTTGAGAGACCACCCCTAGCGCCACCCAAAAGGCGGTCACATAAAGCAGGTGGTCACTCAAAGGAGGTATAAATAACATGAAAAGTACTACAGAAAGACCTGACAACTGTGGTCTCTCAAAGGAGGTGGTCTCCCAAAGGAGTGGTCTTTCAAAGGAGGGACTACTGTACTTCCTTATAGTGGTCTCACAGTACAGGTGGTCTTTTATAATACAAGTAGATTGATCAGAGTTCTAAAATAGACTCAAATGTCGTGAAAGGGTGGTCTTTCAAAAGGATACAAGGTCTTTCATGAGAGTTGGTGTTTAGAGCAGATATCACTGTATATGTTTACACCTGTGTTACCAAGTGACAAGAGTATAATAACAACTGAAAAAAGTCAAGAAGTCTACTTGGCCTCTTCTTTGTGCAGCTGATGCAGATGGGTCCCTTGATACAATAAAAAAAAGCACAATTAAAGTTTCACCTGTAATATAGTTTCTCAGATGATACTGATAATTCAAGGCACATAAATGGACATTGTACATATATTATAATTATTCTTTCTTAAGCAATTACAATATGTATATTCAGTACATTTTGCTGGGATTAAAGGGGAAATTATTGGCAGCAAAACAACACAAGTTTGTGGTAGTGCAACATCTTTACAAGTATGCATAACACCAAGCTGAGCTCACAAGTGACACAAATGTTAGCAAAACAAAGTTGATAGCATGATGAAACTGTGTGTAGTGTATAAAGGTGATTGTGAATTGTCTATAGTACTAGTGCTTTGTCCATTGATCAGGATAGATGCAGTAGGCCACAAACACGCCTCATGATTTGTGGAGTGAAATATGTGACAGGTAATTTTCCATGGATCTTTATCATTGTCAGCATTTGTTTTGAAGGGTCAGTAGTCAGGTCGTATATAGCATGAAACTTTGAATGGCAAGTTTATGGAAGTGTGTTAGTGCTACAAGGATTCTTAAGGCACCAGTTAGTCCTTGGGCAACCGGAAATGTCAGTTTCTAAATGAGATTAGATGGACAAGCAAGTTTGAATGGAGAGCTGGTTAAGTGCAAAAAGCATGAGCCCCGAGGACCACAGCAGATAAAAAGAATTGCAGAGCCGTGTTTGTCTTCAGTGTCTGTAAAGTTTTAAAATATTTTGAAGATAAGCTGAGTAGCTGACTGCAAACGGGAGATCGCGCAAAGAGCCACTCCCAGAAATGGTTACATGTGCTAGTTCTGCAGCAAGATGTCTTCCATGACAGTGCATGGGTGATGTCCAGGCTCATTGTATGTTCAGCAGTGAACCTCACAACAAAACTACATGACATCAACAAGCAAAAATGTTTGCAAGCTGTTCATAAAGAGTACAAGAACAATGTTTTGCTTCACCCGTCATGCATTCATGTATGCAGTGTTCTCTGCAGCTCAAAATAGAGGGGAGATTTACCCTGCCTTTTTCTTTTGCTCCCTGCCCTTTTCTTTGCTCCCTGCCTTTTTCTTTTGCTCCCTGTCCTTTTTCTTTGCTCCCTGCCTTTTTTTTTTGCTCCCTGCCCTTTTTTTCTGACCTATACACCGGGTCTATACACCATGCCTTGATAAACTAGGGCATATTTGTCATATTTTCCCTAATTTTTAGTGATACAATTTGTAAGCTGAACTCATAAAAATTCTTTACCTTAATGTGGGTACAACTGTTAAGAACTTTCTGGGTTTTGCATCAAAACTATGCCCTTTTTGTAGAAGTTGACCTTTGAGGTGCCCTTTTTGGTCCTTACCACATTAAAAAATGCCCTTTCTAGATGTAATTGCCCTGCCTTTATGAAAAGCTGCAGAGATCACTGTGTATGTACTCGAAGTACAATCAAGATGTTCATTCTGGAGAGAGTTGCCCTGTTTGGATTTTGTGAACTATTCATTGTGAATCATCAGAAAGATTATTTGTGCCATTTTATCTCAATCCAAGATGGATCTTGGCTAAACAGAGAGTATCGTTTGCTCCTGGCATCAATCACAAATTTGTTACTGATTCCCATTGCTGGTGTATGTTAACCCTTAAAGTGCTGATTTAAGATTGAGTCAACAGCTTTCCTAGGGACACTGCATGCAATGCACGGAAAGTGTCCCAAGGAAAGCTGTTGACTAAGACTACATTTTGCTTTAGACTAGGCTTGTTGGTAAATCTTCATGAGGAATTTGAATCTTTTAATAATCATATGGTAACAGTAATGAGAAAACAACTGTAGCTGTGATTAGCACTTATAGGGTTAAAAGCCAGAGAAATTATGAGAGATGGAGGGACAGGTCAAGCCCTTAAAAATCAGTAGCCAAATCGAGAAATTTACAGTAATCAGTGCAGAACTCACTCTCACTCTCACACAGTTCATGTTAAAACAAATTAACCCTTTACAAATTTCTTTTGTCAAATGAAACATTAGCTCTTGGCTAATGGCACCAGCGGTCCCTGGAGATCTTCTGGACACACATGTAACTTTCAGAAGACCTGTAATTTTAACTGTGGTAGACATTTCCACTTAAAATTGCACGGCATGTTTGATATTGAGACATTTTCAATATAAAAAGGTTGACCTTGCTGTTGCTGCACTACGTAGTCAGAGACGCCATGGGAGATCAATACATACGTGGAGTAAAGAGGCAAACTGACCTCGGTCAAGTTGAGAGGACCCATCCCTTAAAGAGATTAGAACTGTGGATGCATATTAAAATCCTTGTGATCAGAGTAATCCTACCTTGAAACACCGAAAGGGCTTGCTCACTGCATCAATATATTTCAGTGTCGTAGCGATAACTACAGGACAGGCTCCAGGGGAAAGGAATCTGTTACGAAAGCAATGTAATATTACTGAATAGAAGTGCACTTGTAGAAAAGAGGGAGATCAAATCTATGGGCCTATTGTACCACATTAAAACACAGTGGACTTGTGGTCCCGCAAACTGTGGCTCGTGATAGCTCCTTTTCATCATGATAGGAATTTTAGCAGAGAACACTTATTGCAAAATAGTGGCAACTGTTTACATCTTGTTCAAGTTGTCTTTGTGGTTATAAATGTGGAGTGCGGTGCCAAGTTTACTCATGAATACATGGACTTGTACATATCAGGTACTCTGACCGATACGGTATAGGCCTACCCGGTACATGTGGTCATGAACTCTTGAATTTGTGGACCAATATGCCAGTACAGGAATTTTATACAAACCAAAGTGTATTTTATGTGGCGGCATGGTGGCACCACTGCTGATAATATTGAACCTAACATGTAAATCTACATTGAGACAGAACTACAAAGTTTACACCAAATATGCATTAGGTGAATTGTCAAATACCAAATATACCACAAATGTGTATCATACATGTGGGTTTCACACTGCATAATTTGGATGACCATGACCTACTTTCTCAAGGGCTGGTCATTACATTTAAACTTTGAGACATATATCTGTACACCATTTTGTCTTCATACATCCGTATACCATTACAGGAACATTATGCAGACGAAAGTTATGATATAAGAGGTTATGGTGGCACCACTGATGGTAATTATTGGAAGTAACATCATAGTTATCAAAGCACCTTAAATTCATTATTGTGCTAATAACTTGAGATGGAAGAGCAAACTTTATACCAAATATGCATTAGGCCCATGATCAAATGTTGTAAAATATTGTGTGACCTTGACCTATTTTTCAGGGTCATTAAGCACTTTAGAACAGTATGCTAAATATAATATGTTGAATGTATATATACAGAATAAGGGGAATCTGGGCTTGCACTAAGAATTATTGCCTTTCAGTTAATTTGGCTAAAGCTGCAAAATTTCTCTTGGCCAAATTTTACCTTCTTGAACCATATGTATGACATGTATCATTTTCATTTCCTCCTCCCCCCCCTGTCAAAAACTAAAACAAAAAAAAAAAAACAATATGTATCCCAGCTCATCTCCATGGAACCCAACAAGTAATTGACAGAGCCTGTTCAGTAACTATGCATGTATTATTGTCATTATTAGATTATTAGGGGACCACCAAAGGCGAGTCCCCTATACATGTAGTAATCACAGGTTCTGTGCGTCAGTCCGGATTGTTTCCGCATGATAACTTGAGAACTTTTTGAGCTAGGGCTTTCATATTGCACAGGATTTTAGTCCTGTATAAGGGCTAGGATAAGTTTAAAGATGGGTGACCTTGACTCAATTCCCAAGGTCATAGAGCCACATTAGTGAATTTGGTGTCTGCATAACTTAAGAAGTTTTTTGAGCCAGGGCTTTCATATTGCACAGGATTATTGTCCTCTTTAATGGCTAGGTCAAGTTCAAAGTTGGGTGACATTGACCGAATTTCCAAGGTCACAGAGACCACACTAGTGAATTTGGTATCCACATGATAACTTGAGAAGCTTCTGAGGTAGGGCTTTGATATTGCACAAGGTTATAGCCCGCTGTAAGGGCTAAGTCAAGTTCAAAGATGGATGACCTTGACCCAATTCTGAAGGGCACAGAGGCACATTAATTAGTAAATAGGGTGTCGGCATGATTTCCACATAACTTGAGATGTTTTTGAGCTACTGCTTTCAAATTGCACATCGTTATAGTTTTCTATTGGACCAAGGTTGAGTTCAAACATGAATGACCGTGACACAATTCCCAATGTCATACAGCCACTTTTGTGAAATTTAGTGTCCGCACAATAATTTGGAAACTCTTTCGTTTATGGGTTTTATATTGTACATGAATATAGTCCTCTGTAAGGCCAAGGGTAAATTTAAACATGAGTGACCTTGACCCATTTCTGAAGGTGACACAGCCACTTGTGTAAAATTCAGTGTCTCCACAATCACTGTATTTTTTAAGGGTATTTGCTTCTGGATGCTGGATTTTAAGGAATTATTCTTCTACTGAGGCCACCCCAAATGCACTGGATGTGACCTCATTAGAGGGGTAAACTTCTAGAATGCAGTGATAGTTGCTGCCCTAAACTGTACCATGTTTGTATATGGTGGTCCCCTCAGTGGTGCAAGCACCACTATGACATCTATTTTTTTTCTGTAATCTGGCATACATTTGTACAAAAATTCTATCAATAAATCAAAATGAACTTATTGAAAAATCAAACTTTGGAATAAAATCTCCTGATTTTATGTCGCCAAATGTCCAAAGAAATGAATTTAAATATGCCCCCTAATCCTACATAAGGTCTGAGACAAGTTCGAAGATGGACCACCTTGACCCAAAATCACAGGGGGGGGGGGGGCATAGATCTAGCAATCTCTGATTGCGTTTTAATTTCATTTTAGATAAGATTGGTTCAAGATCTGAACTTTGAATTCACCATGATTGTTGTGGTTAGGTCTGGAACCACATTATAATAATATTTCCTTGTCAGCATATGGTAAAATTGAAATGATGTGTCGTGTTATGATATTTGAACAGGAAATAATGCATGTGGCCGTGTAACTGTACCCAGGCACTTGAACAGACTGCTCCCAGGCACATATACACATGTATACATATCTCTGTTGTTGTTCAGGTTCTAGCTTACTTTCAACATCCTTTAAATGTCATGTGGACTTTTCTGCTATTGATCATATTACTTGATTTAATGTCTTGAGATTGACATATATTAATATACTTGCATGATAATTTCAAATAAGTGCCAGCCGTGGAGAGGACACGAAAGACATGACTGACCTGTGCTGATATGTTTAATCACATTGAGCCCGCATTTGCTGTGTGGGATTTGCATATATGCATGTGCTAGAAAATTTGGCCAGTTCCTTATGCTCATGAGCAGGATAAACTGTCTGAAAGGTCTCACACATGCAAAAAAAAAAAAAGTATCATAGTATTTGTGCTTTGGAAATTGAGAATGTGTGGCTCAATTTCAGACCTGAGTTTTGACGGAGATATCACTATTTTAACATAATTACATATTAATATAATTATTGGTAAAAATTCACGACATTAGCTTTCTCATGACTATTTTATAACACTGCGTACAAAGTTACAACAGCAGTACACAGACATTTTGTTGTATGGTTTGTTGTGATATGATACCAACATGTCAACAGACCCATTTCAGCTGTACAGCAAGGTATGACACAAACACTAGGATGTATAACATGTTTTGACTGACAAATGGAAATTTCCAGGATCCTAAAGTACATCTCATTTGTCACCAAATTGGTTTGTGTATATATCTGACCTTCAGTTTATCCACTGGAAATGAAATACGATATATTTGTATTTGTACTTATTTTGCTGATGCCATTAACCTCCCCCCCCCCTCCCAAAAAAAATATATAAATAAATAAAAACAGTGAAGCAGTAGGGCTATTTTTAACACAGGTTTGATATCAGGTCTTGCTAAAGTAATGGTTAGGCCTTGTGGTTTTTGGGAATAGTCATTCTTATTTGTCTTGGGGGCTGTCTATTTGTAAGAACAGGTTTACAAAGCAAAAGTTTATAATTTTAAAGAACATGTCGGATACAGAACAGTGGTACCTGCTGTTTAAGACCACCCATCCACAAAAAGTGGTCTTTATATTGCTGGCGGTCTTAGAAGACAGTTACATTTACAAAAGAAATTGACTAGTCTATAAAAGGTAGTCTCTAGTAAGAGGTGGTCTTTGAAGTGTACCAAGACACAATACTTGGGAGTTGTTGACTGCTTGTTTACAACTCCTCCACAACAGAGCTGGAGCTGTGGTACTGAGAGCTCATTACAGATGTGTTGACCTCTGACTGGTAATGAGGCTGCTATGTCCATTAGCAGACTGCTGCACAGTGATAACCACAGCTGCAGCCAGACAGGCTGCTGATTGGTAGGCAGCCCATTTGTTACCTGGAGGATGCCAGCTGAGTCTCTGTGTATACCTGGATGGACATGAATAATTCATGAGCTGTTGGCTAGCACTCGGGCAGAAGTAGGCCAGGCAGTGGCACTCTGTTCACAACATGAGACTGCACGTTCAGCTGGATACAGTGTGTTCCGTCGTCAAATACACCGTCCATTTCCTCAGTATTTCACTATGGAAGCTCATATTTTTCCCACTGGTGAGTTGTTATTTTGGCTGATATGTTGTCAGTGCCAATAATGATTGGATAATAGTACTAGTAGTGCATTTTAACAGGGAGACATCAAAATGGAAGTGCCCACTCTAATCTTAGGTGGCATGTTTTTCCGGAGATGCTCAGCATGTTTGCAAACACCACATTTGGCATGCCTAAACCTGCAGACTTCTGAAATGGCAGAAAAAGAATTAATCCAAGACACAGAACTGTTTGGTGAAGAATCAAGATTAAGCCTGCTGTAGTTATCATATATGGTGCATTGTAAGGCAAGTTTTAAAAGGTCTTGTGCTGTGAGTCAGCATGTGCTTTCTTTGGTCATGCTCCAGTTATACCTTCAGTCACCTGTGGGGACCTGCACTGTCAGCGTCTTCACATGAATGGCAAAGGTTCCTTCTAGAAGCTGCCAAATTGTATTCATGCTGACCTGGTCCTTGAAGCCTTGGCCAATATTTTGAATTGTTTTGCTGGCACACACAATGAAATGTAACCCGCAGATCCTGCTTAAGACAACACACAGTTCACAGTGTAACCCCTTCTGGTCCATGGCCGTTCCCTGTCTTTTGAAGGCATTTGTAGTGCATTGAAGAGTATGTGTTGATTGAAAAAAAAAAAAGTTCTTATTGCAATCCACAGCACCTGGGGCTTTGCCTTACAAGTTACAGAGGAACCCACTAAGGGCTGACTCTTAGTATGATAAACATGATACCATGTGGGTGCACAGTGTGTAAATATATGTATTTTATTTGGTAACAATTTCACTACATCCAACAGGACTGATCACACAAAAAAGCACTTGCGGATGCGTGTGATGCCAGTGCCTAGGTATAATATGCTTCTACTTTCATTTCCAGGTGTTTCTGAGATGATTGTGTTGATGGTCCAGTTATTAACCAGACAGTAATGGTTGTCACTAGCTTATCTGCATGGCAGAAAGATATATTAACGCTTGTCACTTGACACAATTTTATATGAAAAAAAATGTGACAAATGAAACCAGGCCCATACATTGCCAGTATAGTATTCTTATATGTAATGAAAGGTAACCCGGGAGCAGTCGCGATTCATCAATGCACGTCATAGTTTATTGCAGGCCGTGTTGACCTATGGGAACAACGGACTCCAGCAAAACATCACAGTCATTTATAAACAGAAACTGTTGTGGCAGGTTGGCAGGCAACATCCTGCAGAAATGATCAGATCATTTTTTTTTTTTTTTTTACTTTTTTTTTTTTTTTTTTTAACAGGAATAAAAAATAGACTTGTAAATCTTTTTTAGAAAAGACAATTTGGGTCCATTAGGAGGGGTTCTTAATAGCAAAAAAATTTCTGAAGAAGTTGATATTACATAGTTCCATTTCTTTACAAAAGTTTAAGGAAACAGACTTGAATTTATAGTCCAAGTAGAGTCAATACTATTTAAAGAGAAAATCAAGACAAACAACCAGTTTGAAAGTAGTTTACTGTTTCATTGAACAATATCGATCTCCGGTGACTAACATACAAACAGTGTTTAGAAGCCATCAGCTACCATTGTATATTTGCTTGTTTTTTTGTGTGTTTTTTTTCCTTTTTTTTAATTATTTTTTTTATAGAATTAGTTTATGGAAATGTAAACTTTGCTATCACAGAACGAAAGGCTCGGTACACAGAGTTTCAGATCTCATCAGATGACATCTGTGCTGGAAACCCAGCACCGTCGTCATGTACGTGGGCATACCTTGCAAGGGACACCGCAAGCTCAAGTGAGCCAGGTGATCACTCACCGCATTGTCCTTGCACCTGCGCTGCCACACGGACCCGATCGTGTTTCAGACTGGCTGGGGCATAGTGATACATGAATAAACAGGCCAGAACATTCCAAAAGAACACGGATCAAGTGCATGCTTTCACATCACATTTCTACATCAACAATAAGCTCAAGATTGTGCTTTATTAATTTTTGCTTACAGTGTACATGTACATATATGCCCTTGGAAATTATCATGGTGGTAGAACAAGAAAATTAACTGGCTGCTCAGTTTTACCCCTTATTGTGCTTTCTTAAGCAAACAAGTTAAAACGATGTTGGATGGTTCACTTACTGAAATGCTACACTGAAAACATATTATGTGGACCATAAAAATGAGTACAAATGTACTTATATGTTGCATGAAAAAACCCAGGAAGAGTGACCTCAAGTGAAGCGTGATGTGAAAGAGTTCACATTGTCATATGTGTGCAAAAAAAAAAAAAAAAAAAAAGTTAACCCCTTGTGTACTGCAGCAGTACAGACCATGTTGCAACAGCAGCAACTCTTTTTAGGCAATGTAGAAAGCGGATACCTATGACCAACTAAGTCAGTACAGTCAAAAGTCGATTTAACAGACTTTACGGGAGACAACCAAGAAATCTGTTAATATGGATTGTTTGGTAAATTGATACAGTGATCTCTGCAGCTTTTCATAAAGGCAGGGCAATTACATCTAGAAAGGGCATTTTTTAATGTGGTAAGGACCAAAAAGGGCACCTCAAAGGTCAACTTCTACAAAAAGGGCATAATTTTGATGCAAAACCCAGAAAGTTCTTAACAGTTGTACCCACGTTAAGGTAAAGAATTTTTATGAGTTCAGCTTACAAATTGTATCACTGAAAATTAGGGAAAATATGACAAATATGCCATAGTTTATCAAGGCATGGTGTATAGACCCGGTGTATAGGTCAGAAAAAAAAGGGCAGGGAGCAAAATAAAAAGGCAGGGAGCAAAATAAAAAGGGCAGGGAGCAAAAGAAAAAGGCAGGGTAAATCTCCCCTCTATTTTGAGCTGCAGAGAACACTGTTGATATTTAATAGTTATAGTGTTTCTTAGTTTTGGGAGACACAGTAGAGGTCTGTTGAACAGAAATGTGCAGAGAATCAGTGTCTGTTAAATCGACTCCCTGCTGAACTTGAATAAAAGCTGTTTAATGAAGTACAATTTTTATTTTTTGTAAAGAGATGTGTACATCCTTCGTTTGAGGGACTATTCCAGGGGCAAGTCAAAAGTGGTCACATAAAGCAGGTGGTCTTTCAATGGAGTAAAATAATATGGAAAAGACAGCACCAGGGACTGAATGAATGTGGCCTTAAATTAATTAAACTGCATGGTGTCTTTCTGAGTGTCATCACAGTGGTCTTACCAAGGAGGGACCACGTACTGCAAGATGAGGCATTGAACTATGGATTGAGTTAATCTGGAAGACAATATGGTCAGAGAATGGAGTCTGTGATGTTGGCTTGGGGCGTGTACAGGGAGTTGGCCCCAGGTGTGCTTGTACCATTTGGTGGGCAGACATTACAGCGGGAGATCAACCACAAATACAACTTACACACATGCATGGTGTATGTCACACGCATTAATGTATGTCATAAATCTTGTCTACAGGTAGTTCAGGGTTGGGTGGGTGTAATATTATATGTAACATGCTTTTGGTTGTAGTTAAGACATGCTTGTTACTGTTTTGGTTTTGGTTTTCTTTTGATTTTTTTATTCATTTTTATTCAGGGATGATCCACCATTTTCATCATTTTTTAATTAGTACTTACAGTATGCAAGGGGGGAGGGGGTTAAATAGGTTTGTAGACTTTCACAGAATATGGAAAATGATGGTCAATTTTTTGCCTGTTTTGTGCAATTACGCTATATTTTTTGGTAGAATCATCATTTTTAGAGTACTAATTTTGGGGGGAGGGAGGGGGGGGGGGTCAGGAAATTTAGTACCCTAAGTACTAATTTAAAAATGATGATAATGTTGAACCATCCCTTACAAAATAGACTTTCATCGGAGTAGCCTAATCTAAATCGATACATTGTATCATGGTTAGAAGTTGAACTAAAAACTGCTTTCCAGTGACATCTTTTGACATGAAACATAGTTTATCCGTTGTATTCTAAACTTTATTTTCAGATAATAGAAAGCTTTGTGTGATATTAAGGGGTAAAAATGGTTCCAAAATTGAGTCAGTAATTCAACCAAAATAAGCCCATGTTGGGTACATTCATGGACGGCTGTACATGTATATTGATGTCTGGGTCTGTATTGAATGATGGTGTTCAAGGTTACATTCACCGCTTATACTAATAGAAGTATGGGTGCTATTCATGTGGAAAAATCAATCCCAGTTAGTGTCTGATCAATAGCATAAGTACATAGTGCTGGCTCATTATGCAAATTTATATGCATACACTCATTAACTGTACATTTGCACAGGGAAGTATCAGTGCTAACATATATACCATGGAACTGCTTGTTTACCACTGCACAGAATACACCGTTCTGCTGATAAATTTGGTTACAGTGTTTGGACATGCAGATCAGTCTTTAGCTCAGATCTGTATTTGTATACATGTACAGTGAAACCTGTTTTGAGTGACCACCCCTAGGGCAGGCTAAAAAGTGGTCACATAATGCAGGTGGTCTCATTTCTCCCCTATTATTGCACCTTGCAATGGAGGTGAAACAATATGGGAGAAATGGCAAAAGGGACATTGCGAATATGGTCTTAAAAGGCAGGTGGTATTTTATTGCAGTGGTCTGTCAAAACAGGTTTCACTGTACACAAACATTCAGGATGAGGGACTCAGGCTCACACTTAAAATGTAATCTGTGGTACCTATACCATCCAAGACCACAATTACTTCCATCAAAAGTAATCTTAAGCTGGAGTTGGTCGTAAAGTGAAGGTTTTTTTGTTTTTGTTTTTCTTCTTTTACGTTACAGAAAACTGGTCTGGCCTAACTCTGCGGTGTCTGTAAATGAACTGGCAATTTCCATCCTTAGACACTGGCCTAGTCTTTTTATTGTCTTCAAAGGGTGGTTTTTACTTGCAGTCTCTTGTGGGTAGTGATCTTTGTAGCAAGTACTGCTATATGTAAATACAAAATACATATATCTGTCTTGTGTATGGTGGTGGAACTTGATCAGGGTGACGTCATCAAGATTATAAATAGGCTTGTGTATTGTGGGAATCCCATGATACAGCCACTCATCTTGGGGGGGGGGGAGTATACATTCTGGCTACAAGTTTTCCCAACAGTTGGAAGTCTTTCATGCATATATGACAGAAAGCCATCTTATTCCATTTATTTTTGTGCTAAATCAAAGAAAAAGTAGTGGTGTTTGAAAAATAAATGGCCATACAGATATAGCGTGAACTACTAAAAGCTGATCCACACTGACTGCCATGATTTGTTTGCTGGTGGTCAGTTGTCCCCCACATTCCATACAGGTCTTTAAATTTGCCCCTGTATATGTTCCAGTTGATTGATGAGGGATCTACACTGTGTTTCAGGAGAAGCTGTTCCTGACAGAGGACAACCTGCAGGCAGAGTTGCAGCAACTGGAGGCCAATCAGATGCCGGCAGCCCGCAAGCTGCTGCAGGGCTCTCAGGTCCACGTCACAGAGATGAACGAGGAGAAGCTCACCATCAAGATATCTGTAAGTGTCGCAGACAGAATGTGGTATTTTTAGAAGATAACTGTGAAAGGATCAGACACAATATAAACATTGCTGTAAAACAGCTTTGCGACAAGACCAGACATGCCATGAAGATCCCTAAATAGACCAGACAAAACAAAGATCTTGTAGACAAACCTTGGTGATCGCTATCCAGGTCTCTCTAAGTAGACCAGACAATGCAAAAGATCACTGCACAGATCTCCCAGTAAACCAGATAGCACAAAAATCTATATCAGCAGACCACAACACACAAAGATCATTGTAAAGATCTATATAAGTAGACCAGACAACAGGTAAAGATCATTGTACAGATCTATACATATAGACCAGACAACAGGTAAAGATCATTGTACAGATCTATACATATAGACCAGACAACAGGTAAAGATCATTGTACAGATCTATATAAATAGACCAGACAACAGGTCAAGATCATTGTACAGATCTCTAGGTAAAGCAGACAGCACACAAAATTCCATGCAAGTAAAACCAGCCAACACGGGAAGATCTCTGTGAGAAAACCACACAATGTACAGTGGTTTCTGCAAGTAAACCACACTAAACAAAGATGTTTTTTTTTTTGGTAAACCAGACAACACACAAAGATTTCCCATGATGTGTAGACCAGACAACACTGAATGAGCATCGTGTAGGTCTCGATTAGCAGATCAGAGAAAGCATGAAGTGCAGTGAAGTATCTTTCTGAATAGCCAGACAAGACATGAAAGTCACTGTATCTCTACAGCTGAAGCAAAGCATAACAATCATCATAGAACTGTTTGTCAGTGGGCAAAAGCAAACATGGAGGTCACTTGTAGATCTTAGTAAGCAGACCAGACAGAGCATGGTGACCAAAACATCTCTGTAAACAGACCAGACAACAGACCCAGTTTTTTAACGCTTTTGCTTAGTGAGAAATTACTGAAGATGAGCTTGAGAACATTGCTCAATTGAGAAACTTCTCACCTGAATATGTGACACCATTTCCCAAGCAAAAATCATGGAGTTCTCACTGCGTGAAATTGATTAAAGACGCGATGAGTTGAATGAAGAAATGTATGAAATGTGGTGTTCCTGAGACAGATGGTATTGTGCTCACTTTATTTGAGAAATTTCTGGTGATGCCATGAGCAATTGTGTGAGCTGCGTGCGAAGCAAATGTGTATGAGAAACGGGAAAGCCTGAGATGTTTCTGAAGAGAAAGAAATTTTTCACTGATCGGGAATTTCTCCACGAGCAAAAGTGTTTGAGAAACTGGGCCCAGGTGAAGATTGCTGTAAAGATCCCACACAGCAATTGCCAGTCATTGCAAGATCTCGATGCATGTATTTGGTGAAGGGAAGGACCTCGTTAGAGAGTAACGAGAATGTTTGCAAAATTCCTTGGGGGGGTCTTTTTGGGCAAAACATGAGGCAACTGGTCCATCCAGAACCATGGGCAGAGGAACCAACATGCGCAAAGTGGCAAAATGCTGTGGAAAATATTTCTGGAACAATACTAAGGCCATGGAATAAAGGGGAAACGTGACCAGGGCGAGTTTCGTGTGTACGATGTGCTAGTAGGTGAAGTGTTCATTACCATATGTGGGTTAATATGTGTCCTGGTGACACAAGAACAGGATGTGTCAGTAGTAGACTACCAGTGTCCTCCAGTGACCAAACAGGTGTGTCCATGGGATGGCTTCAGGCTGAGTGACCGTTGACCTCGTCTAGCCAATTGATCATGTTTATAGATTCACATCTAGATTTAGGCTTGGCAGTGCACAAAATATGCCATTGACTGCATACCTGTGGTTAGGACGGAGAGACGGCAGCGTATGGCACTGTGTGGCTGATACAACTTTTATCACGTGTTCGTAAATTTATTTTGTTGGTTTACTCTGTTTATTCTTTCATTGAGAATTTACAGGAACATGCCAGTTAATTAATTCACCAAAGCTTTGAAATGCACATGTAAGCACCAAGCGCTGGGTGTGAAGCATTGATGATATTTCATCTGAACTGGATTTGATAGGGAGACCTTGGTGAGTAAACAGATAAAACGAAATTTGGTCAATGATCCAGGCATAATAAAGAAGCCACAATCATTGCCACGTTGTTTCTAAAGGGACATGGACTAATTAGATACGTCATGTAACAAAGTTAAAATTTTGTTGTCGAATGACCAAAACGTAAAGAAAAAAAATTGTTGAGTATCTTCACCAATGGCAGGCAAGTTCTTTCGTCAAAGGCAACACATGACTGACCACAGAACTGCAGTTAAACCCACTTCTGACACAGTGATTGGCAGCGGTGTCTGCCGTCAATAAATTTTTATTTGATAATGCAGTACATTTCATGATGAAAAGCCTAACTGTTATTCTTGGAATAACTTGAAAAGTACATGAAATATTGATGTTTTGTGGTTTTGAAAACCCTTTTCATTTAGAGGTAGGATATAAAGTAGCCAGCAGTGAACTTCCTAATTATCTTTGTGGGTGATACAAAGTCACTCAGGCCAAGGTGTGTGGACTGGATACCCAACCTTTTCTTATTGTTTTCCACTTTTCACACACCATGACAGTGAATTAAGTTATTGTTATGGCACCAGAGTGAAACAGAATTTAAACAGAATTTTTAGTTTTATCAAATGGAAAAAAGTCTGCTTTTCAAAGGGAAGAATATAGACCCTGTTGGTACCATATGACTTTTTGAGCTGAATAACATTTTGATTGCCTTCCTGAGATTGACCAGACTCTCTGTGGACCAGGGATATGGCGCCAGTTGAGTTTAGTGGCATTTATTTCTGTCAGTTGGTTTTAATATTGGATCAATAGCATCACAGATTTTGTCGCAAAGAGAAAGAAATAAAAACAACAAGACAGTGCAATATGAAATTCTTTATTGAACATATGAGTGTTAAGTACAGCAAAATTGCCAATGATATCAATCAGGCAATAGGCTTTTCGTGAAATTTTCCCTTTTGTGTTGACCATTCCATAATTGTTATTACATGTAATGCATTTGTGTGGAAGACATGAAATAAGTTAATATACTGAATCTTTGTACGTTTGTAAATATACTTTTTCCGCTGTATAGCTTCATTTAAAGTTACCACATAACTGAATTAACCCTTCCCACTCAGATCACGCAAAAGTGCCTGCTTGTGAAATGTTGTCTTAACATTCTTGCTTTTAATTTCTTCGTACAAAAAAATTTTTTTTTTTTTTGCGGAGATTTGTATGCAAGACCATTCATGATGGCACGCCCTAGGCCCATAGCTTTCCTTAGCGCGTGTTGGGTGAAATGTGCCCAACCCGTGCCAAGAAAAGCTATCGACCCAGTTTAAAGCTGACCAGGAATGGGTTCAGTTCTGTCACTGTGACTTCAGCGAGTGATGTCTTTCAAGTGATCATTCAACTCTGGGATTCTATTGATTAATGTCTTATGCCTGTAAAATAAAAACGTGTGTGGTTTAACAAAAAAAAAAAAAATTAAGTAACTAAGATTAGGTAACTTAGATACCTCCATTGGCAGGACACACAGATTTTCGCATGGAACAGATAGATTTTGCAGGGGCAAGTGGAATAAAATAAATAAAGAATCCTCATTTGACATTTTCTTGCTCTGGTGCTTGACCATTGGTGGGCTGTCTGCTTCGTACTGACAAAGTCTGGTGATCAGTAGACATGATTTAGGAGTTTGCATCTGCAGAACTCGGCAGGGTGGATGTACTTTGCAAGGAACAAAATAAAGGTTTACATGTACACGTACATGACCAACATATTCTATCTGCTTACAGCCCAAGTCAAGCAGTGAGGATGCAGAGTTTGTCGATTCTTCACCAGAGATTGAGGTCATCCATGAAAAGGGTTTGCCCAAGCTGCAGGGTATTCTCAAGCAGCGAGGGCGCACAATGTCCGAGTCCAGTGACGATGTCTTCAGTAACTCGTTCAGCAGGGAAAACAGCATAACCAGCCACAACAGCAGTGAGAGTCCCATCTCGGAGTCCGATGAAAATTTTGATGGCGAAAGAAAAAAATCGGTATCGTTCTGTGAACATGTGGATAAGACCACGTACAAGACAGCCTCCTCAGTAAGTGCCATGAGGGCAACTCTGAAAAACAAACGGCGGCGTGCCAGGAAGAGGGAACAGAAACAGGAGAAAAGCCGTCGTCGTCGCCATAATAGTGGTGGTTCTGAGCACAGCAGTAGTGGGGATGAGCTGAGCAGTCAGCAGGAGGAGTCGGAAGGCACCGCCTCTGCTGATGCCAGCGATGAGCTAAGAGATGAAGATGTGATGCTGGAGCCAGCAGTTACCCAGGATGAAGCCCCAAGGACTAAAAAGTCTGAGACCTCCGTGTCAGAGACTAAAACTGTGCCAGGAAAGAAAGGTGATAATGTAAGGACCAAAAATAAGAAAGCAAAGGCTGGTGAAGCAGGCAAGCACAGTGGTGCCTGTAATGGAAGTGTACCCGCAGGCACTGCTGGCTCTGCACCTGGTGCCCTAGTCAGTGGGAAGATGGAAGCCCAAGAGGGCTGTGTTGGTGATGATGATGATGACGATGATGATGACAGTGATGCCGAAACCTCCCCTAAAGTGATCTCAGAAGTGCCTGTCAGTGGGAGTAAGTCCCACTCCCAGACAAATGAGGGAGGGGAAACGAGGACAGATGTCAAAGAGGGAAGTGAGACAAAAAACGTATTAAGCTGGAAGGATAAAGGAGATGTTTCTGATCCTCTGGCCAATGAGCACAGAACAGCATGTGCCTTTGAGTTCACAAATACCATGATCTATGATCTGGATGAGGACTAGTGCCCACATAGTTGTATCACCATAATTCTTGCCCCCAAAACTGGTGCATATGAACAAGTAGAGAGTTCCCATGGTGAATTTGGAAATAAATCTTCAAGTTATGTTTGATTTAGATTTGAAAGATCTCACTATATAAAAATTTTCTGTGTTACTTGTCCATGGAACTGATTTGAAAAAAAAAAAAAATTCTTTTGTTTAAACTAGAACTCTGAACGCACTAGTTCTACATCTACTGACACAAAATGTGCCGTTCTGGTCAAGGTGTTGCACTTTTGGTATCTGCTGAATAGCGTAAGAAAGAAAGTAAAAGACACATGTGGCTCCTTACCCAGTGTACCTTGGGGTTGATTATATGGGTCTGTGATGTACAAGTTGATGAAAACTGTAACTGATCTCTTTATAGACATTTCAGAGTGCACTACTTAGTATGAAAGCACTTGTGACATTAACTGTCTCTTTTCATAGTGAAACAGTGAAAAAGGTGGGTTTTTCTACACAAGGACAAATTTTTTTGTACACAACCAATGTCCATGCACCATAGTTTTTTCATATAAACTTGCTCAAATTTTGACCTCAAATGTTTCTGCTTTTATAAATCCTACATTTTCAAGAGTAAATGGAATAAATTTTGACCTTGATACTCGAGTATTGATGCATGTATTTTTAGCATGCAGAGAGTGATAGACCACTAAACAGCACATACCTTAAAACTGGGTTATATATACATACATATATATTTTCCAACAGGTTTATTAAGGAAGAAAAATTTCTAGTTTTAACAGTAAATAAACCTACTAAGAAGGATCAAAGTCAGTTGGTTTTTTTTTTGTAGCTCTAAAATTAATGAGGAGCAGTGTGATAAAATGTGCCATTCAAGAAGCCCAGTAGTGGATAATTAACTTAATTGTTTTAACTACAGAATATATTAATTGGACACACAAGAACCAGCATATACCTGTTACATGATGATATTTATGGAAACTTCACTATGAAATTTTTCTGATATTACGCTAATGAATTTTGAGGACTTGTTTAAATTCTGAAGTTTGTACAGTAATACAGAAGTTGAGCAGATCTGACAAGCATTGTGGGTCTGGTCTTGACCAAATTAGGGTTGTAAAAATACAAGGTGTGCTATTTTCAGGAGCTAGAAAGAGCTTTTATGTCAATAGACTGAAGCTGCAGGTGTTGCAGCTGAGGGTAAGGTCATGCATAAATAAAAAATTGTTAATTGAATCTTGTACACTGATGCATTCTAGAGAGTATTTAGGACACAAAGTTTGGCTATTTATATCAACTGTAAACAATAGTTTTTTCTTTTCTTTTTGCTGTTTCCCTTGTGTGAAAAGTTTGAAACTAGCACTTTCGCAGGACCTTTTCAATGGGCGTTGCTAGGACGACCAGGCCAATAGGGCCATCTTATTCTGCATAGTGGCAGCACTTGCATCCTGTGTCACATGACATTTTCAAGCAAGGAAGAAAGAAGCAGGTTTTGTTTATCCCCCCTAGATGTCTCCACCTGCAACAGGTGACATGTGCATCATAGTTGAGGGTTGGGAGCTGGTACTGGTCAGTCAGGGGCATGTTATTTTGATGTCAGAAACAATACAAGCACAGGAAAAAAACTGCACATTTTTCAAAGTCAAAATGACAATGTTGCCTGTATAAAGTGGATTTAATAATTTGGCAGCTGGAAAATGTGAACAAAATTACAATCTTACCCTCATAAATTGGATTTAATAATTTGGCGGTTGGAAAATGTTATGAAAAATACATCAATCTGGCTATGCAATAAGCAGCAAAGAACTATTTTGAATCTTCAGATGGGACACATTTGTCGAAATCGTGAGATTCATGATATGAATGTTAAGAAAAGCAGCTTACATGTTCTTGTATTACAGAGAAGAATGGAGTAGGATCGGTGAGCATGATGAGAAATCTGTGTGTTGTGCTAATGACTAACATACGCCAAGGCAAACTCAATCTCTTTCAACATTCCTGGTCTGAAACCACAACTGTGGCTGTGCCATACCTGGTTGGACTTTTCAAATATGGCCATCTCCTTTTATTTCTACCATTTGTTGCTTTAGCAAATAATGTGCATGTGTATGTACATGTATCTACCTGTGTGTTTTCGGTATTACATTGCCCTTTCAGAGGAGGTAATTCTGGATCTGTATTTTGCGTGAGGATGTAGGATGCTGATGCTTCCCCATGAAACACTAAAAAACAGCACTGTGTGACATATATTTTGAGATATTGGTACCACAGACAGTTATGATATCCCATTATCCTTCTTGTAAAGGTAATTATATCTGCACAGTATCTGTTGGAATTCCATTCAGGTTTATGGAAAAAGTAAATCAAGTGCACATTGATGGCTTTTTCTTTTTTTTTTTTTGGGGTCACTACAACATGCTACAAATGCAGGGTCAGACCATCCAATCAGACTGTCCAGTGTTTTCTTGTGATAGCATTTATTTTTGTAGCTGTAGCACTGGTTTGATAAAATAGAAGCAATAAGGACATTGGACGAAGCAGCATTTGCCACAACATAGTTGACATAGGAGCCAGACAAAATTACATCATATATTCCATCCCACATAGAGAAATATTTTCGACTGCATTTTATCGTAGCGATTGTGAGTCGATATCAACAGTTTTCTTGTGACTGCTGATATCGTGTAGACTGCTCAGGCTTGCACAGAAAACAAATGATTTCTGTCAGAATACACTTTTTGTGGTGCCACGCTCAATGTATATATATATCCAAATGTTGCACATGTACTTTATATATATTTGACCCTGTGTACATGTATGTATATTGTGAGCATTGTACCAGTGGGCAATAGATACAATGGCATGATTGAGTTACAGTGCCAGACTTGACTGTAACCCTTGCTGCACATGAATTCACTACACGTCGTTATATTCTAGTTTCAAAGCCGTTTTGTTCAGTCAGAGAAAGAGCAGGATACAAAATTGTACAGTGACTACATAGCTCATGCTTACTGGTGGATCTTGATGAAATTAAAGTATATGATTACGTGTGATTCCTCCTATATATTGTACTGGTCACAGAGATTTGAGATGACGAGGAAATTTACATATTTATGTAGACATACATGCTCTTGTGTTGTAGAAGTGATAGGCTTTAACAAGGACAGCAATAAGCTGTATGGATCACAAACAGTTTTCAAAGAAAAAAAAATACAGGAATGTGGGAGTAATTTCTATGAAGAGGTGGAATTGGACATGCATCTCTAGCAAGCATGGGCGTGTACCTAATGAAGAAAACTTAATGATGTGGCTAATGAGACTTGCAAGATTAAAGCTAGATGTAAATGCAGCTCTAGATGTAAATACACGTGTAGATCTGTCTTCACATCTATGGTGTGTGTGTGTGTCAGTACGTAGTGTTTTGAGAAAATTGTGAGGACTTTGGGGCATATATAATCCATGGATATAAGTAGTAAGTATCAACAGAGCTCCAGCACTGGATGGCGGAAAGAATAACGAAGAATTGGAATGGAAGGCGGAGGGTGTGGTCAGAGAATGAAATAAGGAAATTTGCGTGTGCTTTGGAATTGATTATAGTCAACAGATAGTTACTAATATTTTTTAAGACTTTGTGGAGATTGCAAACTGTGAGCTAAGATGTGGACAAGAAATGGCAGAAATAAGTAACGTGAGTGGCAACACCCATATTTGGATGTCAAGCTTGGACAAAAACTAGCTGTAGGAATAAAAAAAAACGTGTTTTACTTTTGTGATAAGCCAGGGTTGTTACTGGGTAAAGCTCGGCAGCATACTTTGGGTTTATTGGGGTGCGTTCATGGTAATGAATGCGACAGGAATACACTTTTTGAGATTTGTTTATTTTATAATGAAGGAGTGCTATTTGTTATAGATTGTTAACATTTTGGAAATTCCAGAAAATGTAAATAGATTGGTTTATGGAATAAATGTATGACTATTCCCTGGCCTGGAGTTGTTTTTTTTTATTGTACACGGTTGAGTACTTGTGCTTAGACATTTCTGATGCTTTCTAACCATAAAAATTTTATTTAAAAAGAAAAAAAAAGTTGCGTGTTCAGTGTAGAGTGGTCAAGTGGCCATTCCATTATTTCCTTCAAGCTGAAAGTGCCGGGTACCAGAAATAGTAAAATAGACTAATGCAGGCTAATATGTTTCTAGGTACCGATTAACTGTGATTATGCAACATTGCTTGAATGTCAAATGTTGCCAGTGGGATTGTAGCGTTACGAAACGTCACTTGCTGCAGGCAGTTGGAACACCTGATGGTCAGGAGTTCGAGAAGATCAGACTGGTTGAGGGAACCCAGTTTGATGAGCAGTAACTGTTACATCAGTGTGACATGATGGGATTTGAGAATTGACATTGGGAATACACCCATAAAGCTGCTACTGTACATGATGGTTTTTGCGGGGGTCACTTTGTTTTCTCCACTACGTGGAAAAAATGGAAAGTTTATGCCTTCGTGTGGGCCATGGAGAGTGACCTGACAAGTGAATGCTTCTGAGGTCTTTCAGGATCCATAGTTTGAGTCTTGATTTGAATCTGCATGCATTTATAAATGTTGATTGGGTTGGGTACCTGGGTGCTCTGAAGTGGATACTTGTGTCCAATTTTTTATTTCAAACTGGGGATTTTGAACTACAATGTGCATAAATTTGTTCTGCCCACATTTCATCTGTCGGTATATCTTTGTCCATTGTTTGACTCTTTTGACATCAGTGTGGCCAAGGAAATGAAAAAAAAAAAGGAAAAAAGGGCACATAGACTGAGCATTACTGCACAAATGCTTGTAGAGTCACCGCTCAGTGCGTGCTGCATGTACAATTTGATTTTAATAAATCAATTCCTGTTTTATCCATTCCTGGGAAGTATTGAACAGCCAGAGAAATACAAATTCATTTCACCTTTTGACTGTGGCAATTTTTTTGGCCGACTCCTTAGTAGACTGAGCCTCTGTGATTGTTTGTTGTCGGTCCTCGGATCTGTCCATGGATGAGTTGTCCATTCACATTTCACATTTTCAACTCCAATGAAACTGTCAGTAGGGTTCACTTCAGACTTGGTGGGGTCTGTGCCAAGCTTCTTCAAATGGTCATGCTCCACTGGCTTTTTGGAATTTAATAAATTTTAAAACAAAGTTGTTAACTAGGTGATGATACCGAAGATTCCTGATTTTTCGGGTACTGGTCGGTTAATGTTTGCAGTCCTCTTGATCACTTTTCTAAGGGGTTTGCAATGGAAATTCAGATTTTCTTCTTAAAAACCATAGACCAGATTCACTTCAAACTTGGTGGGGATGTACCTTTGGTGGGTTTGACTAACTTTGTTCAAATGGTCATGCTCCAATGATTTTTAAGCCCTGTTGACCACAGTTTGCAGAGCTTGTGCGGTCACTCATGTCTCTCCATTGGTCAGTAAACTATTGCTTGTGGACGCAATACAGTCCACAGATTTCAAGTTAACCCTAGTACTGCTGAATTGTTTGTTTTTTTTGAACCTGTGTTTTGGACCAAATAAACATGGGCTCTGCAGCATTACGGTTAACCTATTCAATTTTTGGACCTATTCTTTTAATGAAAATCTAGGTTCTTTTTCTTATTGGTGGTGCCATCTAGTGGATTACATAATACAGAAGCCAAAAAGTGGAAAAATTGAAAATGTCCTGGCATGTTGAATTTTCAATGGATCCTTGTGAAATTTGGTGGAAATATTCTGGAGGCAATTATATAAAACCTGATTAATACTAGTGGTGCCACCTATAGGTTAACCGGAAATATGTGTTATTATTTGACAAAATTTATTAAATTCATTATCTTGAGAAATCAGAAGGCTAATTTCACCAAAAGTACAACAATTTGTATCATTTGGGAAAGTTTAATATTACATATAATATATGGAATGACCTTTACCTACTTTCTCAAGGTCACTGGAAATACATTTCAGGATATTTTTTTTTTTTTTTTTTTTTTTCGGTCGTTGTCATAACATCTGAATTTGTGGACATATATCCATAAACCATTCGGAAATTTGAATGTACAGACAGAAGTCTATGACAAAGTCATGGTGGCACCACTGGTGGTAGTTCTTGGAACTAATGTCATGTATCAAAAAAGACATGGAAGGCATTACTGGTTACTGATTGCCATCTAGTGGTGAACTGGTTTTACATGTTTGTAATTAAATGCCAAGCCACTGTTATTATTTCTTTGATTGACATTTAACCTGCCATTGTGCTGCTGGGGTTTCCCACTGAGATAATTATCTTAGACTTGTCAACAGCACACACAAGACCGGCAAGAGGAAGGACTGCAAAGTGGCTCACTTGGCAATGTGATTGACAGGATATGACCATGACATCACAAGTGATGTCACAGGCTGTAGGAAGGATGCTGTTACGCCCATTTCTTGAAAGTGGTCCATTTTTATCTATTTTTGGTGATCTGCTTTGCCTTTAAATTCATTATTGTGATAATGAATTGAGACAGAACTGCAAAATTCAACACTTATGCGTAAGGCCAGTAGTCAAATGTAAATTTCTCTGATAATAAATTGAAGATGGAACTAAATGATTTAGAACAGTTATGCATTCGTCCAATAGTCAAATTTTGTAAAATTATGACCTTGACAAATGTTTCAAGGTCAATAAGCACTAGTTAAGGACACTAAATTCAACTTGTCAAGAATGAATAAGGCTTACAATACCCACTATACTACAAAAGTTTATCATATATGGAAATTTGATATTTCATAATATGGATGATCTTGACCTACTTTATCAAGATCACAGAGGAATGTATTTCTTGAAATTTTTATTTATTTATTTATTTATTTATTTATTTATTTATTTATTTATTTATTTATTTATTTATTTATTTATTTATTTATTTATTTATTTATTTATTTATTTATTTATTTATTTATTTATTTATTTATTTATTTATTTATTTATTTATTTATTTATTTATTTATTTATTTATTTATTTATTTATTTATTTATTTATTTATTTATTTATTTATTTATTTATTTATTTATTTATTTATTTATTTATTTATTTATTTATTTATTTATTTATTTATTTATTTATTTATTTATTTATTTATTTATTTATTTATTTATTTATTTATTTATTTATTTATTTATTTATTTATTTATTTATTTATTTATTTATTGGGGATGGTCATTACACCTTAACTTGTGTTTGTACATCCATATACTATCAGGGGAACATCATACAGACAAGAGTCTATGACAGTGTCTGGCTCCCAACCGGTTCGTCATATTTTGTCCCAGTAAAGAGGTTATTGCCTTAATTTTTTTTTTTTTAAAAAGGGCGAAAAGGCACACAGTCACCAAAGGCGATGGCTTATTCTGTGCAAAAATACGGACCAGTGAGCCGCCATAGGTGAAAAACCCGTTCATCGCCTTCAGTGACTCACTCCGTATTTTCGCAAAGAATAAGTTGTTGCCTTTGACGACTGTGCCTTTTCCTCCTTTTTAAAAAAAAATTTATCGCAATTACCTGTTTATTGGGGCAAAATATGACGAACCGGTCAGGAGCCAGACTATCTATGACATAGAGTCTTAGTAGTACCCCTGGTGGTAATTATTGGAACTAACGTCAATGTATCAAAACACATTAAATTTATACTTGTGGGAATAAATTGGAATGGAACTGGAAAATTTACACTAAATATGTGTTAGGCCAATGGTAAAATGTTGTAATGTGTATTTTGTGTTTTTTGCCATATTTGACGTATCATTCAAACACATCACTATATTTGACTTACCCTTCAAACACATCTTTCAGATTTTTCTGAAATTTGACAGAAAATGTAGCTTGTAGGAGGGATAAACAAAGCTGTTTCCCAGGTGGTGATACTCTGAATCCCTGATTTGTAATGACGTTTTGAGCTCAGGTACCTGTCCTTGGGTACATGCATCCTGTTGATCACTGTGTAAGTCAATGGGGATTGCAGTGGAAAGTCATACTTTTGACATCTTCCTTCACTTCACACTTGGTGGGGATATATTGTGGGTCGGTCCACACCAAGTTTGTTCAAATGGTCATACTCCAGTGATTTATGTTTTTTATGACTTTAATTTATCTTACATTATTTATTTGTTTTTATTTGTTGGCAAAATCTTTAAAAAAAATCTTTTGCAAAACCGCTTAGCTAAGTGCTTTGAAATTACACAATATGTTCAACAGGTCCTGCTGCAATTTTTTTATGTGGCTTTTTGTGTGCTTTTGCTATTTTCGACTTTTTTTAATTCATGTACCAGTTGGATAATGCGTGAAATTCCTATTTATTACTATGTAAGTCAGTGGGGATTGCCATAAAAATTCACAGTCCGTGCATGTAAGGTCAGCTGAACACAGCACTGTCACAGTCCTCTGGTTTTTTGGGGAGGATGGGGGTGGCAGTTGCAAGGGTTAGATGGGGGAGAACATTTTAACTTGAATGATCAAAATTTACTGGAAGTTAACCTGTCACATTTTGGTTAGTGTGTTAATTCCGTCTTGCAACGATTACCTGGTGATGGCAACGTAGAAATGCATGCAATGACCTCAACTCAAGTTGATGACGACCTTGGATACACACCAGCATGTCCCATCATCGTCGTCGTCGTCGTCGTCGTCGTCATCAGAAGAAGAAGAAGAAGAGGAAGAAGATAAAGAGCAGTATTGTCCATTTAGTCAGAAACTTCTTGTCAGTTGTGCTATCAAAAACCGGAAGATTTGGGAAACTTGTTTGGTCCTTTTTGCAAATGCTTTACTCACCAAGCTTACTAGGTTGTGCTGCCCTCTTGTAACAAAAGTGATAACCAAGTTGTAAAAGTCGTAGAATGTGCGGTAGTTGAATTTTTTTTTCAAGCTTCCCCGATAAGGGGAAAGAGGGGCTTCATGCATCTTTGCGTTATTTCTATTATTTTTTAGAATCTACTAATGACCTAAAATATGGAGGTACCTTTGACCTAGAAAACGAGGCATGCATATTCATTTCCCGCCACAACTGCATACCTGGTTGCTCATAGTACCGTAACCGTAGTCTCGCCTGATGAGATACGGGCAGCTGCCTGTGCGAGCAAGCGGAATATTACTAAGATTTTGGAAATAATACTTGATACAGGCAGATGGAAATCTAATCTCACATCCAGTTTAGGAAACACTAAATGAACATGGCTTAAATTTCTCTAAAAGACATTAATTTGGGAGAAAGAGGTACCAAGCCTTGCCTTTGATACTGATGTACCTGTGTGTCCTCCATGATTGACAGGCGTGACCCAGGTGCTTTGTGGCGGGAAATTAATATGCATGTCTCGTAATGCCAAAACCTCTCGAGATTCAAGATAAGTTTCTCCTCGCATCCCTTTCTTGATGTTGCAAATGGTTATAACTCTGAGATGGTTTGCTCTTCAAGACTGAAAATTGAACATTTCACCTCAGGTACATGCAATTATCAAACTCTCATACTTTTGGGGGGGTAACTTCGACATGCTAACGAGAAATCTGGCACATATCCAACATTTTTGTTCTTTTCAAATATGTCGGATAATTATAAACCAATCTGGCCAAACAGATCGCCAACAAAAGCCTGAACTCAGGGTGCACATGTAGCATTACATGGCCACATGAAAACATGAATTGTCAATAAAATTTGAGACAAAATTTGAAATGTGGAATTCAGGACACTCCAAGGCCATCAGTGATGTCCCAGCACGACAGTGTGTGCTTATTACAGAAGCTATGTACCTGGTATTTGATCAAAAACCTTAATCTACATTTTCCAATTGTGATGCCTGGAAAAAATGGCCATGACTCCAAAATGCTTCGGCCTACGTTTAAGGGTGCCATAACTTATTTATGAGGAAAAGTGTTTTTGCCTCTAACTCCAAAAGTCAATTCGGAATATTAAGTTTTGTTTTGTGTGTGTGTGTGTGTGTGTGTGTGTGTGTGTGTGTGTGTGTGTGTGTGTGTGTGTTGAATCGTATAACGCGGGTCTAGACAACTTCAGTGGTATAGGCTATTCGCAAAACAACCGTTTGTAGAAATATATGTACAAAGCCTCCGTTCATATGAGCGGAGGCATGATTAAAGTAAATGCTGGTGATGAAGTATACAGTTTTAATGGAAAAATGTACCACTTGATTTTCAAAGCGGTACTGATATGGGACGTGGGTTAGGGACGCAAGGTATTCGCAGTAGGTATCATTATGTGTAAAAACCTTTGCTAAAATACGCACTTGCTTTAATACGTAAAATGACAAAAGAACTGGAATGATCTGTATTATATGGTAAAGGAAAAATATCAGCATAGATGCAATTGCAGCATGATGATTGATGTTGTGAGGATAAGATCTAGTGTGCGTTCTTTGGCCTGTGTTGCTTTTGTTATCCGTTGATGCAGATCAAATTTATTGGTGATACTAATAATGTGGGGATCACATGAAATTACGTTTTGTTAATAGATATTTGTTACTTGCTTCTTTGGTGCAGGTCAGTGTGACCTTAAAATAGGTCAAGGTCATCCAAAATGTCTTACCCTTAACATTCCATACCTAGGCTCTCTTTCAATTATCAAAGTCAAAGCTTCAATGGTACTGGATATATAAGCCCAAAATGTCCCAATATGGACGTTCTTGGGTCCTGTCTTGAAAAGAGGCAAAGGTCGAAAACAATTTACATTCGCACATGCCCTTGGTATGATGCATCTCTTGTATAAATTTTGTTTTTCTAGCTAATAAGTTTCGTTAAATATGCTGTCGGAAGGACATACTGACTGCCACTATCCTCACTAGTTCTTTGTTCCCTGTGATACCTGCGATGGCGGGGGACAATGAAATGGAGAAATAATGTATAAAACATTATAAAAAGAATGCACCATGACAGCGACGAGTATGACATTCCTAAAGAAAATATGCAGACTTACAGGAAAATTTTCCAGATTGTGTGAATGAATTTAATTTCTTGGGTTTAACCCCAGATACAAATATGAAATGGAACAAGCGCATGCAGATGATTTCATGCTATGTCTCCTAGAAAGTAGGCATTTGAAATAAACTAACAAGTTTAATTTCAATTAAAATTCATTTAATCCTATGTAACTCATCAGTTTAACCACGTTTGAATTTTTACTTTATTGCATGGGGACATAAAGCATCAAATAAGTCATATTTTAAATGATACATCAGCTAATATTACAGTTTAAGTTAACATACATTGCATATAAGGATTTTTTATTATTACATGGACAAGTGTGAAACTAAATGTAATGTGAAAAACTGCTGCAGTTGTAATTCTGGTAGGTGAATATGTTTCTTAATCGAGGTTTAAGAATGCACGATTTAAATACACGCCTAAGGGGCCAGCCAAAATTATCAACATTTTCACATTAGCCCTCAGCCTCCCGCCCCTCTCCCCCCAAAAGCACTCTGTGTACTAATGTAAAAATGTTGACATTTTTGGCTGGCCCATAAGGCATAGGTGAATATGTTTCTAAATCGAGGTTTAAGAATGCACGATTTAAATACACGCCTGTTCTATAAGCTCTAGTTATATTGTAAATATCAGGAAATTGCATCGACATCAAATCAATATCATTGGCATCACAATAAATTGAAAGTAACAAATATCAAGAGAGTGTCAAATAAATAGAGTAGCGGGCCCCCTGGCTTATTCGAATTGTTTTTTCTCCAATTTGTAACACATGTTCCAAAATACGTGACTTTGTCACTAACTCCCGAAAAACGTAATGAAACCTTATGAAAAATATTAGATTTATGTTTACAGGTAACACCTTGGTTAGGACCGTATATTTATCACCTTGGCCTAATTGTCAAGATCTCAGGGTCATTTATAAATATCAACTTACATTTACTTTATAACTGATAATAAAGGCCATATCCATAGGTTTGTCCTGTGTTGTGAATGAATTTGGTAATCTGGACACAATTATTATGGTGGTACAAGGAAAAAAACAACATATTAAAAGCACATATAGGTCCTCTGAATTAAGATATGTTCAAAACTCTACTGACAATGTGATAAAAGGAAATACAATACACAAGAAGCTTACCTGCGAAAATTTAGTTATTATTTGTATCAATTTTAGCAGAATTGATTGTGGGGATAAGGGCATACTTGTTATTTTCATCTACATATCAAAACGATATTGCTTTGGACACCGATCGAGGATTTTACAGTGTTATCTTTTTTATTGATCTACTTATTTTTTTATATATAGAAATATGAGTATGATTGTAAATGTTGACTTTTCTCAACAGGAAAAAGCATTAGGGCAGATTAGGCTTCGCCTGACGTCCACCGTCACCTGTTCTAAGGACACAATAATTTTATTCAAGTCTTATTTTCGTACACACTCGTCGATTTGTTGTTGTTTTTTTTTAAATCTGAAGTTATCACACTAAAACTAAATTATCAATACACGTATGTATTCTTCAGTCACAAAAGATTTTCAAAGGGAACATTTTATCTTGTCTTGCAAAATCATTAAAAATCCAGTTTATTATGTGTTTTTCTGCAAAAGCATTGGACAAGATATCCGATTTTCAGCTTAAACATGGACTTAAAGAAAAGTTATATTTATAAATGCAGACCGGATCATTTTGTTGAATCACACACGCACACACACACACACACCTTATTCTTCCAATGCCAATTGCGACTGAAGTCGGAGTACTCGAGACAAACTGTTCTAAATCAAAATAAGGATGCTAGATTCATATTCCTTGTGAAAAAACTTCAATCAAGCACCAGCATGCCTTTGGTTCCAGGGAATACAACTGTCCGGGTCCAACAGCCTTTCTCAGCGCTTTGGGCCCAAAGGGCGTCGATGAAAACTGTTGACTCTTGATACTGAAAGTTAAAATCACCAACAATCTTGATATATTTTGTTGCAACATGACAGAGGCCCCTAAAAGGTGCCACCTTGATGAAGGAATTGTATTTTAGTCATAAACTATCATTATTATTGGAATCATTATTATTGTAATCAACTTGACTATTTGTCAGAAATCAACTACTGGCACATATCTGCCAATATGGTATCAGGCGGAATATTGGCAAAACAGAGGTTTTGTAAGGGAACAAATCCCAGGGCTTTGTACAGAAACAAAACTGTGTGTTTCGTAATTTTCTGAGCAATACAAGCACGATTGTGAGTTATTTAAGAAATGAGGGTCGATTTTGTGTGTGTTATGGCATAATGACGCGCGTGATTGAAGCTGACATCGTGGGCGTGGCGCACGCCGGTGCGCCTCGCCCGATGCCAGCTTCAATCACCGCGTCATTATGCCGTAACACACACAAAAGCGACCCTCATTGCTTATATTTACCTTTCCCTCTTAATTTTTCTGCTTAATTACACGAAATTCAGAAATGTAATACATAAAATTAAGAGAAACGTCCCGAAACTGATTTACCCAGCATGTTCAAGTGTTAAGTTCCGGAAACCCAGGTGGGCGTGGCTTATTGGAATATGGGCGGGACACTTGTGTTATGGTCACATAACACACATGGCTACTGTGTCATGGTCTAATATTTACATTCAATCTAACATTTAACATTGCAAGTATTTCTAAATTTCGTTAATTGAGCAGAAAAATTAAGAGAGAAATGTAAATATAAGCAATGAGGGCCGCTTCTGTTTGTGTTATGGCATAATGACGCGGGTGATTGAAGCTGGCATCGGGCGAAGCGCAATGGCGTGCGCCACGCCCACGATGTCAGCTTCAATCACGCGCGTCATTATGCCATAACATACACAAAATCGACCCTCATTTCTTATATAACACACCAGGCTCTCTCCTACACTTGCAATGTTAAAAGTTAGATTGAATGTAAATATTCAACAATGAAGTTTCCGTAAAGGAGTGCCCTTTGCCAAATTCATGGTGAATTCTGGTTGTTCTCATCTGCGCCTGCGCATGCACAGATGTTTGATTAATTTATCTTCGTCGCGCGGTATCATATTCGTTCTGCAGCAATAACATAAAAGTAACAAATATTGCATTTCTGGACCAAGATACAACCACTACGGTCAACACATGAAGTTAAGTAAGCCGATCTCGGATACTTGGAAAACACAATACATGTTCTTCTCTCTTCACATTGGTGCACGTTAATTGTTAAGTTTCAAGACTCATATGTGTCGGTTGAGTCATACTGAGATATATCAATTATCCATCGCACGAAAGTTGGATTAAAAAGAACCATATTACATTATGAGACACGAACCTGGCCATCTGTCAGAGACATTTCAGTGACAAAGATAACAGTACTTGGCAAAGTTACCCTCTGTTAGATGTCTTATATAACATGTTTTGGTCACAATTGGGCATCTCGATGAAATATCACCCAAACGTTGACACATAAAACCACCATAAATAGATAGATTGATAAATAAATAAATAATAAATAAATAAATAAATAAATAAATAAATAAATAAATAAATAAATAAATAAATAAATAAGTGACTAGTAAATAAATAAATAAATGAATAGATGAATGAATGAATGAATAAATAAATAAATAAATAAATAAATAAATAAATAAATAAATAAATAAATAAATAAATAAATAAATAAATAAATAAATAAATAAATAAGAACCTGAAATTTCTTTTTGACAACGGCGACGAAGACTTTGGAGGCAGAGTTTCTGCAATTTGCTTCGTGAACACGAAATGTATAAGAACGCTGGCCCACCCCAACCGCTTCTGAAGTAAGGAAAGCACTAGGTAAGAATTGCACGCAAAGTGGCCAGAGATCTCGGGATATTCGCTTGTTATTTCTGTTCAAATGTAAAGAGAGGATCCTTTCGTTATATCTTTCAAGGGAAATCTATTGATACAGGACTCATTTGTTATTTCCGCATAAGATTAAACTGTTGAGAGGACTGGTGTCACGCCCGATTGCTTTAAGAAGCAAACTAAGAGGAGCCTATACGAATGCAGTGTGGAGATGCTTATGTTATGAAAATATATCAAACAGACATAAATCTATTAAAAACAAAAGAGATATTATATACCAGAATACGTAAATGTGTTTTTTGATAAAACTGAAACGCAAGGAGGAATGTAACACAAGTGTATCAACGACACATAAATCTATCAAACACACAGGAGGGATTGTATACCCGCATATACGTAAATGTATTTTCGAGAAAACTGAAATGCAAGGAATGTGCAGACAGGAATGTAACATAAGTTACGTGGTGTTGTTTTGTTAGAAAATACAAAATTTACAGCACATTATTAGCTAGAAATGTAATAAAGAGCTATGATTGTGATGGATGTACGTGTTAATTTAATTTCAATATTATTGACAAATGCAAATCTAAAGAATAATGAAATGTGGCTATATTTCGTAATTAGATAATCAAAACCTTCAAATATCTGAAACGCAGTAGCTTCAAATCTAACGGATGGGAAAATTCTTTGGATGTCTATGGTGATTTCAAAGCATGAACATTGCTGTACCCTTAATAAAAAGTTCTTCCGTGCAGACACACAGACAGATGTGCAGTCTCTGCCCCCCACCCCCACCCCACCACCACCACCCGCACTCGCTTTCTTATCTTATCTGCTCACTTTGGTGTATGGTGCTAGCTTATCTGTAGGATTGAGCCGGATGACCTCTTCGGCCAGCAACCTTTTTTATTTTAGTACTAATCGGCTTTGATTGACTTGCCCCCTGACGGATAGTGGTAGTAGTTGAACAATGTCAGTATAGAAAGGGAAGAGGTCTCAATAGAACCTATATCCAATTTTGCGTACAACGTGTTTGTTTGATTTTTCGATTTCTATTTTTATTTTTTTATATTTTTCGTGGTTTGATTTTTCAATTGTTATCCTTTTTTCGTATTGCCACATTTAATACAACTAATTACAAAAATATAAATTTGTCATTATATCAACAATTCAAGCGAGATCTCAGGACTTGGCCATCAATGCATATGTATAACAAAAACGGTCATGATAAACAGGTTATACCGAATGATAGACTTGCATGATAAACAGGTTATACCGAATGATAGACTTGCATGATAAACAGGTTATACTGAATGATAGACTTGCAAGTCATCTATACGTTAATTCATGCCTTATGAAATGTCTCTGAAAGACAACAAACATACCTCACGTAGATTTCATAATTTATTCAAGTTAAATGCGGTGGTTGATAGGGCATTAAATTGTTAAAAAGCATAAACCAGAAAAGATGATTGGTTGGGCATTAAATCTGTGTCTTCAAAAGTTCTATAAGTTTCAATGCTACAACTTTTTTTCCACACTTTATTGAATATACATGTACACATCAAATTCAATATTATATATTCAAATTTTCTGAAGTTTACATGGTAAGCATAAATTAAAATGTTGAGCTTTTGTTCATTGTCCTTTTTCTTTTATGTGTCGCTGATTTGCACGAATTTAATTTTACAACTTTTGTTCAATTTTGGTTCATTGAGTGCATCTACTGCACAAACCCATCAATTGAAGTTGGAATGGCATCTCTATCCATTACAGTTTTGAAGGTATTCAACTTTTTTAAATTTTGAAGTGTCCATAGTTAGCATAAATTTAAATTCTACAATTGTAGTAATGTGTCTAATAGATGCGCAGCTCCAACAAACGTACCAATAGGACCAGCTTTTGGGCCTGTGTGTTGAATACTTTTCATAATTTTCAATCTGTTGACTCGTTTGAACGACAGGTAAAAATTCACCACAGGTGAATGGTATAGCCAATCCAAAGTTTATGGCTCGTGCGGTGCTTGAGTTTATGCCAACACAAAAAGAAAGAAAGAAGAAAAGAAAGAGAAAGGAAGGAAGAACGACAGATAGGAAGAAAGAAAGGAAAGGAAGAAGGGAACTAGAACAAAAAACCAATATGTCCATGTTCACACACAGGCAAAAGTACAGTCCATCCCGAGGTGGCAAGGGAACAGAGAAGCCTTTTAGACAAAGAACTTTTTTCCATACATGGCATGGTAGAGATTTTCCATCAGAACGAGTCTAATGACCTATTCAATGATATACATGAAAATTATAATTGGGTGGGCAAGCAAAGCTCAAGCATATATAAGGCAAACGGTAGCGGTATAGGGTTTTTTCTACTTATATAAAAACTTGCCAGTACTTTCGGACCTGTATCCACTATCCTTCGCCATTGAGCTTGGTCTTTGACGCAGTGCTCTTGGCAGTCAGCCTATTGCTGACCCTTATTTCATTGCCCCAGGGCGACTTCTATGTCTGATACAAAATACTATTTCCGGGGTGTAAAAAATTGTCCTCAGTCGAGGTACCACAGGAACAAAGTGGTAATTCCATTAGTTTCATTCTGTACAAATTTTTGTTTAGCTGGATACAGCCCATTCTCAGTATAGTCCGGATGATACCTATTCTTCGATCTCCAAAATAAAAAAGTTCACTACACTTCAGCTTGGATTTAATTAATTTGTTCTTAAATTCATCTAAATCTTCAGACTTTTTAACCGATTGCGGAACAAGGTTCCATTCGCGCCCTGCGGGAGGAAAAAGGAATTGTAGAAGGTATTTTTAAGAGCATAAATTGAGCTAATAGGCCTATCCTATCCTGACCTGACATTATATCTAGCTTGTTCTTCAACAGTATGTGGAATTAAATCACATAAATATGAAGGAACCAGTCCATTAACTATTTTGCACATAACTTTGAGTTTGTGTTTCCGTCGCCGTTCAGAAAGTGGCTCTCATCCCGTTTCAGCACATATTTTACCCCATGGCTAGTTGGTTCAAAGCCCCCGTAAAAACTCTGGCTGTAACCAGCTGAACACTTTGGAGAAGGTCTCCGTCTGACTGTGTGCATCCACCCCAAACTGCATCACCAGGGTCTAACAAAGACTCAAGTGCACGTCTATTAAGTTTGTACTGTAGACATTTCAAAATACCAATCAATTTCCTTGATTTAGCAACAATATAATTAATGTGCGCAGACCAGCTGAGATCCGAAGATAATATAACACCGAGGTGTTTGTGTTGTTTAACACTGTCAATAGTTTTTTGTTCAAATGCTAGATTGGAGTGATCAGCGGGCTTTTTCTTTTCACTAAATAAAAGTGTTTTAGTTTTGGTAGGATATAATGTTGCAAGCCATCAGTTAATTATGCTTTGAATTACTATTCGCTACATAGCACAGTGCTATTACAAATCAAGCAGCGGTATTGGTTTTTCTTGACCAACAAAAACAAATAAACACTTATGCACAGAGTAAATGAGCCATGCAGCGTGCGCTCTTAACCAATAAGCGATTCAGCTGAGATTTGCTCATCTGAAAAACTGCCATACGATCTTTTAACATGTGTCAATTTTCTTTCAATAGGAAGTATTCATAAGCAACTGTGGTCATGTGCTGCCCTCTATCCCGTCTCAAGGAACTTAACAGGGAGGAGGGAAGATTCATGTAATTAGTGGGGCAAAATATGTTTTGCACTACAAAAAAATAGCAATCTGAGAAAGCAAAAACCTACGAAAAGTTATTCAGGTGGTTCAAAACATAAACAACTGCTTACAATATTCAAAAGTTTTCATTTGTTTAACAGAAAAAGTATAATTTTCAGATCTTTCAGTGACAAAATTCATGAAAATGCCGTCATCATGGTGGAGACAGAGTTCTGTTGCTTAGCGACATAGGTAGCAAAACAGGTCCGCAGTGACATGAATTCCTCTTATTCCACAGGCGCATCAAATATTGAAATTTGAGGCGAGATTTCTGGTGAAAATGTCAGGGGCTGATGACGAGGACGTTGCTTTACTGGTCGGCCGCAACACTGAGAAGGCACCTGTTAAAGCCAAGAGACTTATCATCATAGAACCACTGGTCCTGCTGTATAAATCATGGCCTATACTCCAGCTCTGACCATAATTAAAAAATACATCTTATCGCGACTTCGTCACGATTGCAATATCTCAGAAGACGCTTCCACCAATGGTTCAGAATGTGGCGTAGACACAAATAATTATGTCTGTGTGTGAACACAGACATATTGTTTTACCCAATATTCTTTCTTTCTTTCTTTCTTTCTTTCTTTCTTTCTTTCTTTCTTTCTTTCTTTCTTTCTTTCCTATCTTTCTTTCCGCCAGATTTTTGCGTCGTCTTAAACTCAGACACTGTGCAAGCTACAAACTTCAAACTTTGCATGGCTATAGCACCTGCAGTGAAGTTTTGCATATCGTTCTGAATTGTTAAGATTTTGAAAATTATGCAAATTAGGGCAATTAAAAAAATCCAATTTCTTCTGGCTTCAAAAGTATTCATCCGATTTTGATGATGTTGGACCCAAATTGTAGATATTGTAACACTGCACATTTTTGTAATTTACATGTGACCTCTAAAGGTCAAAGGGCAAGGTCATTTGTACATTTGAAATATTCATCCAGCCATAACTCAGTCAATTTCCATCCAATTTTGATCATGTTTGACACAAATTGTAGCTACTGTGACACTGCACATTTGTGTAATTTACATGTGACCTCTAAAGGTCAAAGATCAAGGTCATTTGGACCTTTGAAATATTCATCTAGCCATAACTCGGTCACTTTTAATCCAATTTTGATCATGTTGGGCTCAAATTATAGATATTGTATAAGTGTTGCAACACTGCATATCTTTGCAATTGCGCAAATTTTTCACACGCACAGACAGATTTGCTTTCAAGCAAATCTTTCTTTTCTAGTTCATCATATATTCTCGGTAAACAGGCGCAACAACAAGCTTCTTATTGGATGTTGATGCTGAATATTAGCGCCGTAATACCAGGCGCATTGTCCACCCTGATGCTTGGATCATACCGCGACAAAGCTGGCAGAAAAGTGACCATGATAGTCCCTTTGATTGGTTACATTGTTAGGGTCATCCAGACCATTTTGATCATGGAATTCAATCTGCCAATACATTTGTTGTGTGTTGTTAGTTTCATGGAAGGTCTTTCGGGCCGCAGTGGAACGATGCTGATGGGATGTTTTTCTTACACTGCTGACACTACGTCATCAGAAAGTCGAACATTTCGGGTGATGATTGTGCAACTGTCAATAGGGTTTGGCCAATCTGTTTTGCAGATCACTGCTGGTTATCTCATAAAGATCATCCACTATACATACTCTACTGTCTTCTTTCTTGGAATCAGCATTCTAGCCTTAGCATATGTGATACTTTTGGTGCCAGAGACGGTAAAAAGAAACACAAATGCCACATTCACTAGTTTTGATAACATTAAGAAAATCTTCAAAGTATACGGTAATGACGATGGGACCAATCGCAGATGGAAATTACAGATTTGTCTGGGCATTGTCTGTGCCATCTCTATGGTCAGCCTGTCCAGATTTGACCCGCAAACTTACTATGCGCTTGGAGACCCTCTATGTTGGACCTCTGTTGAACTGGGATACTTCAATGCATAACTGTATGCATCGCAAATTGTTGTACAGTTAATTGTTGTGAAAGTGTTTGAGCGGTTCATTGGTGACAAGGGTTTGATACTGATAGGAGCGCTGTCTGGGATGGCATCTCAGACCATGCTGGCTTTTGCTGTGAATGACATCATCATGTTCTGAGGTATTATTATTATTATTGTTATATATCTTTATTCGTACACCAAAGCAGTAGTACACTATATGACAAGAAAAAGGAAAAAGAACACACACATTAGACAATAATGTCAAAACAGTTCAGTCAGTCAGTCATTATGACAACTCGGCGAACGAGCGGTCAGTTAGTTGACAAATGTTCAATGATTTCGTGACATTCGGCCTGCGATAAGTTAGCTATCAAGCTTCCGTCCCTTATTTCACAGACCTCACGAATAATTTTTGCTGCAGCATTTACTTCAGATGATGGCTGAGGCATCTGTTGCTTAAGAGTCACCATTAAATCATTTAAATTATACAAAAAGAAACTATTTTTGGAGATAGCATATTTGGAAAGGATATAATTCAAAGAGTTACAGACAGTAGAACGACTTCCCCCAGCAGCCAGTTTAGCCAGGGTACTCACAATCCTGTTTTTACTGTGAAATGACTGATAGAAAAATTTGAGAAATCGCTTGTGGAGTTGAACTTCGATGTCTAGGTCTTTACAAATTACGTGTAGCAGGTTATTGTGACATCTGTACGGAAGCTTCCATAATAGTCTTACTGCTTTTCTCCATGCGGTATAAAAAAGATCTATCTCCCTGCCAGAAAAGTCCCATAGTTGACAACCGTACAGAGACATACAATACGTTTTGAATAAACTATATCTTGTGGTGGCATACACATGCTTGAATTGAGACATCAATATATTAACTTCGGCATTAAACATACGTATATAATTACGGATATTTTCTTCAGCAACCTGTGGGCCGATCATGTTGCCAAGATGTTTGAAAGAATTAACATTCTGGACATTTTCCCCCTCAAACATTAAAGAAACCTCATCTGACATACCGTTACATCCAAATGATAGATATTTTGATTTATCAGGATTGAATTGTACTTTATATTCCTTGGAGTAGGATGTACAAACAGATAATAATTTTGACATGGAAGTGATAGTTGGGGCTAAAAGAGCTATGTCATCTGCATATGCTGCGGCACCGACAAAAGTATTTCCGATATGGCATCCAAAGCCTGATTCTTTCAACCTAAGTAGCAATTCGTCTATATATACTCCAAACAGTAAGGGAGAAAGGACTCCACCTTGTTTGACGCCATTAGAGCAGTCAAAAGGTCTTGATAATGTATTTCCCCATTTAACCCTGACACTTTGACCGACATACATATTAAGCAGCAGACGACATATGATGGGATTCAGACCTTTTTCTAGCAATAGGGTAAACAATTTCACATATTCAACCTTGTCAAACGCTTTACTGGCGTCCAAAAACATTACGTGAGCACTAGACCCGTGCTTTTGATAATAGTTTATAGTTTCGGACACAACAAAGGTGCACTGAGTCGTTGAACTTTGCGGCTTGAAACCAAATTGCAGATTGGAAGTGTATGTATGTATGTATGTATGTATGTATGTATGTATGTATGTATGCATGCATGCGTGCATGCATGTATGTATATATGTATGTGTATGTATGTATGTATGTATGAATCTTTATTAGCTGCATCTTCAATACACAGAAAAGGTATTTTGCCAAATACAACAGAGTACATGCACAATACACACAATTCAATCTCACAAAAAGAAACCAAAGAATATACAATGATGTTTAAATAAATACATTACCTACATTCATAAGGATCCCCTTATTACAACAGTCTCATTTACATAATTTATCATAAGATAGATAGATAGATAATTTTTATTGACATCAGTACACAGGTCAGTTCAGGCCTACATGTCAGTACAGAATTGTCTTCTATTCAGCTACTTGTATAACAATATAAACAGTACAATTCTACCATTGTGCACGCAGGTACCATTGAATTGTTGACTTGTTTGCTAATAAACAGGATACAATATATACAATGGAATGCAGATCATTTCAAAATGGACGGTTTAGAAAGTGGCAATAAAGATCTACATGGAGTAATTCAATAACAGTAACACACATTGCACTTTGCTTTTTTCAATTGGAGAATGGACGGTTTAGAAAATGGTAAGTGAAACAGTCTCAAAATCTTCACATTTCATCAAAAATATAAATTTTTCTTTCGGACTCAAATGTCTGCCTAATTCAATATGTAAATTAAGTGCACTAGTTCGGAGGCGTGTAATTTTTTTTCTGTAGCTAAAATCCTTTAATATAAGTAAATATGATTCAATTTCGAATTTGGTTTTGAATTTAACGTATGTTCGTAATTTCTTGTCGGGTAACGAAGGCATGTTCATGGTATTTTGCCACTGTGCCAAAAATCTTTCTTTTAATAGACAATTTATAATTCCAGGCGAAAAATTAAAAAAATCGTCGCTACCGTGATGCCAAATATCCTGACATCCGATTATCGTAAAAATATCTTTCAGTGAAGCTATCCAATGTGATTTACTGGGTGACATTTCATAATTACACCGATAAACATCATGTAACAAACTCTCGGGGTCAACATTCTCCATTCGATACCAATGTGTGTATGTATGTATGTATGTATGTATGTATGTATGTATGTATGTATGCATGCATGGGGCCTCTGACAGAGGAAGCATCGGTCTGGCTGTATTAAATTCAATTGAAGCTCTTATTTGGCACATATTGACAGTTCTCACGCAAAAACTGCGTCCGAAATTCTCATATTTGTGAGACATCAGCTTGCCTGCAAAGCAAACCAAGTTCCGTGTCTCTAGACAAAATACGCAGCTTCGGTCTGCTTTGGAGGCAAGACGTCAGCATGTCGCCCTCAATGGTACATAAATGCGCATCGCATGTTTCTATTTCAGTATTTTGGTTGTGACAGTGGTGCTCAATTTATAGGGGATTTCAGTGCGCGAGTTGAAACATTCAGTTAAATCAATAAGTTGTCGCTGTAAGTCTTGATGTTAACATTCATTAGAATTAAAAGGTGTACATTTTTCATCTCAGAGACACATGGCTTGAATCTTTATGATCTGCTTGCCAGTTCCTGTGATAGGTTCTTGTCTGACGCTGGGAGTCCCTATTGTGCGATCAGTCAGTTCCAAATTCGTGCACTCAGATGAGCAAGGAGGGGAACAAGGTAACTATAATTAAATCTGTGGCACCGACCCATATTGTTTAAAATTCTATAGATAATACAAAGGGTAATTATTGTAATCATCATCATCAAAACTTGGGACGTGAGAATTACGAAATGAAAGTCTGCGGCTTTATCTAAAATGCCATTATCGCGTACCAAGATAATTCAGAAGACGAAGACTGTTTTCACAGCTTAATGTTTCGTATCAAAAGTTTTGACCTTATTCCTGCGCCAGTTGACTTTAATCTTTAACAGATGAAGGCGCTATACTTGGAACTATCTATCCTTTCAAACTGAAAATTGTATTTATTCCAATAAGGCACATGAAGATACGTGCCTTTATTTTCGCTGACAACATTAACTGCAAGAAACCTATGTAGCCACAAACGGATAAACCAGGAACCCTCGACTCGCCAGATGGTACCACTGCATGACCAAAAGAGACCACCTGACATCCCATGCCATGTCTGATTGGTGTCTAAATATCAGGTGATTTTTTTGCCCAGTGGTGCCCTCCAGTTTTAGTTATTCTAAGCTTATCTCATAAGAATCATCAACATTCAAAAACATCATTTCAAGCCCATCCTATTAATGAGTCTAAAAGCAAAGATAAAAATAAGCAGAAAATATAAATGAAGATACTTATTTTAGATATGTGTCAAATGTAATATAGCAAAATTGTGTCCATCTTCAGAAATTGTCCCTGGTGATGAGGGACGCTTGGTGTCTCTGTCTCACTCTTTTTGCTGGATGATGTATTGCCCTAATTTCCATACCTATGGCTTCAATACTCGCAGATGAGCACATTAATAATTCACCGCATTTCTTATTTTTATCCAGGAGTAGTGTTTGCTGCCATTGCATGCGCACAAGGGATCAGTGCACTTGTGGGTACAAGTGTATTCAACTTAGTGTTTGCTGCCACAGTACAAATGTTCAAACGCTTTGTGTTTCTATGTATGGCGAGTGTGTTCACCATACCTCTAATTCTGGACCTGTAAGTGGCAATTAAAACATGGAAATGTATTTTATTTGGATTGTGGTTATGAGGATTTAGAATTCACGCTATTACATTGTGAAAAAAAAAACAACCCATATCAACATTAGAATGTTGAATGCTCGTAAGTACAATCCAAATGAAATCTATTACTTTTGTTTATATTTCACACCTTGACACACTAAAACTAACATACTAAAAGTGAACATCAAACCTAAACATTTTTATTTTTCCCTAGGGTTTGTTCTTTCTTTTTCTTTCTTTCTTTCTTTCTTTCTTTCTTTCTTTCTTTCTTTCTTTCTTTCTTTCTTTCTTTCTTTCTTTCTTCCGTCTTTCTTTCTTTCTTTCTTTCTTTCTCTCTCTCTCTCTCTCTCTCTCTCTCTCTCTCTCTCTCTCTCTCTCTCTCTCTCTCTCTCTCTCTCTCTCTCTCTCTCTCTCTCTCTCTTAACCAGCCATGGCGTTTTACATAAAAAAAACTCAAAGACAGCAAAATAGTTCCAATGAGATACATTGTCTTATTGCTGATATTTGCAGAACATTTACCCTCCCCTCCCCAACACACACAAGAAAGGAACGGAAGGGAGGGGAGGAGAAAGAAAGGGAAGGGAAAAGAGGGCAGAAACGGAGGAAACTATTAAGAAACAAGTTACAGGAAAGAAAAAGGAAAAGAAAAGAGGAAGTAGACAATAAATAAGACACATTCTGTATCACTGCAGTTTCTCCGAGTCGTGAGAATGATAAAATAGCTCCGGTACTCGATTCACAATTTCATTGCGCAGTGCAATGCGGCACTATGGAACTTGAAGGAATGTGGGCTTATGGCGATTGTTATTATCGCAATTTGTCTGCACATTCAATTTGAAAAGCGAGGAACTAGAATAAACGTTAAAAAATGTGATAGAGTGATTATCGAAAAAATGACAGCTGCCAAAGTGTGCTCATAAAATTTATCGAGGATTGGAAAAGTGCGCTTGACAACCACGAATTTGTCGGCGTCATTTTGATGGACCTCTCAAGAGCTTTTGACTCCCTCCCTCACGATCTTTTAATAAGTAAACTTAAGGCGTACGGAGTAGGTAAAAACGCTTGCAGACTTATCAATTGCTATCTATATGTCAGGATGCAAAGGGTCAAAGTTGGAGGTACGTTTAGTGAATGGACGGAAATCTTAAACGGGGTTCCTCAAGGTAGTATTCTAGGACCCCAACTGTTTAACATTTTTGTGAATGACCTTTTTGAATTCATTGAACAAAAATGTGATCTCTATAATTATGCTGACGACAATACAATATTGTATCATCATAAGAACTTATCAATCGTCAAAAACACAATTGAGACTGCTGCAAACATTGGATGTAAGTAGTTTGATGACAACCAAATGAAAGTCAATACAGAGAAATTTCAGGCACTTCTACTTTGTCCGGGCATGTCAAATGGTCCTGACAACTTCTGCTTTGAAATTGATGGCATTAAGATAAGACCCGACAAATCGGTCAAATTTTAAGCAATCTATATTGATGACAAACTGAAATTTAATGAGCTTATCACTCACTTATGTAAGCAGGCTGCAAAACAAGTAAGCGTTCTAAGACGCTTCTCAAAAATTTTGACGGACAAAAAAAGCATCTCATTTTCAATGCCTTTATTCTATCCAACTTCAATTATTGTCCTCTAGTATGGCATTTATGTGGAAAATCTGACATTCTATCCAACTTCAATTATTGTCCTCTAGTATGGCATTTATGTGGAAAATCTGACACTGCAAAGCTAGAAAAAAAATCAAGAAAGGGCTTTTCGTTTTGTTTTTAATGATTTATCCTCTTCTTATTCCGATCTGTTACGGCGATCAAGTAAACCTCTTTTTTAAGCCGACTAAGAAAGTTATCCATTGAAGTCTACAAAATCCCGACACAAAGAAGCCCTTCCTTTCTTCATGACTTATATCAGAGAAAAGAAGTCCCATACAATCTAAGGGATAATCTGCAAGTTATACAGCCTGCTTATCATACAATTACGTTTGGAAAACACTCTTTACGATACGAAGGGGCTGAGCTGTGGAATACTCTACCACTTTCTATGAAGGAAG